>JBAGKO010000010.1:23943901-23956811 GCA_037177275.1 Acacia concinna
TTATAGAAGTATTGGACTAAGTGCTCTTCAAGAATTTGATGATTAGGGCACCTAGTCAACATCTCTTGGAATCTGCTCTAGAAGTCGAAGAATGATTCATAGGGTTCTTGTTTTGCAGCAGATATTTCCTTCCGAGCAGCCGAGATTTTCATAGACGGAAAATATTTATCGAGGAATGCCTTTTTCAAGGTACCCCACGATTTGTAAGCATTATCTACGTACAGTGGCAGATTCATATACCACTCCTTTGCCTTTCCTTTCAACGATAGGTGGAACACCTTCCACATGACGACGTCGATATCAGCTCCGGTCGGCTTCATGGAAAGGCATTGCATGTATAAGGTATGAAGGTGGAGGTATGGGTTCTCTCTCATAAAGCCATGAAATTTAGGAAGAGAATGGATTAGTTGGCTTTTAATTTCAAAGTCAGCAGTGAAATTTGGGAATCCCCCAAGCATAGGATCAGAGTTTCCATCAGATTGAGTAAATTCCTTAATTGTTCTACCCCTTTGTTGTTTATTGTTCCCATTTGGGATGTCATTCTCTCCTGTATTTTCTTCATTATGATTATTATTACCGACTCCGTCGGCCATGATATCTTCGTCTAATAGTTTGCTAGAAGATGAGGAAGAAGAAGAATTAGAAGAGAAAGAAGGTGTGGGGATTGGTAAAGGTTCAGGAGGTGGATTCGTTTTAGTTTGGCAACCTTCTTACCCTTAGGTGCTTCACGCTTAGACATAAACAGCAAATTGGAACTCAGGTCACGACTTGATAAGTTTCAGGTTGCGACTTACGTAGAGAGAAAGCTTCAGAAAGCTAAATTAACAAAAAAAAATGTGACAAATAATGAATGACCTAATGTTACATGCAAATGCAAGGCTAAATTAAACTAATTCTAAACCTAAACTTAAAGCTAAGGTTAGACCTAATTACTAAGGAAAACCAGTTACCTAAGAGCCAATTCAATGGCTCCCCGGCAACAGTGCCATTGATCGAGGCCCGAAACTGTCGCCTGTTTCGCTCGTCATATTGATTGCACCTAAATGTAGTATAGGGGCAACCTATCGTTCTTCTCGAGGAGCTATTATGTAGATTTCCTAATTAACTTCCTAATTTTCTAACTAAACTAATTAGTGAGTCAATTTAGGGGGGGTTTTCTAGGTGCTAAGTAATAAACTAACTAATTCTAATTATCTAATTTTTTTGGTGTTTTTAGGGTTTTGGAAAATAACTAATTGAATTCTAATGGTGATTACTAGTCTCTCAATAATGAATTATTAGGTTTTCATCGCTCTCTAAAGATGTTAGGGTTAATTCAATTCTCTAAGTTTCTTTTAGAAAAATCCTAAGCTACCGCTTAGGTCAATGAGTTAATTAATAAAGACTTGCCTAGGACCCCAGGTCAATTCATCATTAATCGATTTGTTTTAGGTTCTCTTAGAGTGCTCTTAAGTATGATGCATAATAGGATTCTCGAATTGACAACCGCCAATCCTAGAATTACGCGTGAGATAGAATTCATACGACCGCATAAACTTTAAACACACATAATAAAGTCTCAGAACTTGGAGAAATTAATAAATAATGAAATTATACATCAACCTTGGCAAATATTCAGATCCTTATGACTACAACTATAACCATGAACATTCATCCACAAATTCCCAGACCTAGGAGAAAGATAGATGAAAAAGATCTTAATTAACTAATGAACTTCCTTGGTTTAAACTATAAGCTCCAACCTTCAAATCTATCACCGAGAGGCTAAGGGCTTAGCCTCTCATAGCTTCAAGCATCCTGCTACCACGTTCATCTTTCAGATCCATAAGATGCATGAGGGAATTGATGAGGATTAGGGTTAGAATAGGTGGAATTAGGTTTTGGGAATTGAGAGAATTATGAAATCTAGGGTTTCAGGCTGATTACTTTGAAACCTCAGAGGTAATTGCCGTGCCTAATCATGGGTTAACATCCCAAATTTATAATAATTGCAAACCCTAATTAAATCTAATCAAATCTTATCTTTGTTCTGATCACGAGCTCAGGTCGCGACGTGGATCACGGGTTACTCCTTCTGGGCTTGGCTTGAGTCCAAAACGCACAACATCATTTAAGTGTTCAGGTCGCGACATACAAGGTCTGTGTCGCGACCTCAGTAGGCAGATCAGCATTCCATGGGTTTGGGCTCTCCAGCTCTAGTGTATCCCTCTTAGGCTCCAACTTGGGCTCCGGTTCCTCGTTCTCTTGCCTGAAAAACATAAAACAAGGTACCCTTGCCAAGGCAAGTGGAGGATTAAACAAATCATATGAAAATAACCAATTATCGCCCATTATTTATCAAAATGCAATATTGAGTCATTTAAACCACATAATACAAATATCATGCAATTTGATAGTAAATGTGTGCAATTAATATGTAAAATACCCCTAAAAACCATATAAATAATGTGTCAGATCAAAGAGCCAAGGTGATTTATAGGTAAGTTTGTGTACTCAACTCATCCTTTCTTGTCTTAAATTATAACATTCTAGTTTTCATTCACCAAAAATTACTTGTACATATGACACATTAAATAATGGTGAATTGTGGTGCAAAGAAAGATGGAAAAATAATTCTCGTCTAATGTTAAGGAATTTCAGTGAAGAATTAGCCAAAATAATTATGAAAAATACCAAGAGGCCTTAAATAATTGAGTAAAAATAAAGGAAATTTATTTTAAGTTGTGTAAGACACTTTAAAAATGGTTTCATGCCATAAAAGTGGAAACTTCCTAATAAAAAAATTTTACGGGCAATTTGTTCAAGAAAAAGATAATTTTATAGAAATTATGGAGACACGAGTCTTGAACAAAATTGAAGGAATTAGAAATGGGAAGAATGAGTTTTTTATGGAGAACCATTTATTTTATTGATTAAACATAGTTCAAAGAATTATTTATGGAAGATGATTACAAAATGTGCACAAAAAAGATTTATGGTAAAAAGGAAATTACCATAATAAAAAAGTAATGGCACAATGGTAAATTGTGGCACTTTCAAGGGAAAAAGGGAAGATGAAAATTGATCTTGAGGGCAAGATGGAAAAACCAAAATGGAGGGCCAAGATTTGGTCTTGAAAAGTCACAGAGATTAAAGTAAGAATAAGAATATGTAGTAGAGATTTAATCTTACAATTTTAAAGTGAATTGAGCACATGGTATAAGATCCATTAAAGGCCATTTCTGCCCATAATTTCTTGCAAGGCCTCAACCAAAAGAGAGAGGAAGAGCTAGAGAAAAGGAGAGCACAAGTGGTGAAGCCAAAGGTTCAAAAAGAAAACTAGGTAAGTTGAAGGCAAAATCTCTTATTTCTCTTAAAATTCTTGGTACAAGACCTCTTCTAATCTCTTTTATGCCTTTGGAATCATGTTTATCAATAAGAAATTAACAGGAAGAGAGCTATTAGGGTTTAGTTTGGAGAGAGAAAGACAAGAACACAATAGGTATCTTTAAAAACCTAGTCTCTCTTGTCGATTCTAGTAATTTGAAGTCATTGTTGGTGATTGTTATTGTATCTTGGTATTCTTGGCTGAACTTGTAATTCGGGATGCATGAACCCTAAGGGGAGGTGTTGCCCAAATTGTGTTTGATCAAGTAAAAAGTGTAGCCAAAGGGTTAGACAAGTGATTTAAAGAGTAAAGAAGTGCTTGGTTGAAAGAAGTACTGAAATTCCATTTTTTTTTCTAATTTTGCCCTGATTTCTAGTCTAGACCATTTTTGGGCATGACATTGCCGGATTTTGGTGTATTTGATGCTTCTAATGTGTTTAAAATAAAAAATTATGTGGGATAAAGGTAAAAAAGTGATTTTGGAAGCATTATGATAGAAAATGGCATGTTTGCCCTAAATCAAGGCCATTTCAAGGGGAAGGAGTGTGATTTTGGCCCAACCATAACTTTTGGAAAAGTGAAATTATAGCAGGTGTAAAAGGAAAGAGACTGGTACCCCTAAGTGCAGTTTTGTAATTAGGCATTTTAGAGAGGTTAAGTAATTGTAAGCATTTAGGTGTATTTGGGACATGAATATTTAATAAGTAATACCTCATTACTATAAATTTCAACTGCTATAATTTGCCATGCATTGAGACTATGACGTGGGAACACTCGTGCCGGGGATGCCCGAGAGACGATATGACTCTTTGTAGTCCACTGTGAGACTGAGACGGTGTGACCTATTCCAGTTCACCATAAGGTTTAGACAGGGACACTCGCAAGGCAGTGTAACTATTTACGGTTTGTCATGAAACATGAGAGATGCATTGCACTCTGCATTATTTTTTGATGAAGATGACTTCATGACTGTGATATGATGATGATGATGGTTGCTATGCATGTTTGATATGTTCACATTTTTCTATGATTGATTGTCTGTTACTATTGATATTCATTTAAATCTCACCCTTTCCATCAAAATTAAATTTATCCAACTAAAAGAAGCAGCTCCTGTGGCAAGAATGCAGAAACCAGATACTAGGTGTCCGGATCCAGTACGAATGACATTTGTTGTTTAGTTTTGTCAGTTTAGTTTTGGACTTTTTAGACACTGTAAATATTTGATGTGATCATGTGGGAATACTATATACACCTAAGCTTTGTACATATATTAGTATTGCATTATGCTATTTTCTACCTAATTTATGACCTGCGCTTAATTACTCTGATAAATATCAAAATAAAGGAGGGGTTTGACATAAATCACCTAGAAACCTCTTCTAATCCCTCAAGTAATCTTGATTGCATGTTTATTAAGAACAAAGTCAAGGGAAAGAAGAGTTGGATTAGTCGGTTTTAAAGGTGGAGCAAGAAGACAAGAGGTAAATCCAAAAACCTTGTCATTCTTGTTGATATGTGATGTTGTTGGTGGTTTCTATTATTATTTGGCTAAATTTGGTTTAGTTTGATGATTTGGAAAGCATGAACCCTAAAGGGAGGTTCTTCCCAAATTTCTAAAAAATTTAGAAAAACATGGATTAAGCAAAGTGATTTAAGATATAATAATGGTGTTTTGTTGAAAGAAACCATGAGAATCCAATTTTCCCTTTTCCCCCTAATTTTTGGACAAACCATTTTGGTATGATAGAGGTGGATTTTGATGGTTTAGATGCTTCCAATGAGTTTAGGATGAAAAAATTGTGTGGGTTTAAGGTGAGGAAATCATTTTAGAAGCATTAGGATTGGAAATGACAATTTTGTCATGAAACACTAAGGGTTTGTTTTTCACCATGTGGAAGGAGTTGAATTTTGATAAATCTAATGGAAAAATGGATTATACATGCAAAATTGTGTACGAGTAGCCCGTGTGATAATTTTTGGAACAATGTAAGTATATTGGGTATAGAAGGAAGTATATCGATGCCCCTATTCATCAATATGCTTTTTTTAAGGAAGTAATTAATAATATGAATTTAGCAATGAATATTGAATGAGTAAGAACTCATTTATTATACATTTGTTATGCTAGAATTTGATCTTTACCTGGATAGACCAAAAGACTAGTCAGAGAAAGGACAAGCAGACCAGAAAGGACTCCAATCTAGGTAGTAAATCTATCTTACATACATTATGTGATTATTTATATGCTTTGTTATACCATGTTCTGTGATATGAATTGGTGATTTGAGACCTCGTTGTGATATGGGGAAAGCACAAGTACTATTAGGCCCATATGGAACCTAGCTAAGGTGTATCAATAATATGCATGCGAAACGCATTGTACCTAACTACAAAGGCTAAGGTGCTAATATGATATGATTTGTTATGGCATTGACATTTTGTTGTGCTATATGGTGCATTGCATGTATAGCTTTAATATATTTATGGTTGACTAAGAGTTGCTGCTGAGGTTTGTACGAATCTCACCCTTTCCAAATTATATAACCCATTTAGCTCGAGGAAGCGGTCTTAAAGGCAAAGAGGTGAGATGTTGACAACTAATGGAATCGGACTTGGTCAAGTGTTATCGTGAAATGTCTAATATGGTGTAGTTTTTATTTTATTTTTGTTGAGTTATGAATGTTTTGTAAGGATCCTATAGGTTATTTGTATTGTATGTACCTAAGTACTATAGATTACTACATATTTATGATGTTTTTGCTCGCCATTTGAACTACGATAATTACTCTGATAAATCTCCAAATTAAAAAAGGCTATGACATGCATATTGTGTTTTGCCCTAACATTTTTCCTATAGCTATTATAAGTCTCCATTAGAGCCTTAGCCGTGGTCTTTACCTCTTTTTGTGGTGTTTTCTGTGCTCCAATTTGTGTTATAGGTACCTTGAGCATCACTTGCTGTTTGGAGGCATTTTGGAGTTGATTTGGAGATATTTCACCTACTTTTTTATAAAGCATGATTTTCTATGATTTATTATACTTATTACATGTGTTTAATTAGGAAAAGTTGAATTATGAATTCATTTTAGACATTAAAATGGTTAAATATGTGCATAAGGCCATTTTAGTCAGTTTGGTGGAATTAAGGGGTAAAAAAGATTTAAAAAATGTGTAAAAATATATTGCATTGGGTCTTTATTTTATATAATTTTGGTATAGGGTTGCAGGTGCAAATAGGAGAAATTTGGGATAAAAGTAAAAAAGGATTGATTTCAAAGGAAAGTGTCCAAGGGCAATTTTGTAAGTTTTCCAAAGGCAGAAAGGACATTTTTTTAATTCCATAAGGTCTAGTCAAACTCAGAGTGATTTTGGACCATTGATCAAGCATAACTTGAGTCTTAGGACTGCCCAACACTAGATTTTTCCACATGGAGCTGCCTGAGCCATCCATCAAGAAGTATAGCGAGATTGCACTAAAGAATGACACATGGAAGGGCATCTGGCACCCTGGAAAGATTTGAATCATCGATTGTGTTGAATATGGACCAGATGGGGAGATTAAGTACCAAGCTGATGCGTGTTACTCCTTAGAACCATTCGATCAGGAGATAAGTGAAACACATAGTTTCACTTAAGTTGCACAAAGCTTAGCGCGATCTCTAAGGTCCACCGCACTTGCTTTGACTCAATCTTAGTCGTTGATCATGATACTTCAGAGGTTAAAAGAGATTGAGACATGTGGCCTCATCTGCACCTTCCATCATTAACTGCCCTTTAAACCTAAGCTGTAGAACCATCCAACGACTAGCTGTCCAGTAACAACCGGGTCTTCTCTACCCATTTCGTGACCAGTGATACCCAAATGAACCCAACATACAAATCCTCAATCTAGGCCAAATCAGTTGTAAGGGGTAAGAGCAATTTAATCGAGGTGACGATCGGAAGGAAATTTCTTATCAGATTGATCTAGATTTATTTGGTGGAGGTTCTAGACACACAGAACTTCATTCCGGAAGGTCAGATTATCCATTGGAGTCTTCTATTTTTCCCAAAATTTTCATGAACGCTTGTTTACATCTACTACAAATTTTTCTAAGTGACTTTTATCACGTCAACAAACAGACAGTCATTTATGGTTCTATTGACCTGAAATTTGTTGGAGGTATTCAAAACATATAGATCTTGAATATGAATGGTGGGATTGTGGATTGGAGCTTCCTACCATCTCCAGTTTCTGCATGAACTTTGGTATATGTTATGTGACTGCAACTGTTGCTAGTGTCACTTATAGCCTTAGTTATATTTGATTTTCTTTTCTTTTAGTTAGCATTTATCCAGTTTGTGTTGACTCAATTTAAGTAAAAGTGTAAAGTCAGTGTTCAACTATATTGTTGGTGCCAAGTCCTCGTGGGAACGATATTTTACTCACTCTTTATTATTTAATACGGCCTGTGCACTTGCAGAGTCTTAGGATATAAAAGTTTTTCCTATCAAGCTTTTGGCACTGTTGCCGGGGACTTGTGTGCCTACACCGTTTAGTTGGAATTGATTTAGCATTAGTAACTTAAGTTTGGGTCTGTAAATATCTAGTTTAGTTTTTTTTTTTCCTTTTTTACATAACAAAAAAATAAAAAAAATATGGATTTTACTTGGCAACCAATTGGTTGTAATATTGAGAAATAAATAAATTCCCTATCTTCAACATAAGATGAACTAATTGATTTTATTAATTCTTTCAATGAATATGGGCAATATAAAAGGAGCATAGTGATGGTTATATTTTATATAATGATTCTGCTCAATGTTTTGCATGCCTTGCATTTATTGTGGAAAGATTCATTTATATAAGAATTGTCTATATAGCACAATTAGTTTATTATGAGAGAGATGATTTCACTAGGAAGCAAACTTGTTCCTTTAATCCTAGTGGAAGTGTAGAGCAACAAAAGTCATGTGATCCACATTTTGGTTATTATTCAAGAGAATATACCCCACCTTCTCATTCTTATCCACATATTGAAGAACACACCCGTGAGCATAAGGAAAAGTCTAATTTAGAAAGGTTATTTGAGAAGTGTGTGGAAGCATCGGAGAGATTTAGTAGAGAGCAAAAGGAATTTGTCACTAGGGTTAAGTCAAGTGTCCAAAAGATTGGAATACATGTGAGTCAAGTTGTTTCATTCCTTGAGACTATGAGGCAAGATAATTCTTTAAGTATGATGACAGCTTCTACTTCTGTTAATGAAAATTATTGTGAGGAAGTTGAGGATATGGAATTACATGAGACTATAGATAGTGCAAAACGTGATGAGGGACTTAAAACTAATTTAGAGGACAACAGTAAGCATTTATAGGAGAATCAGGCAGTAGAGCCTAATTCATGTGATTTTGAGGTTGAACTTAATGAAGAGATCCGAAGAGTTATTGCTCATGACTCTCCTATTGAAGTTTTTACTCTTACGTCAAGAGGATTTTGCTGGATGCTCTAAATTTTTGAAAGTGCCTATATTTATTTGTGATTATGTGCATATTGTGCTTTTGAATTCAGTAATGCTTGTAATTTTAAATTGTCTATGATTGAGGAATTACAAGCCATTCACTTGAATGAGCAGCTTTCTGGTTTGAAATATTGTTGCTTGAAAAGAAATAAAGACAAGATAATTATGGTGTTTGATACTTATGATTAGATAGTTGTGTTAAAAAGTCTGGATGAAGACTTTAAACTTAACGCTTATTAGGAGGAAACCCAATAGAACAAATTATAATTTCAATTAATTTTAATTTAATTTTTTTATTTTATTATTTTTCTTTGTTGCCATCTCTTAATCTCAAATTTCTCACTAACACCCCTCTCAAGTTTTATTCTAGAAAAGCAAAGCATCATTGAAGATATTAAAGGATGAACTCCACATCAAAATCAAATACCTAAACCAAGGGAGTATTGGTTCCCTTCTCTTTTCTATTGACTTTTGAGACGTTGAGAATAATGTTTGATTTAAGTGTGGGGGAGGAAAATATATATTATTTTCTTGAATCATACTTGTCCTTATGCAATTGGAAAAAAAATTGAGAAATTTTTGTATTGCTTAGGATTAACCTTAATTTTGAGCTTTCCCCATCTTAGAGAATGTTATTGAATCAAAAATCAAATAGAAAAGAATGCTTCAATTAAGCCTCTATGCCTTAGTCTTTTGAATGAATCTTGAGAAAGACTGTGAGAATATGATTAGTTTGTAATTTGAATAACATATTATTAGTTTATGAATATTTTGCTACTTGTTTTCTTTAGAAGCTTGATGATGACCCTTGATGGCTCCAAAAAAAAAGGACTCAGGTGGAAAAACAAAACAAAAAAAAGAACCCAAAAAAAAAGAAAAAAATACAACTCTAATGACCTCTTAAGACCTAACTTTGTAACCAGAGGCACTTCATCACCAATGTTGGCACTCGCGTCAAACGGTAAAGTCAAATAAATAAGGCTAAGTTGAGCTAAAAGCCTATTGAGGAATATGTTGGAATAACTGAGTAACTGGTGCTGCATCACTCATGTGCAGGGTCGCGTTAAAAGGAGACCAATAACATCTCAAGGTAAAAATAAAAAAATAAAAAAAAAGAAGAAGAAAAAGTACTTGAGGATTCTTATCAAAATTAAATAAAAAGTTGGGCTAGATGAGACATTTAATTTTTCTAGAAGAATTAAGTAGCTTAATATTCCTTTACTAATCTTATTGCTGCACTTATTATTTATTGATCCTTTGATTATGGGAAGTTATAGGATGATTATAATTGTTTAAGGCTTTTGGCTTAATGACCCATTCTTATAAGACATTAAAGTAAATAAAGTTTGATAGCATCATCTTTGTGTGGTAGTGTACTGCTCCTTGTTTAGGAATTTCTTAAGCAATGTTCTTCTTAGTTGAATAATGAAAATTTATTTCTTTTGCTTGAGGACAATCAAATATTCAAGTGTGAAGGAATTTGATAAGTATATATTTTATAATTAAATAGGTATAGATTTTGAGATATATTTAGTTAGATTTATTGATATTATACCTATTTAATTATTTTTTATATTCTTTCCATCTTTTAGTTGATTATAAGATATAAAGAAATCTAGACATAAAATCTACTCATATCTTATTTTTATTGTGCAGGAGATATTATAAGATAAAAGAGATAAGAAAAATCAAATCAAGAAGGAAAATAAATTAAAGAAGCGGGGTCCACGCTAGAGAAAGGATATTGATGTATGTATGTATGTTTGTATGTATGTATGTATGTAAGGGATGCAGATTTTGAAGGAAAAGATAAAGAAAATATATTGATATATATATATCATTCAAAAAAGATGGCGCAGGAAAAAAACCTAATTACCTATTATATAAAGAGAAGGAAAGGCGTGACACACATAGACGAGAGGAGGGGGTGCTATTTTCTTAGTTGGTGATGGCAATGTCAGAGTTTTTACGGAGGGAGATTAAAGTCTGGAGATGTAGAAGAGTTATAGCACGGATACAAATTCAGCAATGAGTTTTTGTTTCTCCTTTTTCTTTTCTTCTTCCCTATTTCTTTTTATGTTGTCGTTGTTTAGCTATTATTTTGGTAATGAGAATGCTCAGTTTATGTAGCTAAACCCTCTTTTTTGATTATTTAGTTTGATCATAGATTAATGGAGGATAATTTTTATTATTAATTGATTTAATATTATATTTGTTGATTTAATTGTGTGATTAATTATCTTGAAACAAGAGGCATTTGATTGAGATTATTTTGGTATTCTAAAGGAGCCTAGACAAAGGAAATTTATAATAGACCTTCAATTAAATCATGTAGGATTAGGTTTTTATACTTAATTTGCTTGTAAGATAGATATATACCTACCATCCCTACATGGTCTTATTAGGCTTGCACTTTAATTAATCTAATTAAGTACTAATCGCCTAAGGAATTAGGGATTAACATAATTAAAATACCTTTTAGTGAATCGAAAGACACTCTTAAGTAATTTAGAATCCTAGACTAGCAAATATTATTTTAAATACAATTAATTGGAGAAATTAGACACTAAGAAATAATCCAAGTCACCACGTAGATCTAGTGTCACTCTTAGCCTTAGTTAGATTTGATTTTCTTTTCTTTTAGTTAGCATTTATCCAGTTGTGTTGACTCAATTTAAGTAAAACTGTAAAGTCAGTGCTCAACTACATTGTCGGTGCCAAGTCCTCGTGGGAACGATATCTTACTCACTCTTTATTACTTAATACTGCCTGTGCACTTGCAGAGTCTTAGGCTCTACAATAATTATCAGAGTTTAGTTGAAGAAATTAACTTAGATGAGAGAGCTTGAGTTTAACATTTTCATCAAGCTTCAGCTAAATAAATATTTATAGATGAAAATTAAAGATAGCTCATGTAACATCCTGATATTTTTTGACGTCTAGGTAAGGTATTCAAGATGGATCAAGGGCCTTAGTCTGTAGAGGACTGAGAGATCTCACAACAATTAAAGTGAAATCCAAGGAAGGACCTTTGTGCAAAGGGGAAAAACTCTACAAGGTTTCAGGTTAAAATGTGGACAAGTCCAAAAGCCCTGAAAATTCCCATAAAATACCAATAAATACTACAGGGTGCCTAGAACATTACAAAACAATTGGAATGATTTTTGGAGGTTCAGAGAATTTTTAGTGAAGTTTTAACTATTTTAATACTTTTTAGCCATACCGGGTTTAGAGCTAAAAACTGATATTATCATATATTTAGGGACCTCAACATTTTAGATTGGGATTAAGAAAAATTAGTATATTATTTTACAAGATTTATGAATTTGGTTAAAGATGAGGAAAAGGTCCAGAGATATCACCAAAAATTGCTGAAAGAGGGAAATCGCCTGTAAAATGGACTTTTAGGAGATAAATTATTTCTAAGTTTTAGACATCTAAAAGTTCTGAAATTCTTACAGCAGCCTTCTAGGAACTTTAGAGAATTTTGGGTAAATGTTGGGAATTTTTGGACAAGCATAGAAATTTCTAGAATTTTCTAAAATTTGGGCCATTACAAGTAATTTCGCAAAATACAAGGTTGGTGCCAATTTGGGTGCTTGGCGCCCAAGAAAAGGTCTTCTAGGAGGTGACAAGTGCCAAGCCATTAGAGAACCACATTTTGGGTTTTTGGAAAAATTACACCTAAAGACCCAAAAATATTTGCATTTTGACCCTTCTTGAAAAAGTATAAATACCCCCTTCATCTTCATTCCAATTGACCTCCTCCCTCTTGAAAAGCACCCTTGCCCTTCTCAAAAAGCTAAGCAATCCAGAAACAGTTAGAGTGGTCCTAACCCAATCTTCGGTATAAATAAGTTTTGGTCTTCTCACTCTTTTGATTCCTTTATTTTCTAGCAGTCTTAGAGTAGCTCAAAGGGGAAGTTCTATCCAATTAGGATGGCCTAAATAATAAACCTAAGGAGAGGTTCTATCCAATTATTCCAGCTCAAACAAGCCTTCCTAAAGAAAATTGATGCCCAATTTTTTAAGACTACGATAG
>JBAGKO010000010.1:23956911-23972425 GCA_037177275.1 Acacia concinna
AATAGACTTTGTGTGATATATTAATTTTAAATAATTATTAAAAAAATAACTCATTGCACATTACTTAAAAATCTAACCAAACACTTGCCATGTAATTAGTATTACACCGCATTACCATTGCATTACATTGCACTGCACTGCAGGATACAATGGGTTTGAACCAAATGAGCCCTTTATGAAAGATAGCGTAAGGCCCACGTTCAACCACGGAAACATACCTATTATAAACAAGTAGAACAAGATGCACACACAAAAACAGGGGCTGTATCCAGAAAAAAAAAAGAAGAAGAAATTGATGCACGCAAAGAAGAGAGATATCTAGACCATGGAACAGCAGCGTATATCGTGAAGAAAAGTAGTGAACATGCAACTGGGTCTTCTTCAGCGGCATCAACATTGAGAGCAGTCGCATACTTGCAATTCAATATGTTCCTTCTCATTTCTTCTCTATTTCTTGAATCTAAATTTTATCTTGTTGCCATAGATTTTCTGATAGCCGTATGTGGCTTATTTATTTTAGACCTAGAGGAGCTATAAACTTATTTGTTGATTAGATTTGATTTCTCATGAATTAATTATGGTTAATTTATTTCAGTTTCTTTAATATTGATTTTTTTTATTATTACTTCTTGATTGGCCATTAATAAGTATGCTTTGGGAATTTAGGGTTAAACTTGATGAAGGGAACCTTCAATAGACCTTGAGATTAAAGAGTGTGGAATTAGGTTTTAGTTTAATATGCCTATAGGATAGACATATACCTATAGAATCCACATAGTCAAATTAGAGTGATTTTGAACTTTAATTGTGCCTTCAATAAATTATGTGAGACATTACATTATTAATTAAGGTAAGGATATAAATGAATCGACAGGCATTTATAAACACCAATACTCTAGATTAGCTGATGAAATTAATGCTTAATTAATTTAGTGGGAATAAAAGTCTAAGTTAATAAATAAGGGATTAGTGACTATGGGTTGGTTTAGACATAAGAAGTTTCCATTAATTTTATTTTCCTTTAGAAATTTAATTATAAATTAGATTTGCTTGACTTAAACGAAATTTGAGAATTTAATATTTAAATTTCTTGATTCCTCGTGGGAACGAAATATCTCACTTATCACTTTATCACTTGATACGGCCTGTGCACTTGTGGAGTCTTAGGCTCTACAGTAATTTTTGCCTATCAAATTTTTGGCGTCGTTGCCGAGGAATCAAGGCAATTGATTTCTAGTATTAGAGGATCTTTAGTAATTTAAGCTTAAGTATTTTATTTTTATTTGTTTAGTTTTATCTTTGTCTCTTTCTCTTTGTAGGGCTTTGTATTATATGTCACACAAAGGAAATAAGATAAAAATAGTTAGTGAAATTTTAGAAGCAACAACACATCAACAATTAGATCACGAGGTAGCAAAAATCACAAACGAAGAGATGGTTGAGGATGACAATGATCATTTGGGTGTTAATAATTTTCTTGGAAGACAATCTCGTGGTTATCAGACAGGAATCAGAGTGCCGGCGATCTAAGCCAACAATTTTGAAATAAAGCAAGATATGCTTAAGATGCTTAAGCTACAAGGCTAATATGCAAGAAATAATACAGAAGATTCAAATCGACATTTTGTACAATTTCTTGATGCTTGTTATTACTTTAAGCAGAATGGAGTCCTTAATAATGTGATTCGTCTTTGCCTTTTTCCTTATTCTCTATAAGGAAAGGCTAAAGAATAGCTCAACAACTTAGAAGAGGGTAGCATAACTTCTTAGGATGCGTTGGAAAAAAAATTCAGATCAAAATTCTTTTCTCATAACAAGATGGTAGATGTAAAAGCTGCTCTTACTAATTTCAGCCAATAGTTTGGGGAACATTTATATGAAGCATGAGAGAGATTCAAGTTGCTTATTAGACAAGTCCTGGTCATAATCTAGAGAAGTAGGTCTTACTTCAAATCTTTTGTACTCGCTTAACTCATAAATCTAAATCTGAAGTAAATGCAATTACTAATGGAGGGATTACAAAGCAACCAGTGAATCATGTTTAGGGTTGTTTGGATGATCTATTAGCTGATTTCATCCAAAACAATAATGAAAGAAGATCAGTGAAAGTAATTGAGAAAGTTACTGAGGACTCTTTTTCACAGGTAATGGAAATGTTGCATTCTATCAATAAGAGATTTGATCACCTAGAAGTTCAAGTAAACAAATCCAATAGTGGGCATGCGGGAGTGAATACTATTTATGCTCCTTGTGAATATTGTAGAGGTGGTCATACTAATGGAAAATGCCTCATATCTCATCAGATAGAGCCAGTAAACTATGTAGGAAATTACCAGGGCAATCCATACTCAAATACATACAATCATGGATGGTGTAAAAATCCTAACTTCTCTTGGAAACATGGTGCAACTCTTAATGAGACATCAACTTTTGGTACAAAGCAAGTGTCACCTCCAAGGTTCTATCAATTAGAAAAGGGAGTTATCCCTACTCAAGAGCCCAAAATTGATCTCAACTCACGAGTTTTCAATTGAAGAGTGCTCAAGATCAAGCTGCTACTAATACAAGATTAGAATCCTCCATTAAGAATCTTGAGGTACAAATAAGACAAATTCCAACTATTGTGAAGACATGACAACAAAGAGATTTGCCAAGTAATACCATGCCAAATCCTCATAGAGATGGACAAGTAGATTGTAAAGCCATCACCCTTAGAAGTGGTAAAGAATTGCTTGAGATATAGTAGTCAACAAAGAAACTGACAAAATCTAAGGGTGAAGAAACTCCTAAGACTATTGTGGAAAATGATGGAGACTCTTAGCAAAAGGTCAACGAATTAAATGAGGACATTGAAACGCTGGAGAAGGAAGTGAAGAGAAAGGAAACAGCTACTGAGACATCTAAATGGAGTCCACCTCTACCATTTTCTCAAAGATTTTAAAAGAAGGCTTTTGATGAGCAATACAAGAAATTCTTGATTATTTTCAAGCAATTGCATATTAACATCCCTTTGATAAAAGCCTTAGAGTAAATGCCTAAGTATGCTAAGTACTTGAAAGAGATGCTGAGTAAGAATAAACACTTTACTAAGTTTGCAATTGTTACTCTAACCAAGGAGATCACTAGTGTCATTAAGCCTAATGTTCCTTTAAAGTGTAAGGACCCCGGTTCTTTCACTATCCCATGTGCGATTGGTGACAAATTTGAAGGCCGAGCACTTTGTGATTTGGGGTCTGTTGTGAATCTTATGCCTCTTCTCTATTTAAGAAGCTTCAGCTAAGGGTAATCAATTCTACAACTGTTACACTCAAGCTAGCTGATCAAAGTTTCTCTTACCCATATGGCACCATTCAGGATGTATTGGTCAAAGTAAGCTCTTTTATCTATCCTGCAGACTTTATTGTTCTTGACATAGAAGAGGATCAAGATATTCCACTAATTGTTGGGAGACCATTTCTAGCTACTACAAGAGCATTAGTGGATGTTGAAGAAGGAGATATCATTCTATGACTTGGTGATGAGCAAGTCAAGTTTAAGAGGGAGAGAGCAATGGACTCTCAAGATGAATTTACACAATGTGCAAGAGCAATTGTGATAGACGACCTTAATCAAGCTGAATTAGAGCCATTTGCCTTTAAAGATCCCTTCAAAAATATCATCGTGGAGAAAAATCGTGTGGAGAATGCTTATAAGCAAAGTGGACAAATTTTGAATCCCTCTCTCTGCGATACGATAGTACTATTTGTTTCAACCTCCTTGACCTGATGACATAGTCAAGCTGAAGAATATAAACCAAGCACTTGTTAGGAAGCAACCGGATGATTTTTCTTTCATTTATTATTATTATTTTTCCTTTTCTTTTTCTTTTTCTTTTTCTTTTTCAGGTTGAAAGATAACTCCTCCTATAGGTGCAAAATCTAGCTTGTGCACCCTTTCCTCCATGCAAATTTGAATCAGAGACCTAAACCAAGAGAGTATTAGTTTCCATCTCTCTTTATTGACTTTTTCAACATTGAGGAAAATGTTAGATTTAAGTGTGGGGGAGGAATATACATTATTTTCTTGAATTGTGCTTGTCCTTATGCAATTGGAAAAAAAATTGGGAAATTTTTGCATTGCTTAGGATTAACCTTAATTTTAAGCTTTCCTCATCTTAGAGAATGCTATTGAATCAAAAACTAAATAGAAAAGAATGTTTCAATTAAGCCTGTATGCCTTGGTCTGTTGGATGAATCTTGAGATGGACTGTGAGAATAGGGTTAGTTTGTAATTTAAACAACAGATTATTAGTTTATGAATATTTTGCTACTTCTTTTCTTTAGAAACTTGATGATGACCCATGATGGCTCAAAAAGAAAAAGAAAAAAAAAAGACTCATGTGAAAGAAAAAAAGCACAACTCCAATGGCCTCTCAAGACCTAACTTAGTAACCAGAGATACTTCATCACCAATTTTGGCACTCATGTCAAACGGTAAAGTCAAAGAAAGAGGGCTATAAGTTGGGCTAAAAGCCTCTTGAGGAATATTTGGGAGTAATTGAGTAACCTGTGCCGCATCACCAATGTGTAGGGTTGTGTTACAACATCTCAAGATAAAAAAAATAAAAAAATAAAAAAATAAAAAGAAGAAAAAAGTACCTAAGGATCTTATCAAAATTAAATGAAAAGCTGGGTTAAATGAGACATTTTATTTTTCTAGAAGAATTAAATAGCTTAATATTCATTTACTAATCCTATTGTTGCACTTATTATTTATTGATCCTTTGATTATGGGATGTTAAAATATGATTACAATTGGTTAAGGTTGTTGGCTTAGTGACCAATTCTTATAAGACATTAAATAAATAAAGTTTGATAGTATGATCTTTGTGTGGTGGTGTGTTACTCGTTGTTTAGGAATCTCTTAAGTAATATTTTTATTTGAATAATGAAATTTTATTTCTTTTACTTGAGGAAAAGTAAACATTTAAGTGTGAGGGAATTTGATAAGTCTCAATTTTATTATATATTTTCATGGGATTTTATCATTATTATTGACTTTATATATTATTATTATTATGGTTGTTTTGGATTAAAAATGTATCACACAAAATAATTTTTAAAAAGGATATAATTGTCATATTTTTATCCTATATATTAAACTGATTTGCACGAAAGTATTGTTAGTTATGTTTATTGTAGGACAATTGATGAAGTAAAGTAAAAAAGACATTCAAACCAAGAAAGAAGATGATAGATCATAAACAAAAGTGAAAATTTGCATAGGAAGGATCCATGGAAAATAAGACCTTAAGAGTGTTTTTAGGCTAAATTATAGCATGATTAGAGCCTATATGTGTTAACTTATGACTTATGTTCCTTAAATGGGCCTTATGACCCATGAAGAGCAAAACCGTGGCTATATATAATTAATAAAGGTTAAAATAATGATTTCACAAGATTAATTCCTTTTCAAGTCATGAGAAGGCGCCACCTAAGAGGATGAAGATGAAATTACTTATCTTTTTGAAGAATTCATATTAAAGATTATATCTTTAATTCTCAATGAGTCACATATCTATCAATCCACTTATCTAAATCATCTTTCAAATTCAAATTCAAGAAAGAGATAAAGATGTTGATAAATATACAAGAAAAAGATAGGAATGCAAAGATTTAATTAAGACTCTTCTCAAAACACTACAAAATTATCTATACATAAGACCCTAAAGGCTCTATTCCAAGACGTGTCTCTTCTTTTCTCTTTGTTCTTTGAATCTGAACTTTCTGAGAGCCATGTGTGGCTAATTTAGTTTAGACCTAGAGGAGCTATGAACTTATATTCTTTTAGATTTGATTTTCCATGAATTAATTATGGTTAATTTATTTCAATTTCGTTAATCTTGATTTTCTTGATTATTACTTCTTGACTGGCCATCTTTAAGTATGTTTTGGGGATTTAGGGTTGAACTTGACGAAATGAACCTTGAATAGACCTTAAGCTTAAGGAGTGTGGAATTAGCATTTAGTCTAATTTGCTTCTAAGATAGACATATACCTCTAGGATTCACATAGTCAAATTAGAGTGATTCCGGACTTTAATTACACCTTCTATAATTGTGTGAGACATTACATAATTAATTAAGGTAAGGATATAAATGAACCGATAGGCATTTATAGACACTAATACTCTAGATTAGCTTATGAAATTAATGTTTAATTAATTTAGTGGGGATAAAAGTCTAAGTTAACAAATAAGGGATTAGTGACTATAGGTTGGTTTAGACATAAGAAGTTTCCATTAATTTTATTTTCCTTTAGAATTTTAGATTCGCTTGACTTAAATGAAATTTGAGAATTTAAAATCTGAAAATTAGTTTTCTTGATTCATGGGAACGATATATTACTTATCACTTTATTACTTGATACGGCCTATGCACTTACGGAGTCTTAGGCTCTGCACTAATTTTTGCCTATCATTGTCAATAGGCAGCCCCTACAATTGCCAATAGCAGCCTTACACTTTAAATCACAAGGGCTTCTATTGACAACAACATGGGCAGCCCATTAACAACCACAAGAGTTTCCCTTTGACAACCACAAGGACCCTCATTGCAATTTATTGATTTCACATGACCTTTTTGACGTATATTTCCTTATTTGAAACCTCATCACTATTTTCTCTCAAAATATCTAATTATTCTGAAATATCTAGGGATTATTTATATAGAATAAATATTCATCAGAAACTTACCTTACTAGCCCTCTGCATAATAAGAAAGGCTGAGATTGAGATTGAGAACAGGGGTGTTCAAAAGCATGACTGGATCACCTAATCCCGATTTTGGCTAGAATGCAAATTTGCATTCTCATCCCAGTCTCGGTGTGGTCCCGATTCGGGTAATATAAAAACTAAGAAATCCCAATTTTTTAAATGAATTGTAAAAATATCTATTAGATAAATTCTCCATGTTCTATTGTTTAAAGTAATCATTTAACAACTACCAAATTTATAATAATTACACAAATCAATCTAGAGTTGAAGAATAGCATTCATCGTCATCATCTTCATTATTATCTTTATATAGCATATAGTTGGGATTAATATCACCATAAGGTCTAACTCAAATTAAAGATGTGATACACATATTATAAAAGGATAACTTAATTTATAGGGTAAGAATACAATAATAAAATGATAACTTAATTTATAATGTCATAAATTTAAATTTTAAAAAAAATTAAGACCAGGATCTCAAGGGCAATCTTAGCTCCAGACCCAATAGGTTCCGATATAAGGTTTTCTAGATGGGACAGAAAATTCTTGAGATCAGAATGTCCAAGATTAGGCTGAGATAGGACGACTAGGACCGGGATACTTTGAACATCCCTAATTGGCTACGTCTTGTTATTTCCAATAATTAAAGTTGTCATTGCTTAAATAGAAGCAGTAATTGATCATCAAGTTTCCCCTCTTACTTAATAACCAAGGTTTCATTGATTTAAACACTTAAAAAATTATTTTTGCTTTACTATGGTCTCATGTAAAAATTATATTTCAAAAAGGGAAAACTTTATATTTTAAACACAACACACATACTTATACTAAAAATAAGCATACAATCTATATAGACAATAATCACACAATCATTATGCACAGTTTCTATATAAACAAATATTTTTAGGAAAAATTTTGTAGAGGTCTCGAGCAAGGGAATATAAGTCAAAGAGGTCCCGTGAAATCAACAAATTGCTATGAGGTCCCTTGGGAATTTTATAGCATTTATTCTAATTGTCCATTTACCCTTAATGTTTAAAACAAAACTAAATGGAAAAAAGGGACAGAACCACATGAACAACTAAAACAGAAGATACCAAAGCTTAGGATTTGAGGAGAGGTGGGGAATGATAGGGAGTAAATGGAAAGGTATGGAGTCCGTTCAATTGCCTATTATCTTCATCTAATTTGACTAATTTTTTACACCTATAATCTAAAAAGATGTAAATGATTTTTCTGACCTAAAAGATTGAAAAAGATATTAACTTTTTGGTTTGATCATTGATAAATAGAGAAGGTTGTGTGGGTATAGTAGTTTGCTTCTTGAATGTTATTTGTGGGCTACATATAAAGTGTTTGTTGTAGTTTCATGATGTTTAGTCTAGGGTTTAGTTTGTCATCTCTGTTTTATGGGTGATGATGCTTTATTCCAGAGTTGTACATGCTCTATTTCTACATTGAAGGGGAAAGTGATGAACATTGGGGGTGAAATTTTGAAGTTCCAACATGGGAGTGTGAAGGGAAAATATGTTGTTAATGGCTACAGTGATAGTTGTTAATACAAGTACATGACTTGTTAATGACAATTGTATAATATGTAAAAGATTTTAGTTATGGATGAAGGGTGATTAAGAATGATTTCAAATGTATAACTCTTTTTTAGTATTATGTACTCATTTATGCATTAAAAGTGGGGTCTATTAATATGGTGTGAAAGTTGCATGCTTGGGATTGCTTATTTGTGAAGTCAAAAATGTGTTGTTAATGTGGGCAGCAATAGTTATTAATACAAGTGCATGATTTGTTAATGACAACTGTATAATATGTAAATATTTCAGTTATGGATGAAGGGTGATTAAGAATGATTTCAAATGTGTGACTCTTTTTTGATATTATGTACCTATTTTATGCATTAAAAGTAGGGGTGAATCAATATGGTGTGAAAGTTATAGGTGGGCAACGATAGTTGTTAATACATATGCATGACTTGTTAATGACAAATGTAATGTGTAGGTGGACAGTGTGATGGTCATCATGTCAGGGAAGAATCTGCTATGTTTCCTTCATATAGGGGGAAGGTTTGTAGTCAGTAAAGTAGATGATGTAAGTTATGTTGGTGGAACTGTGAGTCAAAAACCATTAAGGAAGGCACAAGTTATAAAGAGTTCAAGTCAATGATATCATTAATTGTGGGGAAAGAGAGTGATACACTTGTAATGAAGTTCATACTGACATTTGATATTGGGTTTATTAGTGGTAGATGCAATAAGGCCGGACATATTGTGAAGACTTGTAAGAATCCTAATCTAGGATGATGGAAGATATTGGGTTTAACTTACTTTTTGTATAGTGCATGTATTTTTTTTTGGGACGTACATGACATACTATTATTTTGTATATGTCATTAGACATACTTAATAGTAGGGAGCACATAGCATGTATTTTTTTGGACGATCTATCAATATGGGTTTATTTTGTATATGGCAACTATTTGTGTTATGTTCCATATTGTTAGAGTATCTGGTCACATAGGCATAAAAAGTTATCAACAGGTGGACATGAACTTGTCAATTGAGCCTATAAACTTGTTACTTCTCGCCCATATAATTGTTAGTGCAAGAATGATTCAATGTTAATATATGCCTAGGCAACTGTTAACAACCACCCTTATGATTGTCAATGATGGCCCTATGGTTGTCAATAGACTCACATACACTTATTAGTTTGCAAACTTTAGCCCTTGTACTTGTTCATAAAGTAAGATCTTATAGGGTATAATTGTAAACAGCAGCCACTGTAATTGTCAATGGCAGCCCCTACGGGTGTCAATTAACTCACATACACTTGTTATTATGCAAACATCAGCCCTTGTACTTATTGATAAAGTCATATATGATAGGGTATAATTGTCAACGACAGCCCCTATAGTTGTCATTAGATGCTAATGGACTTGTTAACATATTTAAAGCATACAAAGTACTTGAATAAAATGCAGAAGGATGTAGTGAACATTAGAATGCTATTAATCAAACTCCTATATCATGCCCGTACAAAGAGTTTGTTATTGATCTTTACAAAAAAGTAACCTAACATCATTGAGTCACAAAGTCACATATTACACAAAAATGACCTCACTTTTCAGTCACAAGTCAATTAATCTTAAATACAAGTCACAAGGTCACCCTAATTTACTCTCTTTCTCTACCTTTTTTTGTGCACCATTGACATAACTTGGTCTGCATGTATGTTGTTGGGATGCGTGACCAGCCACCATAAGAAGCCAACCTTCAATTCATGTAGTTCTTCCATGGAATAGTGAGGCATCGTGTAGCTGTCATTCCCTTGCACGGTTCCGTCCCACATTTGCAACCAAGTCAAGACATGCACTCCACAAGAGTCCCTATAAATATAAGTGTAATCAACAATTCAAATAATGTGATGTAGTTCATAATGCATAGTAGTAAATCAATATGAAGTCTTTTTGCCTCCGCATATACATAAGGGAATCAACTAATGAATCCAATGCATAAAATCTCATGTTATTTACATCCACCACATAGCAAAACAGATGGTCATTGAAAAGAGTATGACCGAGTATGAAATCACAATCCCCAATATTATAACCTATGTGCTCAGGGAGGATGTGGGTCTCATTTTGTGCCACTCACCAGTTTCTCGGACTTTTCACCATTTTATGCCACACAAAGTAGCTTGATGCCCTTATTTGCTTCCTCTTTCCTTCTTTTTTGTTACAAGTTTTTTCCCTCCCTTTTTTTCTCAAATATTTTCCCCTCCTCGATCTTCTTTACCTAAAATTAATTGTCAGTACTCAATAGCACAAGGGAGGATTAGTATACAAGCAAAATGTTACTTTTGAAAAGAGGGAAGCTTTTGTGAATAGCAAATAATTAAGTTGTGTGCAAATTGTTCTGATTCCTATCAATAATTAGACATGGACTGGTAAAACATAGAAATAACCCCAATTCTACTATGTTGATATGTATTTATATATATATACATATAGATGAAAATTACAGTGAATTTACTATTTATAACTAGAATTCATGTTGTTCATCATCTTCAAAATTTATGGCATAAAAGCCCATCTTAGTTTACTTATAAGATGGAGTCGCAACATTTTTGCTATTTATAGTAGTCAATCCATTTCAGCATATCCCAAATAACAAAGTATCTCTCACTATCCCAACTACTCTGTTAATCCAGGACAATCAATTGTCAGAAGCACAAGGGAGGAGTAGTATACAAGCAAAATTTTTTCTGTTTGACATTTGCAAACTATTTTGACATTCAGATAGTCTCACTCTATTAGATTAAATATCAAGGTATAGTCTTGTTGCCCAATCACCCCAAGTCTCTAAAATTCATTAGAAGAAACTATAATTCAAGTTCTTCCAGCAAATTCATAATGGACCAAACTAGTCGAACACAATATACTATCATGAAGCTTTTGATTAGTTTTCTAAACTTATTCTTTAAAAGAAATCATTGGCTTCACACCTCATCACCAAAACAAATAGAGCTGGCATTTAAGTATGAAAAATTGTTTCACATACCTAAGAAAACCATGTAACAAGCCTTGCATCATACTCTTATTTTCATTGCAAGTTAAGTACACAAGAAGATCACTTTTTGGAAAAAAAAGAAAGAGACTTGTTTTCTAACAAGAACCTGCATTACCATGGCCGGCATAGAAAGTTTCTGCTTGGATCTTTTAACATGATCCCAATATTTTTTCAGCAATGGGAAATGAGGGAGGTATGTCCACATGTACCTAAAACATACAACAAATACTATCAACTATGGTAAAAAGTGTAGTGACTGAATTATAGCTTGTTTGTTAAAATTAAGAGTTAGTTTCTCATTGTAGCCTTAAGGTACTGGTATTTTTCTGTAATTTCTTTCATTAGCTTCAACAAATATTGTTTCGTATGGGAAAAAGCAGAAATAACCATCAAATGGACACTTGCTAGAATATTATTATTACATTTAAGACTAAATTATACATAACGCCCTTTAAACTTTGGATCATGTACAGATAACCTCCCTAACCTATACAGTTAATTTTGTATATCATATATCTTCATGCAACTTAAAATTTAGGGCGTTATCTACATATCTACATATTAATCAAAGTTTGAGGGGGTTACACTTATATGCACACAGAAATAGAATTTAAGGGGATATATAATTGATAGTTGGGGCACAGAGTTAAAAGCTCATGCAGGTTTATTATTAAGTTTAAAAATTATAAGAGGGTTATTTGAAGGTTGAGTTGATTTAACAATCCAATTTCCACATTCAACGGAAATAATATGCTTTCATAACCTTCCACCATAAACTAGATCGAACATAACATGCATTCATCAGTTCTAAGTCCAACAACCCACAAACAAAGCTTCAAATATGCAACCTTCTGCCGTTAAAACCAAAACTAGTTTATACTGCAAACTGTTAGCAAACAAGATCAGAGGTCCCTTCACTGGATTCGCACATGAACAGTGGAAATACCCAATTAACAAAATCAACATACGAACCTGGACAATAGAGCAATGAAGTCAGATGGGATGCTTATTCCTTCATAGTGTCACCGACGACTAGGGGTGGGTATGGGTAGGGCTAGGTAGGGCGAGACCCTTACCTGATGCTTAGCCCGAAAGATAGATGGGCAACAAAATGCAATCTGATGCCCTGCCCTGCCCTGCCCTGCCCTGTAGAAGCCCTAACCATTTTGGGCATGGCAACGGTGGGCTTCCGTGCCTAAGTGGTAAATTCCCAAACCAATAATATGCATAAAAACTTCAAATACGTTATATAATTTTACACCTTCAATATTTTAAAATAAATTTATGAATTTATAAAAGAAAAATACCATATGTCTTAACAATTTTTTAATGCTGTGTCATTATCATATTCTAATTAAAAAAAAAAATCGCCTCCATCTAAAAAAGCATAAACCTTTATGTAAACTTTCACAGATAGATATTTAACAATAATATAAAGTATTTCATAAAATGAAATAATACATATTTGAAATACGATAATATGTATAGAAAAATATTTATTTTGTATAAAAAAATATATATTGAATAACATATATTTTAAATAAATTATATACAATTTTCTGGGCAGGGTAGCACCCCTTGCCCAATGCCCTGCCCGATATTTAGCCTAGCCCAAAGATGCCCATCTTTTTTTCAGGCCACTTTTTTTGAGTTGGGAAGGGCAATTTTTGACCGGGCTTGGGCGGGCCTACTAGACTCTTAGGCATCATGCTCACCCCTACCGACGACCATCGCAATGGTTCTACCAAATTGGGTGAGCTTTGTGCTTGCAACTGCGTTCTCGGCTTGTGCTCAGAATGGGGGGTGGGTTCCGCCCTTCGTCAACAACTCCACGCTAGCGGCTAACCTTTCCCATTCCTTACTAGCGATGGACACAAATGGGATTACCACAGAGAGAGAGAGAGAGAGAGAGAGAGAGAGAGAGAGCGAGAGAAAGAGTGGGCAGATGAGGGACCTTCAACGGAATCCTGTTCACGGATGGGAAAAAATGGCTTCATAAAAAAGGAGAGACCGAGAGAGAGAGACACGGGGAGGGATTGTGATCTGGTAGGGAGAGAGAGGGTGGGAGTGAATGCTTCTGAAATGCTGTTGTAAAATTGAAGTGTTTGCTCTCTCCTTAGTCAAAGGATCTGCTTGAATGAATGAAAAAGTTGGGAGGAAAGAGACTGAGAAGAAAGAAAATGGAAAGAAGAGAAAACTGGAAAGAAAATAAAACAACTCATCCTGCTTGGATGGGTAAGAGAAAATGGAGAGAAGAGAAAATGAGTAAGATGTCAGAATGATTAAAATACCCTTTTTAACCAAAATTACCTAAGAAACAAATTATTTATGGACCGAAAAGTATTTCTGTAAAATACCATTTTATGGGCCTTTGAAACATTCCAATCCCTTGCTTTTAGAAACCGCACCAATGTTTCAGTGATATATCCTTGATGAACATTCTGCAAATTACAGTAGCCAAAAATGAGAGGAAGAGTTAGAAGAATGGCAATTAATGTTCATAACATTATAAATAAGTCAGGCACGATCCAATATTTCATTAAATACCATATCCCCAGATTCTGTTACAAGAGTCTGAGGATGAAGATTGAGCACACTTACGATAAACTGGGGAATATTTGAAAAGATTATATACTAAAAACAGTTTGGTTGAGTACACCTAGAAATTTTCCATATTCAACGTTGAACATCAAAACATATCTTATTCATGAACCCTAGACAATCATCATGACATCACGTGCCAAATATCCTGGATGCTAGGAGTCGTCAGGGGAGCATACATAAGTCAAGTAACACAATTTTGACACACCAATTACGAGGATTCAAAGACCATAAAAACAAAATCCAGTATACTACACTTATGGAAGACACAGATCAGCCATGTGTACAAAGGAATAAACTTCACAGTGATTGCTCGGCAATAAGCAAGAACAAAAAGTTAGCTCAAAAAGAAAAGCAAGAACATAAACAAAATAAACCAGATATTTATAGCTGAAATTTGCCTAGCCATGCTAAAACCATATCAGATGTAGTCAAGAGAAAGAAAAAAGCGCAAACCTGAAATGTATCCCACAATGGCTCACTTAACTAGCAATATTCAAAATTGAGCTCGAAGCAAAACAAGAAAGACCACTAATCAGAAACAGAGGAGAGAAAATTAGCAAGCATTAGATAGATCCAAGTAATCAAGTGGAAGAAGACCTTGATCCATTAATGCTCGTAGTTAGTCAATGGCATTTCTGGGGATATAAATTGTATCACAAAACCACCGAATTCGAGTACTTTTTTCTCTTTATCGAACTCTATCAACTTCCTGTACATAAATTCAGTGGTTTTGTCATCTTAGATTCAACCGGTCAATTTGACAAAAGCCCTAGCTGGAGAATTTTCTCCCCGGCGATCAGAATCAGAATCAAAAGGGTCAGAAAAGAAAATAAAACAAGATTACAAAAATGGGAAACCAAACAAATTAGCAACATTCTAGGATGGGAAAACATAAAAGCATATTTGTTTTTTCTATTCTTTTTGGGTCCTAAATCAGAAGCAGATTTCAAAGCACAATTTCCAACTGTAAAGGGTGTGAAAATAGGATAACAAGAATCAGAACCAAATCTTCGCAGCTTGCTGAGGCAGAGTTGAACAATGACAGGAGGAGATTTCGATGATACCTGAAAAAGACGGCGACGAACGGGAAGACTTGGACCGACGATCTCCTTGGCGTGCCACTGAGAGAAGGATGGATGCTCAGCTTCTCGGTAAGGAGGAATAATGAACGGATACCGTTGGGCAAGATCAAGTTCTCTTGGGTCTGTTTGGTTTGAGAGCAAGGGAGGGGAGAGTTGGAATTTTTGGAGGGGAGGGGAGCTAAAATTTGGTCTCTCCTCCTCTCTTATATTTTGCTCCCTTTTAAATTGGAGGGATTGGAGGGGAGAGGAGGGGAGGGCAAATGATAATTTTACTTTCTTTTATTATAAATTTTATATAAACTAAAAATATATTATAATTATTATTATTGTTAAAATAATTAAAAATATATATTTTAATCAATGAAAAGTATTATAAATTTTTTTAATACATATACTAATAAATAAAGAATAGTATTATAATCAAAATACATAATTTAAAAATTAATTTAAATAAAAAATATATTATTAAATATTTATTTTATCTTAAAA
>JBAGKO010000010.1:23980762-23990939 GCA_037177275.1 Acacia concinna
TTATTCACACCTCGATTTTTTTAAAGAAAAAAATCAAATTCATTAAAATTTAAATTCCGCTCCATTTTCAACTGGCACTTAAGTTTATTTAAATGTTAGTTTACCATGGTCCCTATTATAAGTTTATTTTTATTAATTATCACATACCAAAGAACATAGTTAAGGCAATAATTAAAGGTCAAATTTACAAGTTTATTCTCATTTATAGATATTGAATGTGTTTGGAATAACGGTAGGATAAATAACTTATTTGTAATTGAACTTATGAATAAGTCAGATTATGTATGTTTAAATTGACGGTAGCATAAATGACTTATGTAAAAGTAAAATGTGTTTAGTTGATATGTTAAAAAGTAACTTATTGTAATAAATGACTGAAAATGACATAAATATTAGTGAATATATTATACATATATATATTGTAAAATTTAAAAATTGTATCAGAAAAAAGAAAAATTATAAGACTTAGTTAACTTTTTCGCTTCTTTAATCTATCTTATAATTAAGATTGAAGGGAATTTTATTATATGTAAATATATTATGATAAATTTTAATGCTTTAATATAATTATTCTTTTTAGAATTTTTTTTTTAAAAAAGTTAATTGAATCTTATAATTATGATAAAAAAGAGTAAGTTATAACATAAAAAGCCCTTAATATAATTTTAAAAGCAATTTAATGAAAGAATTTAAACGCAAGGCCAATTTTGAGATTTACCCAGAAGGATTAAAAAATTCCCCAATTTGAAACAAAAATCACTTGAGACATTTCCAGAAGAAAGTAGATACAACGTTGACACTAATGGTAAATTTAGGAGTACATCAACATCTGCGCTCCGTGTTTCATATGGAAATGTGATATAATTACGTAGAAGAGATACTTTTTTGGTACACCGATGACCAAACACAAGGCGGCATTTCTGTTCTAGGCAAATCCAGGGGATCTAATTTTGATAGTTGTTGTCTATTCAATTCTTAAGAATCATTTTAATCTTCTCTGTTTTAATAATGATTGTTGCGGCCCCCACAAAGCATATTTGCTTAATCTTGATGATTAAGGTTGACCCGTGATAAACATGTTAACTTGAACCGTAAATTTAAATTGTAAACTTGAAAAGAATTTACTTTTTACTATTAAATAGGTGGTAAGGATATATAATATAATAATAAAAATGAAAATATAATAATTTAATTTAAATATATATTAAATATGAATAATTAAAATTAAATCATAAATATTTTTAATTTATCATATTTAATAAAAAAATTTATGTGAGTTACATTTTATAAGGGAAAAATATAAAATTGATAAACTCAATAAGTAAACTTGCGAGCTTCATCGAGTTTATACTAAATACGAATTTAAATATAAATATAATACTGTTTTGTAAAGTAAGAACATAAAATCAACAAAATAAGAAAGCCAACTAGAGGGTTTGAGAACTATAATTATAATGAAAAAGAAAGATTAAGCCTTTAGTTTGAGAACTTCAAGTGTTTTTTTTTTAAAACCCTATGAGAACTCCAAGTGTTGCCATGCTATATTATGGCCTTATCTTCAACACCTTGGGTACAGACCTCTACAGGGATTTGGAAAGTGACATAAAAAAATTTTGTGAATTGAATTTTAAAAAGTGAAAGAAGAAAGTTTTTACTCAATTTTGTTTACTCTTTTATTTTATATCTTCTTTTTATTATAATTTTATAATTCACTGTTTCATCTTTTTTTAAAAAAATTAATTGACAAAATTTCCAATTTGATTCTGCGGTAGATCGGATGGTGATGATATATATATATATATCATTTTATTATTTTGTTAAATAAATAAATTGTCCTTTATAAGAAATAATAGAGATTGGATTCAAAAATATTTTTAATCGGGTCTCAGATCCTTCTATACTAAAGTCTAGTCGTCTAGATACTAAAGATGAACACACATCTTAATGAGGATTGGAAGCTTAATTTGTGATGTTGTGAGGTACTATTTCCCACTTGACCTAACTCTTGTAGGTGGATTTAAAACTATTTACCATATGAAGAAGATAAAAGCTTTGTTAAGGACAATTACTTCTTTGTTGCTCTTTTTTGTGATATTGTGAGGTATTATTTCCCACATGAAACTTGCCACACCGATTTACTTCTTTGTTGCTCTTTTTTTTTTCTTTTAAAAAAATTAAATTTATTCTGTCAAAGCATATTAAAAAATAATTACTAAAAATTAAACTTAAAAAAAAAACCCTTGTACAAAAATTGGTATGAAAAGAGACCATATACTTGTACTGGCCTACTGGGCAAGGTACGATGAAGATATCAATAAAGACTTCACTCTTTTCTATTTCTATTAAATAAATATTTTTATAATAATTATCTTTAACTCATAATTAATTTTTTTTATATAATTATTTATTGTACATCCTCTTTCTTATTTTTTTTTTTAAAAAAAATAAATAGGAGCATATTTAAAAAAATATGATATTTTTAACACATATTATTTTTAACTAATCTTGACCTCGACTTCTTATTTAGAAATATGATAGGATGGAGGGAGTAATAAATAGTGAAAAGAAAGTGGTCTTGAGAATACTGCTGTTAGCTACATAGGTGACTCCCATATTATTCCTTTGGTCCCTTGTGAGGCAGCAACAGATCATCATCAACTGAATTTAATGTAATCGGGCGAGCACACCGCATTGGCCACCACAAGTGGCTATAATTGGTTGATTCTTGAGCCATTAATTACCCGTACACACCAACAAGCATTATGGAGAATCAGGTCTTTGACCCCACAACTATATCCTTCAAAATCTTAGATTGCACCATATAAAAGGCAAAATGATATATTATAAGCTAAAATGAGAGTTACAGCACCTCAAGACTAAATGAACAAGAAAGAAAATTACTTCTCTCGTACAATAATAAACGGTCTCCTACTCTGAATCTTAAGATAAATTTGATAACAGGGAGAATTTGTCTTATCAGAACACTTACATGAAGATGCTGTTTACAAAATTAAGGCAAATGAGCTCCTTCCTAGTAGTGATAACTTCCAGCAGCTGATGTGTAGAAGGCTGTTTTTAAGATTGAACTTGTGACCTCCTAGTTAGATAGCAGAATCCCTTACACAGGATGTTTTCCATGCTTGATGAAATATTGTGAAGGTGATTTTGATAAGCAGAGAACATCATAACAACATGAGGATTTTACTGTTTTCTCATTGGCTATTATAATACTCCACCCTTCACATGTTTTTTTTTTTTTTTGACAGTATGCAACGAGTCTACAAGACTGAGGTTTGTTAGATTACAATTCTTTAGCAGAAAAGGCCATCCTGTAGTGAGTCAGAGAACCAAGGGTCTCTCCTGAATGACAAGATGTGAATGGTATACCGTTCCTTCATGCAAAGCTAAATTTCTATTATGCCAGACCAGACAGTATTCACCAAAATAATGACCTCCATCCATGTGATCAAAGTGGATGGAGTAAAGTGTTTGAGCCACCCGGCAAAATTTGGTAAATTAAGCTCTGAAGAGTTTGATAGAAACACATAAAACCACATATTATATGGCTCTGAGGACAAAATATTAAACAGATGTTCTGTATAGATTCCTTAGAAATTTAAATTTTGAAGAGTTTGATAGAAAAACATCAAAACCATATCCCTCAACAATGACATCCAAACAAGCAGAAAATTGAAGAATTTAAATGATGCTTTTTGAGAATGTCAGAAGTGGGTAGAGCACAATGTAAGAATCCTCCACGTGGGTAAAATGCTGCTTATATGGCAATGAGATTATCAATAAAAATTTCCAAAACAGATTATCTAGGCTGCTTTAATTCAAGAGAATCTAGGCAGCTTTTGAATCCATCTTTAACAGAGCATAAGCCAAAACATACATCACTTCTAGATAAGCTGATCATTATATTAAACCTGAATAGGAAGTCGGAATTTTCGAAATAGTAGTCCCAATAGGAGGAAGGTAGAGACAAGTTCCATTTCACAGGATTCCCAAAAAAGAAAAGGAGTGTGCAGTAGAAGTTTCTAAACATAAAATAAGTTCATTGACTCTGCAAACCTTAATGCATGAGCCTCCAAAAAGAATGGTTAAATGGAATTTGATAGCCGTCACCCACTTTCCATATCCTAGCTGACTGCTCCAAAACCAGAGGCCCTCTAAAAGCCAAAACCAGTGGACCGCTTTTGGATTTTTTTGAGCAAGTAGCCAGTCCACCACGCAAGTGCCCACTAAGCATCATTTTGATGCTATCCACTTTATAACTTTATATATATATATATATATATAAGAATCAATTTTCCTAATCATGTATTTCACCGATTGTTCACAACAATATCCGAATGCTCAGGAGAATCACACCCTTACTCATCCTCTTCTTCTTCCTTCGATCGGCGGCTGTCGTCGATGCCCAGTCAGGTTCACCCCACTACCGGGATTCATCCTTCGATCCTGTGCTTGCGACCCTCATTTGTGTCTTCTTACTCGTCGGCTGCTGCTCCATCGTCGTCCGCCACTGCTACAACATGACCTTCGCCGCCCGCGCCACCGCTAATTGTTCATCGAGCGGTCCTCAAGGTCTCGACCCAGAATTACTCAACACCTTCCCCATCCTCGTATACTCCGCCGTGAAACACCTCAAATTTGGGGAAACCAACGAGTGTGCGGTCTGCTTGTGCGAGTTCAACCAACACGATACGCTCCGATTGCTTCCGAAATGTAACCACGTGTTTCACGCTCAGTGCATCGATGCCTGGTTGGCCTCCCACGTGACTTGCCCTGTATGTCGGCGGAGGCCGAGGCCGGCGGAGGACCACGACGGAGCTGGCAAAGAAGTCGTAATAATAATTCCGAGTGAGGTAAATGCTTACCAGATGTTTGGTGAAAGTTCTGAGAGTAGAACGGAGCTTAATTCAGGAGACCTAAGGAGTTTAGGGAGGTCTCATTCAACGGGTCACTCTCTAGGTTTTGGTGAAATCGTTGGGAAGTACACGGAGACGTCCACTCTTAGGATTTTAGAGGATGTGAAGAAACCGATTAAGATGAATCACGGAGGAATGCGGCGGTCGGCGAGCTACGACGTGCTCGGGGAACGGCCTGGTGAACAAAAAAGTAGAGAGGATTTAATTCTTTGAATGAAACTTCCATTTGTATCTCGTGCAAATCAATGAATGCCTCACTTTACTCACTCTCATCCGTATATTACAATGCAACTCAGAACCATGAAATGTGACTGTGAGCATGAGCAGCAAAGAAAGTTTGGAGGATCAAATTCAATGTGTGGGATCCAAATTATTCAATTGTTGCGTGTATACTTTTAGATTCTTAAACTGGACTGATGACTGAATAGGTTTAAGGGTTAACGGGTTAGATTGGATTAAAACTAAAGGAAAGATAAAATCTTAGAGTTATTAAAATAAAATTATAGAAAAAAAATTAAAAGAAAAAGATAAAGTGGCAATTTTAACAACAAATTTTACTCATTGAGACACCTAACATCATTAATTTTTTTTTTGTGCTAAAATATACACCAATTTTTTAAAGGGGGTAATTTTAACAAAACTGTTAAATTAGCGTTAAATCAATCAATGTTAATCATTCTCTCTCTCCTCATCATTACCTTCTCTTTCTCCTTCTACTCATTTTCTTTACTGCTTTATCCGACATGCATTCTAATAAATATAAAAGGCGTCTCCCGCCAACTCAATATCATGATTAATTGGTCAGTTAATTAATCACCCCTTCTATCTATAGGTTTCCGTCTTCTGATATTGTGAGATTCTAAAAAAATCTGTTAGTGGGTTGCTCAAACAATAGAGGATTTGGACATGTACCAAATTCCAATAAATGGATTAGTGGAATTTTGAGGACTGAAGAAATCCAGTGTGACGTAATAGAGTCAAAGGCACAGACTAAAGAGAATGAGAACAAAGATACATGGAAGGCAAGTAACGAGCAAGCAGTTTTACAAAATCCCATGAAGAACATAAAAAAATTAAGCGAGAAACATAGTTTCGAAGTGTTGTAGAGGCAGGGAAAAAACACAGCTGAAATAGTGCCACGACTGTTCTGGCTCTAAGACCCATGTGGGTAAAATTGGAAATCTAAAGCTGAAGTTTTTGGTGGATAAAAACCTAGATCTGAAGCATAATTTGCGTGAACAGTATGCATGAGAGATTTGTTTTTAATTTATAAATACTAATTTATTAATTTATAAAAATTTATTAATTTTTTCTAAAATGTAATAAAAATGATAAATAATAAAAGTAAAATCCTAAAAAAATATTAGAGAAATTCAATTTTAAAGGAGGGAAAACAAAAAATCCCAAATAAATGTTTGTGTAATTTTTATTAGTAATAACCAAAATTGCTATTGAATTTTTATGTAACATTTAATTTATATCCTGTACAAAAATGGATGAACGCGTTAAATTACATAATGATACAAATAATTATTACAAAGTGAGCATAAAAGAACATAAATAAAATAAAACAACACCAAAAATAGTTATTGCCTACATCTAGTTTTGCCCCGTGTTTGCTATGGTCGTTTTTAATGTTGTTGCTGTCGATGCCAACAATGGCCACAACGAACGCCGTAAGTATCATATGTGTGGTAAGTATAAGAAGTTTTTGAGGGAGTAAATATACTCAAAAAGTTTTAAGAAGGGGCAATTTTACTTCTCTATCCTGACAGTTCATAGATGTTCATAATTTTTACTTGTGTGGCATGCTCCGCCCAATTTTTTTCCTGAAAGTTTAGCTCTTTTTTTATTTTTCTCTTTCAATCCTATTAATAAACCCTAGCTGTTGAGTGAAACCAAAATGAAAAAAGCAGGGGAAAGAACAGAAAAAGGTATATACATACATATATATATATATATATATAAAATGATTTTTGCGAAAAATAAAGTAAGAAGAAGATGGGAGATATAGCAAAAGATAAGAAGTGAGAGGACAGTCGCAGATAAGGAAAGGTATAATTCCCTTTTATAGTTAAGACGATGAAAGTTTTCCACCTAATTACACCTCTTGTGATTTCCATCATTTTCTACCTAAAAATAGTTATCAAATCCAAATGTGAAGAAACACAGACCTACTTAGAGTCAGATCCAACATTTTGCAACTCTTAGAACTAGCATTAATAAGTCTACTTAGAATCTGAATCATAATTTTTTACCTTGGTCCATTAATTTTGTATCATTCACTAAATTGAGATCCAAAAACTTGCTTCCTTCTTTGGGCTTTTGCCTTTTATATATTTCTGTTCAAGAACAAGGATAATAAGGGGAATAATCTTAAGGGGAGGCTTAGAAGTATAGTTTGTACCCAGTACTGTACAGATTCGAACCAGAATAGGGATGGACGTATAGAGCTTGAAGACAGGAACTATGGGGATCATCGGGGTTGTCATCTCCGTCGGTGCTGTTCTTAGACAGAATCGACGTCATTCTAAATCGTTGTTGGGAGGGAACGATTGAAGGAAGGAGTTGATCTGAGAATGAGTTTTCTGTGGCAGGTTTTGTTTTTCTCGAAGGTGGAGGTGAGTCAATATTTATGACTGTTTGGATTTCTAAACGAAGGGTAAAGTTGCCCTCTTTTTTAAATTTCTGAGATATTTTTGCCCCGTAAAAAATTTTCTGGTGCCCATAGTTCATATGACAAAACTTTTGAGGTATTTTAAACCTTTAACAAAAAAAAAACTGAGAAAGAGACCAGCAAAGAAAATGATTGAAAAGAGAAAGCGAAGACACTGATGGGGGGAGAGAGAGAATGATACAATGGGCCGCACATTGTTTGAGTTAACGCTGTTTACACTAATTTAACAGTTTTGTGAAAATTGCCTCTACTTATTAAGTTTGTGTATGTTTTACACCTAAAAAGTTAATGGTGTACAATGCCCTATAAGTAAAGTTTGTTGTTAAAATTTCTCCATTACCATAAAAAAAGATTTTTTTCACTGAAAAAAAAATGCCAAACCAATTCAACCACCTAACTAGATCGATTTTCTGGCCAATTTAGGGGATCTGGGGCCAGACTAGTCAGATTTGAGAATAGTGATTTTATTGAGGGAATACCAAAACATACACGTCTTGTTGACCATCCAAAGAGGGAGAGATGAAAATTTAAGGTGATAGTATAATTGTTTATTTATTAATTTTAAATTTAATCCCACTCTAATCATTTTTATAAGTTCAGTTTTTTTTTAAAAAAAAATTGAGTATTACTATAAATCCACTTAGAGAGTAATCAATGATAGAGTTACCATTTTACCCAGATTAAATGCAATTGAAAAAGGAAAAATTGTGTTGAGGTCATGCGTAAGGGAATATATGTCAAACAGATTTTATAAAATCAACAAATTGCAATGAAGTCTCTTGAGACTTTTCTATTGTTAATTCGAATTGTTCAATTACCCAAATGTCTCTAGTTGTTAACAACAGCCCCTATAGTTGCTAATAGCCGCCCCTGAGAATAGTTGTTGACGACAACCCTTAGAGTTGTTATTGACATATGCCCCTTGGAAGGCTAGCATGATTACGGTGGATATAAGGTATGTCATCTTTAAAAAGTCATTTAAATGTTAATTATGAAGCATTTGGGAAATGAAAAGCCACTTCAATATTAACTATAATATAGTAAATGTCAATGTGAAGGAAACGCATTTCATTATCAATTGTACACCTTTCATATGCCTATTTAAATTGTAACTATTACTATATATGTCATAGGCTATAAGTAATATGATCCATGTCTGTGGTCACAAGTAAGCAATCTTTAATCTCATTTTACTTTTGCTCTAAAATATATTATAATATGACCAATGTTTTTTAAGATCATTTCAAAGGCATTGATGCCCAAAAGGATACATGGGTCATACTATATTACTCATGTTCTGATCAAGTTTGTTTGATACGAGAGGACCCTATCATATGCTCCTTAGAAGGCTAGTGTGACTCTGGTGAATATAAGGTATGTAATATTTAAAATTCATTTAAATATTAATTATGAATCATTTAGAAATAAAAAAAGACACTTGAATATTAACTATAAATAATAAATGTCAATGTAAAGCAAGTTCATTTAATTATAATTGTATGCCTTTCATATGTCGTTGAAGATTGTAACTACTAAGATATATGTTATATGCTATAAGCTGTACAATCCATATTTGTAGTCACAAGCTCAACTCATTTTACTTTTGCTCTAGAAATATTACAATTACAACATGACCAATGTTCTTCAAGATCATTTTAAAGGCATCAATAACCAAAAGGATACATGGGTCATTATGTTATATATGTTATGAAGAAGTTTGTTCTATACAAGAAGACCTTATCGCATGCTCCTTAGAAGGCCAGCTTGATTCTGGTAGATGCCAGGTATGTCAATAGTAATGATGCCTTACATATGTTTTGTAAGTAGAGAAAAGTGTGAGAACATTACATGAAAGAGCTTAAGAAGGGTGAAATTTATCATTTTAAAATTTTAAGGTCACAGACACAATACTAATATAAAGTGACCTTACACATTTAAAAGCTCATACTCCACAACAAAACAAATTTTCAAGATCTATACTTCTAAATTCTTAATGAAGCATTCAACTTTTTTCCTATAAAACACATTACAAATCATAGCAAACAAAGGAGAACTAAATAGTTAGAAACATTCAAAATTTATATTTTTATAGTTTGTTTGTTCGAAATTGTAGTTGGTATATTTAATGTAGGTTGATAAAATCATGTTTGCAAAGATACCTAACAAAGACATGAATCCACTGCTTGGTGAGTTGGTTAGCTACATGATACATAGAACTTGTGGGGCTTCAAATCAAATAAAAAAGGAAAAAGTAACACAAGAATTAATGAAACAACTAGAGTCATGAATCCAGCTTTTTAATACATTTTAAAAAAAACATATACGAATGTCATTTTTCTTTGTTTCATTTACTTGTGCATGCCATTTATGTAAGTATGATTGTGTCGTTTGATTTATGGTATAGATACATTTTATATTTAACTTGCAATCTCATAATACACACACATGTAGGCAACATGTAAAAAAACATTAAAAGGAATACTGGCTGGCAAAAAAACATTAAAGGGAATAAATGAAATTTAAAGACAATATTCAATAGAGGTTGTTCATTTATATATTATTAATT
>JBAGKO010000010.1:23991039-24003818 GCA_037177275.1 Acacia concinna
CTAGTGCCATTTAATTACAATGAAAATTGGGAATCTAGATATGAAATCAGATTAAGCAACTACTCACTATTACATTCCAGAGCTCGGATCCTGCTACATCTCTAGGAAACTATCAAAATGTCTAGCCACTCATGGAGATTATGGACACACCAGTCATCAACGCCATGGTGCACAGCTCAGAGCTTCGAAATTTGCCTCAACAACCCATTGAAGAGCTTAAGACGAGCTAGATTGATGGAACGAATTCAAAAGAACTAGTTGACAGAAAACAGAAAGAAAGTTTAACAAAGCAACAATCGTTCTGGTGGATGGCATGAGTGAAGTCGATGGTGAAGGTGAAGCTTATGGATGGCGTCGATTGATGGTAGTTGAGTGTGATAGTGAGGTGAAGTCATGATGGTCTCTCCAAAATGGTCTCTCCATGTGCCCCCTTATCCAAAACTCTCGCTGGCAACGGAAAATGGTGGAGATGGATTGTAGGTCGCCGGCAAGAGTGGTGGATGATGGTGACAAAGGTGAAGTGCGAGAGTGATTGCCAAAGGTTAGTGTGTCATGAATGGGTCCATGGATTAATGAATGGTGTGATGAAAATGCTTCCCTCTCCATCACGATTTCTCCTTTGTTTTCTTCAATTTTGTCGGGTCATGGAATGCTCAACTGGGTCAAAGAGTGGTCCATGGGTTGTGGATCTGGATCTTCCTCAATTGGGTATATTTTTGCCCTCTTACTTTTTAGTTCTTTCCAATAAAAGCTCAATTTCTTTTCTCTCTAATTTTTCCAAGCTCATCTACAATAAATCCAAGAATTTGTAATACCAAATGTCCTTAATTAAAATGCTAGAGAGAAATGAAAAAAAAACCCTTTTAAACCATAATTTCATATTTTCCAAATCAATTTACAATAATTCCAATTTATTCACTTAATGCACTTAAAACACAGTTTAATCAATGAAAACTCTGTTAAATGCATAGAATTAAGTGGTTAAAATATGGATTATCAATTAAAATGCTCAAGTGGTTATGGACCTTAGTAAGAAAGTGTATGAACTTCTTCTTAAATCCTCATCACATGGTATTGATAGTGAAGGTGATGTTGATGATAATGGTGATGGTGGTAAGAATGAGGGTGAAGGAATTGGATACAAGAAGAGAGAACGTAAAAAGATTGATAGGAGTTTGGTTTACAGGCCTACCCAGAGTAGGAAAAAACCTAGAACTTATAAAAAAAGAAAAAAAAAAAAGAAAAGAAGACAAGCCTCTCCAATATTCAAAGGTGTGTGTATGTGTTTCATTTTGTAAATGGCATCAACTTCTTTCAATAAGATTTTTGTGATATTGTTGCAGGAAACACAAAATACATTGGAAGTGGACAGCTCGTCGACTCCAGATCAATTTGGTCCCTCTATGTCAAATACATTTGTACCAATACCATATGTTCACACCACGTCAAATAAACTAGTACCAATGCAACATGGCGCCTCTGTGTTAAATGCAATACTGTCTCCATGCGTCCAATACTCTAGTACCAGTGAACCATCATCCTCTTATGTCAAATGCAGCAGTGTCAATGCAACATGGTTCCCTAATCTCAAATACACATGAATCAAGTCAAGAGTCTTTCACAACATTAATGATGTTAAGATCAGACTACTATATTTCAAGTTCTAAAGTAGTTTATTCATATGATGTTCTTGTTGTCATTTTATTAGTTGTGCCTGTAGGCTTAATTGAACCATGATGTGGAGTCACTTGAAGCATTGCAATTGAGTCAAGTGTCTATAAATGGTAAATCTTATCACTATGCAATGACATATTGAAAAGATTGAGACAACTGTATTAAAATGAAGTTAATTGCCTACATATAAACTAAGTTGTTACATTATGTTACAATGGAGATTCAGATATCAATACAAATCCTAATCAATGAAGTCCTCAGTTCATCTCTATTGAGCCCTTCTTCCTCTAATACGCAAGCGACAAGACATTTTCATTTTGGGTCAAGCTGGCTTATTTTGATGTTCCTTAGGATTTAGTGATTGTCCATTTTGTTACGATGCTATCTTTTTGTTTACTGAGGTTGATGCTTAAATAATTTCTTTGTGACATTCGTCTAAGGATTGATGAGGTTTTGAGAAGTAGAAGCATTTTCCTCTAAATTTTATCACACTGTGACTTGTCTATTCTTAAAGTTTTTTAGGGAAATAAAAATATTTGTTGTTCATCTTTATTATATTTTGATATAAAAATGTGATTTATTTTATGAAGTCTCCATGATTTTAACAAATAATTTTTTATTTTATTTAGGCTTTCATAATCTAGTTCTAATTGTTTAGATAAATCTAATCTTGTAATATTTTATTATAAATTGTTTGAAATGATAGTTAATTTAAAAATAAAAAAGTATCCATTATTGTAGCAAGTGTCCATGATTTTAGGAAGTGGGTGAGCATAAGGGTTGATTTGTAAACATAGATTAAACTAAGGGTTAAGATTATGGGAATAAAACAAGAATAGAATGATAAAGAATAGGAGGCGTCTTGCGCCGGGTTCCAGCAACTAGGCTCACCGAGCTAAGTGGGCTAGAGAAGCAACAACCTGTGATCCTTCCAGCCAGAGATAGCCTTGTCGTGTTATACATATATAATCATTAAGGCAATCTTCACTACTTTTTCTTAGTTTACATTGACACCCTTTCTTCTTCTTCAAACTAAATATTGATACGCACCTTTTCTTTGACCAGTTATCGTTTAAGTATAATACTGATCGTACTTTTTTAAGTACAATATACTGACCACGTTATTTTTTGGCCTCGTGGTCTTTTGCACCCCGTCAATTTAACTAAAAGCAATCTCATATCATTATATTATAAAAACTAGGCTGCAAATTAGATCATTCTATATTAGATCTTAGGATTTGATCATTTGAAATTTTCATTGATGCGTATGTAAAGATGTTATGTATAGGTGATACTCGTACTCCAGCAGGTATTGACTCCAAAAATTGTTTAAAATAATCTCTACTATCGGTGCCATCAAGTGAGAGCATAAATAGTAAAGTGACACATTTCATTTCACCTTTGTTATGTTATAATCCCTAATGATTTTTAGGGAAGCAAACTCTAAACTGATTTATCCCACTTTGATGCTTTCAGGTGGTATGAATATAATTTCGTCAACATTTTTATTTTCTTGTTTTCGCTAAAATCAATTTATGAATTCTTGAAACCCTAAACTTGTGCGATGTTTATGGGAAGTTATGTTAACGTTTATGAGTGGCTATGTTGATGATTTGCTTATTCTGACAAACAATAATTCCTTTAAATGAAGTTGTATAGTGATATTTATTTGTATTGGCATATGAATCGTCACCTTTATTTTCTATTATGCGTCTTCTCCCCTTTCTTTTTTTAACTAATTTTCCATTGATATATTTCCTTACCTTTTTTTTTAAAAAAAAATTATGTTAAGGTTGGATTTAAATCTTGTATGTTTTAAAATTGACTTATCTTTTAAAAAGTATTTATTTTTTACAGTACTCCTTTTTATTTATTTTTTTCCTTTCCTTCAGTTTTGTTATTTGATTTTAAACTTTACCTTTAAAAAAAAAAAGAACTCAACTAATATATTTTATGGATGAGAAGTTATTTTTGGATGTATAATATATGTATAGACTAATATGGCTGTGTCTTATTGTTTTGGAGATGTTTATATGAGAGTTTGTAGTATTGCTTTGGCTTGTTAAGCTAAGTGGAGTTATTTGGTTTATCCTATGTGTGTGTGCGCGCGCGCGCGATCATGACTTAGTCGTTGCACTATAAAACACTCGTCCTTTTTATCATTTACAATGAAAGCTACGTTGAATATTTACCACACCCATTAAAGATTGCAGTCAATAGGGACAACAAAGGAAATGGAGATCCTACATTATTTATGCTTTCTTCATATTTTTTTATATGATGCAACTTGTGAGATTAATTGTAGTTGATATGCTTCATAAACTCATGGAGTATTTTGTAACGGAGTGTTGCGTCCTTTGGAGTCCTGTGATGGCATGGCTACCATGGCGTATCAAGTCTGGTTGTCTTGGAAATGTTTATATGGGAGTTTGCATGAATTGCTTTGGCTTGTTAGGCTAAGTGGAGTTATTTGGTTTATCTTGTGTGCCAGTCATGACTTAAGTGAATAATGAAGAGTTGGTGGATGTGGTTGTTGGTAACTGAACTTTCCTATGTTATAGTCAGTAACAGGAGGATTATATTGATTTATTTACTAACGATAAGGGTTGATTTATTGAAACTTGAAAGATGAATGAAAGTGTGTTGGTCATGTGATTAACATGTTTAGATAATAAGCTAGTGTACGGTTTGTGCCTTTTTTAATAGTTGTACAGGTTATTTTATTTTACTTCTTTTATTTACTAACATGTGCAAAGAACATGCTACTGTTTGTCTCTTTATTTCTGAGTTTATGTTTTCATGATTTATTTACTTTCAAGTCCAAATCAAATTCATACTAATTTTATATCTACATTGTAGAAAATGTCATCTGAACAAGTACAAGTGTCATCGTAGTCTGTAAGATTAAAGATAGACCCTGTATGAGATCATTATATTGAACTACCAAACAAAACCTGAGGTGGAAAACAAACATTTGAAAATGTTTATATTGTGCAAAGGAATTTTCTGATGGAATATAATAATTCATTGAATGAAATAACACCTTGCTGGAGAGAAAGACGATGCAATAAGCCATAAAAAGGTGCCTGGTGATATATGTTCACTACCAATTGAAACAAAATTTGGAAAAGATTGAAGATAAGACAAGTAAGAAAAAAGAAAATTATGAAGAGGACAACTACCATTTGAAATTGATGCTCTTGACCCACAATTTGAAATTGATGCTCCTGACCCACAAGAAGTTTCTCCTTCTCCAGTCAAAAATCAAAGGGAGGCCAATCTACATCCAAGCTTGGAAAACGAAAGGCAGCTGGAGATAAAAATGATTATTTTGCCCCAAGAACAACTACACAGCACAATGCACTTGTAGGTAAAGGACCTATCCATAGAGCAGACTTGGCTGTTGTTAGATGATTATAGTTGTATTCCCTTAAATGTTTATACGACTGTTGTATTCCCTCAAATGCTTAGAAGTTCTAAGTAATTATAATTTCTCTAGAATATAATCAAGACGAGTGTAAAAAAATATATCCTTTACAATGAATATATATAATCACTAAATACCATTCAAGATAAAGATAGCCCCGTAGTGGTTTTCACTATTCACTCAATTAATCACAGAATCAGACATTCCATGCACAGCTGACAAGAGTTTGATCAAAATATTTGGAAAAAAAAAAATCCTTATTGATCAAAACAAGATGAAAAACAATTGATGTGTTATCATTTCTTTTTGGGTTATGGTTCAATTTTAACAATGAAAATTTACATCACGAGCATTTAGCACAATTAAGTTTTGAAAGGTACAAATTGGGTATAATTTTAGCAATTCTATTAAATTGACCCAAACATCCTTCATAAAGTCAAGGGAGGATACCTTATCTATATAACTTAATAAAATGTATAAGAAAAATGAATTTGTGCATAAAAATTTGTAATTTAATTTGAAGAAGACAGGGGTTGGCAGTTCCTATATCCCTCAGGTGGGCTCAAGTTGGCTGAATGCCAACCCACCACACCAGGACCTGTATGTGACTCGTCACTCTGCCTCTTGCTACAACTTCATTGTTAAATGCAATGGGGACCTAAGGGGCAATTTCGTCAAAGGAATGAACCAATGAGGGAACAATTTTGATTTAGGCCATGTGTTTGTGATAAGAATAGGATAACCTGGTCCCTATTTTCTCTCTTTGTGTTAATGAAGACTTGGAAGGTTGACTTCGTCGTCTTCTCCAATAATTAAGAGGGCATTAGTTAAAAAGAACAAAAAAGAATCTACTATTACTATAAGGAATTTAAATAAATTAGTTAATTATAACATATACTATATGAATATTATTTTATAAGTCAGATAAATTAATTTGATATTAAAAATACAAATAAAAATATTTCAAATAATTTATTTAACTTTATCAATCTCAAAAACAGGAGGTAGCACATGAATTTCCGAAGTCAACCTGGCCATAAAAATTTTGAAGTCTGGACCCGGCATGCCATTCCCCATTTTTCTTCGTTCTCTCCTCATGATTTATGTCATCTTCAACCTCACTCTCCCTCTCTCTCTCTCTCTCTCTCTGTGGTTCTGTTCTTTCACTCTTCTTTTGCGTTGTACTTATACTGTGATTCCATTCAAGCACTCCAGTTGATCCTCCTTGCACAACCTAGCTGTGACTTTCCCTCAGGTAAGGTTGCCGGACTTCTGTTTTTAGCACCTCATGTATTCCTTCATGAACAGCTAAATGCGTACATTTCTTTTCTTTTTTTTCTAGTATTATTATTCTTCACTTGTACCATCATTTAATTATATATAGAGACTGATGAAGAAAACAAGCTAAATCATGATCTTGTGCATTTTCTTTTTCTCATGTTTGTTCTTTATTATAATCCTTGCTGAATATTTAATTTACCTTTTGCTCTGCAGTTTGTGCATTCTCACTACTCTGATTCTTTATTTTCGCTTCTCCATCGTTTATTGCTTTGATATTCAGCAAATCAACAGAAGTTTAAAAAACTAAAAACTTAATAAAAAAAGAAGGAGACTACCACACCAACACACACACACACGAAAGTTGGGGTGAAAATAGGTTAGGTTGAATAGGCTTTTTTTTGGCATGTGTTTAAGTCTTAAAAGGCCAAATAAGGCCTGAAGCATGTTTAAATATCTATTTTGAAAGTAAGCTTTTACATAGCCTTTAAAACATATGTCTCTAAATTCATATGTAATCCTTCAATCCTATTTATAATCCTATTTACAATCCTATGTTATGTCCCCAAAGCCTAGTATATAAGAGTAATGGTTTTCATAATTCAATTTTATGAAAAATCACTAATTTGACATTTTGAATTTCAGAAGGTATTTTTCTAGAATTCTCACATAATAATAAGATATTACTTGAGAATTGAGATCTGTATTTGACAACTTATATATCTAGAATAAAATCCCTAAAAAGAAAATACTAATGAATTAAAAGTTCTTAGGATAATTTGAAATATCTAAAAGATATACCAAATCTAACTAATAATCTAGAAAATGCAAAATATGAATATTTCAAATGATCAAATTAATATAAAAAATGACTAAAACTAATTAGTTTTCTTCTTGGTTCTTGGTAGGTCTACTTTAACCATTAGATCTCCACTATTCCCAACCCTTGAAAGGATTAGACCTTGAATCTTTACTATGATCTTTTCCTCTCTTTCCGAAAGCTCTCCCATTGTGCAGTTGATCTTCATAAGATTGCATTGGCTTGAGAGGTACCAATGTCACCTTAGCTTACTACCATTATGTTGAAAAGAAAATTGATTAATAATTTACGTAGAGCCTATTAAATTGCTAAGAGTACGATAAAAACAAAAAAAGTGTAATCCACTAATCTTCTTTTGACCTTCATTGTAATCCACTAATGTGAACTAAACAGCAAATGACACATTATTATTAATATATATAAAAAAAACTAAATGCCTCAACATAATTAATAAAGAAAGACTCGGAAATTGGAAATTTCGTTTCTTCGTTTCCAACTGTGAATTTTCGTTATTACCCTTGCCTACCACCATATATTTCTTTTCTTATCACCATTTGCCCTAATATTCTTAATCTTTAACTTCCACTATCATTCAAGTATAGAAAATGGTAGTCCAACTGACACCAAACACTTTTATTTTTAAGTGTGAGATTGTGAGTTCTAATTCTAATGGGTGGTGAGAGTTATAGCTAAAAAAAATATAGAAAGAGAAAAATATATGACAAATCATCTTTTTCAACATATTAATTTTTTCATGTGTGTTAAGCATTATTTATAATTGTCACTGAATATTAAGTTTCTGTTCGCACCGCAAGTGCACGGGTCGCGCCAAGTAATAAAATAATGAGTAGAGTATCATTCCCATGAGGATTTTGCAAAACAAATTATCAAACAAAAGGCTAGTGCATTCAATCAAGTTAAACTAAGCAAATTTTTGGTAGGAAGTTAAATTTTGAAAACTAATTGTAAAGCAAAAGAGTGATAAAAATAAATGATTTTCTACTTTCAAGGAAATTGAAACTCTAGGATCACTTCTACTATCTATATTTCATAAGACCATAATTTCCATCTTAATTAGTTTTAATGAGAAATTATGCGTTTGCCTAAGATTCACATATATTGGAAAAGCTCTCTCAAGTCAAAACCAATATCTATTTTCAAAGAACTTATTCAATCTCTTACAATAAGCTAGTGAAAATAGTCATTAAGACCCAATCTTATAATAACAATACTAGGTTAATAGGTAAGTCTCCTTCCTATCAACACACTATCCATTCAAAAATGAATTTCAAAACTAGCATGATTTTACCATAGTTCTTCAAGCAAGATAATCTCTCTCAAGCATCATCTAACTCAACAAATCAACTAAGTGGTGATCAAGCACCTATAAGTAATGGGCATACAATAAAATTAACACATAATACTCATTAAAGGCTAGAAAAGAAGGAATACAAAGTCTTAATCCATATAGAGGTTGAAAGTAATCCTAGATGAGAAGTGCTTAGATACTCATGTCCAAATGTGCAGAAAAACTAAACATAATCCTTAAATACATCAAAGCTAAAGAGAAAAGGGGAAGAAAAGCAATGGAACCAAGGTAGAAGATGAAGTGTTACTCTTGAATCCACCTCCCAAGCTCCAAGAATCTCCTAGGACTCCTCTCCAAGGTGGCTCCTTTGATTCCCAGCTTCCTTGAGTGAAGAATAGATCATTTTTGGCACATCCCATCTATTTAAACCCTAGGAAATCCGCTTAAGCAATTAAAATGTGTAACTGTACTTTTTGCACATCTACCTCAGCGAACGCTTTCAGGTGCTGAAGCACTTTACACAGAGGCTACACTTTCAAAGCTGCCTCGGCAACTAGAATAAACTATTGAGGCACTTGACATAGAAGCTATGATTTTCCAGTTGCTTCAGCAATCCGAACAAAGTGATGAGACAGATGTAGCTGATCCCTTTAGACTTTGGCTGGTTCTTTGTGTCCTTCATTGGCCATTTTCTAGCTCTCGTATTCTCTCCATATCTTCCTGCATGAAAGAAGCTTATAAATTCTCCAAAGCATAAATTGAATGTAATACTTTGACATGCACATTTTCTTCTAAGAATTCTTTAAATACAAGACAAATGGTTAAAAATGGTAGAAAATATGCTGAGATGATATCAATTTTCATGTGTTAACAGTTTCCCTTTCGCTTTGCAGTTTGTACGTGTGATTCTTCATTTTTAGCTTCCTCTTGGTTGATTGCTTTGATATTCCACAAATCAACGAAAGTTTTAAAAAAACGAAAAAAAAGGACTTCCTTATCGACAGGCACCAATACTCCAAAAAAAGGTTAGGATGTATTTTTATTGAATTCATATATATCACTATTTCTCATCTGCTATATTCTCGATGTTTATTATGAGTTCAGTCTGTTTTGTTCATGACTTGGTTAGTGGTGCTTTGGATTTATCTGTTAGACATAAAGAAAATCGACAGCAAAGAACACTATTTACAAACTATGTGCCACAAGAATCCATTTATAAAAAAATGCCTAATTTTATTAAAGAAACTAAAAAAGATAAAGTGTATAATTAAAGCTTATATGCATACGCTTTCTTATTTGACATGAGCATGGTCTAATATCCCTGTATTTTAGATCCTTCAATTCTTTCCAGTTTTCCTTTTATAGATGTTTTATGTTGAAGACTTCGTCAAATAGAGTTGAATCTCCAAAGAGGTAAAATCTACAATTTGATGGAGCTTTCTTATCCTTATGTGTGTTGAGAAAAGCATGGAACGAAAAACTAGATAGGACCACAAAAGTATGGAACGGCTTAGACGGTTTTTTTTTTTTTTGGGGGAAAAATAGAGATTTAGGTCGACAAAGAGGTTGAAGAAGAAAGACTGAAGATAAAAAAAGAAAAAAGAAACAAATGAAAATATAAGATTAGAGAGGAAGACTATGCAAGATAAAGAAGAAAGGAAAGTGATAAAAACCATGAATATATATAAGCCTGAAAATTTTGTGGAACCATTAAGTGAAGAAGCATTGTTGTTGAGCTTCTAAGATTGAAGATGACCTGAGTTGATGATTGATAAATCTCATATTGAAAAATATTTGGGATCTAGATTGAAGGTGACTTGAGTTGATGATTGATAAATCTCATACAATAGAGATGGCAGAGAAAGCAGGCTCTCATTTGGGATCTAGGTCAAAAATAAAAATATTATTGAAAAACCTCCGTAGTTAAAGACGTACTTCTGTTGGGATTGGTTATAATCTTATTAAAAACTTAAAAGTGAATTTTAAATTATAGGGACACTTTTAATTTTAAGGAAACGAAATTTTTTAAAAAATAAAAAAGCTAAATATGAAATTATTATATATTATATGTTTGTATAGAATATATAATATTTTGGCCGATTAATTTGATATCATTCAAGCAAACAAAATTTAACATAATCAAATACTATATAATATATACTATTATAAAAATGTATTGTACATAATATATGAATATAATCAAATATGAACAGTCCCCATCCAAAAAAAAAAAAACACTGTTCCTCAACACACGTTCTCTACTCATAATGCTCCTCAATATGTGTACTCCATCAGACCATTACCCTAAAATATCTAATATTTTGACCAATTAATTTGATATGATTTAGGTAATTAAATTTAACGTAATGAAATAGTAGTATTATACAATGTATAATATTACAAAAAATATTATATAATCATATATAATCCTCAACCGCTCCTCAGTACATGTCCACTACTCACCATACTCCTCAATGCACCTACACGAACACTACTTCATTGCTCTAGAAGCAAACTTTAAAGTGCCTTTTGAACACTACTCCACAAATAATATAAGTTAATTAAAAATTTTTATATTTGAATATTTTTAATTAACTTATATTATTTTAATTAAGACCTGTTTGACCCCGAGTTGACCCTAATCTGACTACTCAATCACTGAACCACTGCCTTAACTGATTTAGTGCTTGACCCGATTTTGTTCCTCCGGGAAAAGTGAAAAGGAGTGTGATGTAATTGTTGATTTAAGAATATAATGAATTTTATTTTATTAGTATCGTTATATAAATAAACAGACTTTTGGCAACAACTATAAACGGCAACTCATAAATCATCGCTGAATATTGACTTCTTACGGCAACAATGAAGTCACTGGTGAGAGTCAGATTTTGTCACTGTTGAAAGTTCAACTATTCAACGGTTAGAAATTAGGTAAGCCATACGTCACAATTAAACATTGAGAATCACAAATTAAAACAAATCAATTAAAAATTATTCATCTACGCCTTATTTTTGAGGCACTTCAAACATGTTTTATTAGAATTCAAACAATATTAAAACTCACATCAATTCTACCTTAAAATTTAATACATTTTACCTTTACCTCTATTTAATATGAATGAATGAATGAGAATTAAGAAATTTAAAATAATTGATAAATTTAATGAGGTTACTTATGTTGTTGAAACAATAAAAGACTTCCATTTTTTTCATGGTTATATATAAAAAGCTTTGTGGACTAATGGATTTGTGTATAACCTGAATTCTGAAAAGAGGGGGAAAAGAAATGTAAAAAGAATTACAATGTACCTTTTACAATCAATGGCCTCTAGATTGAATAGTATGGTTAGTGCTTTTTGTAGCACCCAATACGGGTTCGATCTCAGCCTCATGTAATTAAAAAAAAAATTACAATGTACCACTGAACAATTCTCATATAGACTATTAAATTGAAAGAGGTAGAATAAAGCCATAGCAAGTAGGAAACCACTAATGTGAAAGCAGCTGTTACACATGTTGGGAGGGGCGGGAAAGTGAGGAAGAGGAAAAAAATATTTTTGAGTTTGGATTAAAAAAATTAGAGAAGTTTAGTTAAAAGTGTTTAATTAATTTTTTTCACATTTTTATCTTACATCTTTTCTTTATTAAAATCGTATTACCCCATTTCTCCAACTTTTTAAATCCAGTTCACAAAACTTTTTGCTCCCCTTCCCTCTCTTCCAAATCCCTGATGCAAAGAAACCCCTAACTGATAAATGATTTTATTATTATTATTTTGTTAAAAAGAAAAAAAAAAGCCGAAGCATAATTCGACCATTTACTATAACAGAAAAGCTTGGAAATTTGACTTCATGATGAGATAGCTATATTTTTTTGTGGACTGAAAAGAGTTAGCTAGATTGCTTTCGCTCTTATTATCCTTGTTCTTGACTTATACTATCATTTAAATACAGAGAGTGAAAAATAATAAATAATCTTTACCTTTCCATTTTTTTTCTCATGCTTGTTATGCATTATAATTCTTACTGAATATTTATTACCCTTTTGCTTTGCAGTTATTGCGTCTCGGTTTCATTCCACTTTGGTTATTCATTTTAGCTTCCCCTTCGTTGATCGCTTTGATATTCCACAAATAAGCAAAAAAATTTTTTTTTTTTTTAAAAAAAGAAGTAAATATGGAGGCTTCCCTATCCATCGACCGTCATGGAAGACTCTGAAGAAAAGGTTAGCATGTTCCATTTTTGTTATGCTATTTTTATTGGTTAATAAGG
>JBAGKO010000010.1:24066711-24107642 GCA_037177275.1 Acacia concinna
TCGCTTCCATCACTGAGAGGCTAGGGTTTAGCCTCTCATGGCTTCAGATCTCCAGCTATCACGTTCAATCTTCAGCTTCATGAGAGATTGGGTGAAGGTTATGGTGGTTAATGGTTAGGGTTTGGAATTGGGGGAATTAGGGTTTTAAGGTACCGTACCGTGAAATCTCACGGATCCGGACCTTTCAGCATCTTCTCCGCTTCTTCGGCCTCCTCTCTAAACGTAGGTTAATCCCCTATATATAGATGCTAAATTCGAATATTATCTTTAGAGATTTCTATCTTAAATTAAAAATCTATCTTCTCCAAATAGCAATCTTCATATGAAATCACGTCTGTGCAAATTACGGACTCAGGTCACGACCTACGCTTCTACTCATTGCGACCTGGAATCAAGGAAATTCCTTCCAGGCTCGATTTTTCTCCAAAACGTATAGTTTCATTAAACTCTCCCAAGTCACGACCTAACAGGTCCAGGTTGCGACTTCGGTAGGCAATTCAGCATTTTCTATGTGTTTGGGCCTTTAAGTTCCGGTTCTTCCATCCTTGATCCAATTTGGGCTCCATGTTCTTCTTCAATTGCTTGAAAACATAACAACTAAACGAGGCTTTGCCAAAGCAAGTGAAGAATGATAATAAAAGATAAAAATAATCCATTTTTACCCTTAAATAAGCAAAATACAAAGTATGAGACATACAATCCAAATACTATAATTACGATGTAATTTGAGGGTAAATGTGTGTAAATTAGATACAAAACACCCTAAAAAACTATATAAATATTATGTCAGATCACTCCCCCACACTTGAACCTTTGTACTCCTGGACAAAGACTTAAATCATCCCAAGAAGATACAAACACATCAAGGAAATCAGCACATCCAAAAGGGAATCTTAAGACCTAAACAATCCACACCCCTTATTAAAAACAAGAATGATACTGTTAGTAATGCAAGTAATAAATCCAAGACATGATTGACCCAAAACGTATGAACACGAAAGATTCACTCAAGGCTAAAAGTATTAAGATTTCCTTGGTAATCTAATGTCTAAGTTGCTTCTAACTTGGAGGGGAGGTGTTAAGATTTCATTGGTGATTTTTTGATATTCAAATTCAAGCTTCTAGCTTGAGAGGGAGTATTAGGATTATGTAAGATATTATTGTTAGGATATTATATTAGAACTATATTAGGAAAGATTATGTAATTATGTATATTATCACATAATCAGGAAAGATTATGTAATTATGTATATCAAGAATTAGAATCAAGTTATTTATAATATTGTCTCCCTCCCTCTTATATAAATATGTATGGTTTGTATATGAGATATACAACTTTTTTTATTACCTTGAGATTTTAATGTGGTGTCGTGCCTTATAGGCAAAGGAAGTGGAGGCATGTTTATAGTATACTCTTCAACCTAACTTGGAAAGATGTGGATTAAGAGTTAAATACTTTGCTTTTGGAATATGGGTGAGCCAAACCCTATTCTTACAAATTCTTCAAAAAGGAAAAAAACACAAAATGAAGGATTTTGGAGAACGGCTTAACGTGGCATTCCACATGTGCGACCTATTCCATCATCTCACATGGTTTTCCTTAACTTTTTTATTGGGTGTGTTTAGAACAAAGATTGTAAAAATGACTTATTTACAATCATACTTTAACAGAAGTAAAATTGGATAAAAGTAAGATTAAATAATATTGAGTAATCTAAGTTGTGTTTGTAGTAGCCATTGTAAAAGTTACTTATACAAAAGTAAAACTTGTTTAATTGAAATTTTCAAAAGTAACTTTTGATGAAAAATTATTGAAAATGATATGAATCTTATTATATATACTACATATATATATTGTGATATTTAAAAATTATAACAAAAAAATGAAAATAAATTTTCATAAGAGTAAAAAAATACCTAAAAAGCATATAACTAATAACATGGTTAAATGAATAAAAATGTATAGAAAGAGGGATGCAAAGAAAGTCAACCAAGTCTTATAATTAGAACCGGGGAAGTTTTATTATATATAAATATATTGTGATATTTATATTACCTTCAGTCCTAATTATAAGGCATAATTGACTTATTTTTGCTTCCTTAATCTCTCCAAAAAAATAATTGAGTCTTATTATTAGGATCGGAGGGAGTCTTATTATATGTAAATATATTGTGATATTTATACTACCTCCTTTTCTAATTATAAGATATAGTTGACTTTTTTGGCTTCCTTAATCTCTAAAAAAAACAACTGGGTATTATAATTAGGATAAAAAGAAGTCTTATTATATGTAAATATATTTTGATATTTATACTACCTCTTATTCTAATTATAAAACTTAGTTGACTTGTTTGGCTTCCTTAATATCTCCAAAAAAAATTACTGAGACTTATAATTAATACCGGATGGAGTCTTATTACATGTAAATATATTGCAATATTTATACTACCTCTTTTCTTAATTATAAGACCTAATTGACTTTTTGGCTTTCTTAATCTTTCTAAAAAAAACAAAATGGGTCTTATACTTGGGACCAGAATGAGTCTTATTACATATAAATATATTGCGATATTTATACTACCTCTGTTGCTAATTACAAGGCCTGATTGACTTTTTTTACAGAATTCAAGGAAGCAAAATAAATTACTTAATTAGATCATATGTATTTTATCATATTATATATACCATTTTAATTTATAAGCCAAACAAAATAGTTTAAAGGGAAACGATAAATTTAAAATGTAATTAACTTTCTTAAAATTTTTAAAAAAGCTTAACAGGAAAGAAAGTAAATTATAACAGAAAATAAATAAATAATAATAATACTTTTACTCCTCCTCACTACATTCCCCAAACGCACACTAAAAAGCACTAAAATTGTGCTTATAACAAAACGTGTGATTTAGGGCCTGTTTGAGGCTATCGGTGCAGAGCAATGGCTTCTGAAAAAAGGAACTTATGATATTTTTTTGTTTGGTATGGGCTTATCAAAATAAGTAACTTATGTCCAAAAGTTATTTATTTTGATAAGTTAAAAAAAGTGACTGCTAAAAAGAAATCACTTTTTCTACCTCTCATAAATCACTTTTTCTACCTCTCATAAATCACTTTTTTTACTCTCAATCCAAACACAAGTAACTTCTTCTACTCCCAATAAGTTACTTTTTCTACCTCAAATCCAAACACAATTGACTTATGATAAGTTACTTATTTTTAAAAGTTCATTATTATAAACTACTTATAAAAATAAGTCACTTTTCATAAGTTACAGCCAAACTAATCTTAAAAAAATTAAGGAAAAAGCATAATGGGCGTGAAACATTCCCCCAAACATACACCTTTTCATTTTTTTTAAGCAAACATGAGAAAAAGCATAATTGGAGCGAGAAACTGGCGTTTCAAACACACGCATAATCATTGCCTCGTTTATTTCTTGATGAAGTGTTTTCTATTTCTCTTTTAGGAAGGGGATTAGTGTAGATTCGATGCTGTAAGTTTGCCTGTGAATTTTTTAAATCGTATGAAGTAGTTTTTTTTTTAACTGCTTTCATATTTATATTTATATTAAAAAAAGAGGAAATATGGAGGATCGGCATGATTCTTCACCTAATTCATTTTGTGCTTTTTGGGCAATGAGCTTCAGGTGCTAATAGATGCGCAATGCAGACTCACGTTTGGTGGTGTGGAAACTTGAAAATTGAAACTTTAAAAGCTAAACACAAGTCTTGTTCCTCGGAGTTTGTCTCCAAAGTCACGCCTTCACTCAATCGTTTCTCGTCTCTCCCAACTTGTTAATCTCGCACAACTTTCAATCTCTCGCTCTCACGTTCCTCAATCTCTCGCTCTCATACTCACTCCATCTCTCCCTAAACTTCCGCATTTTCACTCCGTTCGGCCGTCACCCAATTTCTCTGTCGGTGGAGCTCTCTCGTCTCTCCCGCCCTAATTTCTCAGATCAGTCGCACTCCATAAGCTACCAGACGTCTTGCATCAGTGCTTTGGTTTAAACATCATCTGTGGCGCTCTCTCAATTAGGTACATAAGTAAAAATTAAGGGCTACGATCAATTTCTTATTGTGTATGCTTCTCTATAGGTCTTGTTTCCGCGTTTGTGTAATGATCTCCTCTTTCATGGTAGAACAAAATGAATCTATGCCTCTGTGCAAAATGGCGATACTTTTGGATTTATTTAAAAAAAATAAAATAAAATCTTACTTTTTTGGCTAATACTGTTAAATGCTGTCTTCTCATTCATTTCTGTTAATTCGGTGAAAACATTGTGACTGTTTGAGATAGACTGCCTTCTTTTAGTTAGTGATCGAACTGCTCTAAACCCCATCCGGAATGAAATGAATTAAAATAGAAAGTTGGTCATCGTATCTTTGTTTCGCCAAAGCATGGAATACACTGTGCCCCCTTCAGTATTTTCGAGATTTCATATGGAATTGAACAAAAGGATCGTTGAAAATGTAATGGAGCGGAGTGGGATGGGATGGGGCATGGAATGTAATGTTCTGTTGTTGGGAGTTTTAATTGGAGATAATCTTTTTAGAGTTATTATGAAATTAATGGAATGAATGATATGAATGTTTTCCTAAATTTAGACTTAGCTTATTAGCTAATTTATATGAGTGAATTATTTTTGTTCAGACTTTTCTTCCTACATATCTTTGTAAGAACATCTTACAGAAAATATGAGAGAACATTTCAGACTTAGCTTGGGTGGGTTTTTGTGGTTTCTTTTGTTGTTGTGTGGGGGCGGGGTAGGCGATCATATGAGAGAAAGCACCTTGAAAGTGAAGATAATGAAGTTCATGATGATGTGTAGAAAAGATATGAAAGAAAGGAAAACAGGCAGAGATAGGCAGATGAGAGAGAGAGAGAGACCAGGGCGGAGGAATCATATGAGGGCAAGCAGCTTGAGAGTAAAGATAATGAAGGTGCATGATGATGTATAGAAAAGATAGGAAAGAAAGGGAAACGGGGAGAGATAGACAGATGTGTGTGTGTGTGTGTGAGAGAGAGAGATACTCAAACCTATCATTCCAAAAGCTTATTTCACGCCTCTTGTGCCCTTTTACAGACTATAACCCCTGATACCCAATTAACTAACGTAACTACCCATTAACCCCTTAACTATCTTCTGGTTCATCTAATTATTACATAACATATGAAGAGCTGAACAAAATGTGGTGTTATTACATGATGATCTGGAAATCTGATATTAATATTGGCACTCCAATCATTGGAATACCTTCCCAACGTTTGTGTATGCTAAATTGTTGATGAGAGAGTGATATGAGATTTCAGTTTAGCATTCAAAATGTTTTCTTTTGTGAGATATGACGTTAGTTTTATCTTGATTTGTGTTTGGATGAATTTTTATTCATCAGAAGATTCAACTTCATGGACTGAAAGCATTTCTCCCCACAGCTTATGGCATTTTCTTCTTCCATTTTCAGTTTCCCTTTCTTTTCTCTGCAGCTTTATATTTTTCGTCTTTTCCTGTTTGTTTTCTTGCTTTTTGTTGGATTAATGACACTCTTTTCAATCTATATATTTAGCAAGATATTTTGGTACTGTATTACTGTTCGATAGTGTTGTAGTATCCAACGAATATATAGTGTTGCTGAGTATTTTGGTCTCATTTTCAGTTCTCTATTCCTGTTCATGTGAAGTTCATTGATTATTCAATTTTCAAATTTTCATTTCGTTTGTTGATAATGTATTCTTGTAATATATAGCTTTCATTAGCCCGTCCAGTAAATTCACAAATTTTGATGTGCTCTTAGTGAATGTGTTGAATCTGGAATTTTCCTCAATTGTTTTTTCAATTTTGGTTTGCTTATTGTTTCCTCATTCTCAGCTTTGTAATTGTGCCTAGTTTTAAAGTTTTCATTTTGGCACCACCTAAACTTTCTATCATCTGCTCACTAAGCAAAGAACAAAATAGATATCATTAGTTTTTTTAAATTTGTGTCCTTGGGCAGAAGAAGGTTTTTCCAGCTTTACGTAGTTGATCAAAGTTCAGTTAGACTTGATTTCAGAATTCACGGTTGGAAAGATTTAGTTTGGATCCCAAATCTATCGTTCTGATCTGACAACATATATTTATTGTGATGATAAGTAAACCATTATTATTTTGGATCTTTGGAATGTATTTTTCTAATTTCAAGGTGGATCAATATGTACATCAACTAATTCTGTTTACTTTGGTGGCATATTTTCAGCTATTTTTTATTACTATGGCACTTTGAAATGATTAGTTTGTATGTGAGATTGTTTTTGAAAATGCAACAGGACGAGTCAAAGTAGAATACTAGGAAAAGGAATCCAATTGAGCTTCAAATATTTATTTGGTGCATAGACGGAAATCTTTCATAATTTACATTTAATATGTAAATTTGTAATAGCAGAAGACCAAAATACACATCAAAATTCAAAAAAAGAAGGCAAAGAACCAGAGCTGTTGAACATTCACAGAACCTCTGAGTGTGTCACCTTTAGCTACTGTTCCCATCATCACCATCAAACCCTGCCTCGACAGCAACTAGAGAAATAGAGTTCAACAAACCATTCAAACAAATTAGTGAAACTTTTCAAAGACAGAACCTAGAAAACAATTGGCACAAATTAAACATGTTTGAACACCACAATCATTCGCAAAAGACAGAGATGTAGGAATCCAAAGTCCAGCCATTGTCACTATCTTTGTTCCGACACAAACACTTTCAGAAAACCAACGCAAGTCAACTGGAAAACCAGTGATCTAGTGCTTAGTCTGGTCCTGTATATAGGGTGAATTGGTGATTAAGAAAACTTTTTGTTTTTTCCACCTTAGCGAAATGAGAGAATGGGGGTGTGGGGGTGGGGGAGTTTGAAACTGAGCAAGTGAGAGGAGGTGGTGGTGAAATAGAAATTAATGTTGGAAAAGAATATTCATGAGCCTCATCACTAATTTTCCTGTTGTAGGCTGCAATGTGAAAGCGCTGACAAAGCTCCGGTGTGAAGGAAAAAAAAGAAAGAAATCAAAATATAAAGCTCTTGTTGAAGGTATAATTTAATTATAATTGGTTGTACCATTAAACCTTGGACCAGTACCTCTATTGGTTCAATGACTGGTTCAGTTTTGAAAACATTGGTATGAACCAGTGATGTTTGATTTGATATGTTACACTTACGAGGTTATGGATACTGTGCCTGATGTTAGTAGAGGAATACAAAAACTCTAAAAATTCTTGGTGTGTGATGACCATATTGCATCTTAAAGGTTTCGCGTATCAAAAGAATCTATACTCGTGCATTCAGAATTTCAAATATTGCAAACGCTTAGCCAGCCTCATTTTATTTTCTAATGGGGTTTTTTCACTCTTGGTTGAAGGTCTATCTTGTGAGCTGAGGCGCCTGTTTTCAATCATCAGTATAGGATAAGTGTTGTTGAAATCTCTTTGTGATGGCCTGTTCAGACCCCCCTAACGCATTAGAGTATGTGCAAGTAAATGCTGGCCCCAGGAAGCCCAGGATTCTTATTGCTGCAAGTGGAAGTGTTGCTGCAATAAAGTTTGCAAATCTCTGTCATTGTTTCTCTGAATGGGCAGAAGTAAAAGGAGTTGCTACAGCAGCATCTTTGCATTTCATTGATAGAACAGCTATCCCCAAGGATGTGATCTTATATACTGATGAGGATGAATGGTCGAGCTGGAAAAAGCTAGGTGATAGTGTTCTTCACATTGAGCTTCGTAAATGGGCTGATATCATGGTGATTGCTCCATTATCAGCAAATACTCTAGCCAAGGTAATTAAACATAAAATTGTTTGCAGATCTGTGACTCTACCTGGCATCAAAATGGAAATATTGTATAATTGCATATTTGACAAACTGATGCTCTAAGGTAAAATATATACCATTTATTGGATGCTGTTTTGGTTCCTATTCATGAATGTTTTGTTTCTTCTTCTTTTTTTTTTTCTTTTTTGGGAGTTTACGTCATATTTACAATTACAATTTACAACTACAATAGGGGCACGTGCATTTAAGCACTGATATTTTAACTTAAATATCTGTTGATGTAGATTGCTGGAGGGTTGTGTGACAATCTATTGACATGTATTGTAAGAGCATGGGACTACAACAAGCCCCTCTTTGTTGCACCAGCCATGAATACTTTTATGTGGAACAATCCTTTCACAGAAAGGCATCTCCTCACCATTGATGAACTTGGCATTAATTTCATCCCGCCTGTTACAAAGAGGCTGGCTTGTGGGGATTACGGTAATGGTGCAATGGCCGAATCTTCGACTATTTTTTCAACTGTTAGACTCTTCTTTGAGTCAAAGGCTCATCAAGGTAATGGCAACATTTTATGACCATGACACTATCTGTAACGTTGCTTCGTCAGGATTTGTCTATTTGATGTAGTAAATTGTGTATTAGTCCTATCATTGTTGCTTTTAGTGATTGTGATTCCTTTATATTTAGAATGATCATTATTGTTGTGTATCATTACTCTACGTAGTACGAGTCTTATGTGTCCCACAATGCTGCTATTTGGTTTGTAGTATACTTTTTTAATCACCATTTTTTGGTGTGTGTATACCACTTTGTAGGACATGCTCATGTATTATCAGCAAATCTCTGTTTCCTTTGAAATCTCAGTGAACCTGCCCCTAGAATGATCTCAAATGGCCCCACAATCTTGCATATAGTGATTGTCCGAATGTTATATTATTTCTTTCATAAAATGGAGTAGTGAACAGCTGAAGTTGGTCCTACCCTCGTACTGGGAGATCACTCCATCTTTATTTTTCTGATTATATCATACTGTTATTTGTTTTTTTTCCTGAGTATCCTCTTTAAAGTATTGTTAATTATTAAAAGTGGGTGCCTCTATTAGCAGGGATTTTTAAATAAATTTGTCACCGATGGTTTCCACTTGCATCACTTTACCACAAAAAGGATTGAGTTTTTTTGTTTTAAAAAAAATTGACACAGGATGAATTTTAAAATGTAGGTACTGAATGGACTGACAACTAAATATTGTAGAAAAGATCTATGGGAAGTCATAGTCCAACCATAACTAGAAAACTCCAATAAAACGGAGTGGTGGGGTAATGTGGTAATTTTATCGATTAATACATCAACACAAAAAATTATACTTAAGTCATTAAATTTGTCTATATCAAATAAGGTATTGAATGAGAGAGAGAAATACAATGAATCATATTTAAACATTAATTATAAGGGAAAAATTGGTAAATAAATATTAATTACTCAAAAAGTGATTTGTGTTGTTGACTTGTGGAGTATACGAGTAAAGAAGTTGACAAAATTTACATAAGGGTGATCTCTTAGGGGCTGTTTGATATTATATTTTGAGGGGAGGGAAGAGAAAAATTTGTTGTGTTGGATTTTAAAAAAAATAAAAAATTGGGTCATAAAATTCTTATAAAGAGAAAATATAAGATAAAATATTTAAAATTTAGCCATATTTTTCTAATTTTTTAAAATTCAACTCAAAATTTTTGCCCTTCCATCTATCTCCCAGGTCTCCTCAAACAATATAGGAATGAGGATCTTCTCCTTAAACTCTCCCTCTTTCTTGCACCTCCTGGACTTATTCATTTTTTTGTACTACTTTAGTGTAAAAGGAAGTGGGTCCTACCCCTCCTTTTTTTTTTATATGGTTCTAGAGGTGCCAAGGAGGGTCTTGGCAATAGTACTTTATTTGCATATACATTGAAGAAGCTCCATCATACCCACTAAACTCTGGAACGTGCTTTTGAAAACTTTAGTTGTAAAAACCACAATCTAGTTGTTGATTATTTAATTATTTATGATACAGTGTTACTAACCCCCTGCAGATAGAGCAACGGGAAAATACTCCAAAAGTGAGAAAGAGAGGGTTGCACATTTGGATTCTATTGCTACTGCAACCAATATTCAAACTGAATGCAATTTTCAAAATAAGTCACCTAACTCACAAGTTAATTTGGAGAGTAGCCCAACAAATGGAACATCAGTGGGGATAACATCAGCTAGAGGACAAAAGCGTAAGGCTCCAATGCTTGATTCAATAGAAGAAAAGAATAATCAAATGAGGGAAGGAATAAAGGAACTAGTTGAGACCATGCGAGAAGGCAATATAATTGCTAACAGGCATGCTGAAGTTGCTGAGAAGCATTTTCAACTAGCTGAGCAAACTCAAGTTGTGGAGAGGCAAGCTGTTGTTGCTGAGAGGCAAGCTGATGTTGCTGACAGGCAAGTTGTAATTGCTAAGGAGCATGCCAAAATTGCAGAAAAACAAGTTGAAGTTGCTGAGAAACAAGCTCAAATTGTTGAAAAGGGCCTTTCAATACTTGAAAAAAGTAGGCCACACCATTATAGTGAGGGAGAAGTATGGGAAGCAATTGCTGAAATCGGAGTGCCTGAAGAAAAGAAATTGCAATGTTATCTTTTCTTGTCAAATGAAGAAAGGTACAAGCTGAATTTTTTTGGGGTTCCGCCTCATTTACGCTTACAAACATTGCTCAAGATGATGACTGATGCTGGGATGTAGAAAAAAGTTTGGAAATGATTTAAACTTTGTTTATTCTAAGATCTTTTGTTATGTGGTGACATAGTGGCATCTTTTGTTTAGGGAATATATATACTCGTTGATATTTTGCATGTGCTGTTGCTGATGGCCATTTTTTAGTTTAGGGGAAGTTAACATTTTGTCATGATGCTTATTTTTTATACACATCATGATATTCAAGATGTAAATGTCATATTTACCTTTTGTATTTATGATATTACATTGAAGCCACTTTATATGTTGTCAACTCTATGTGTTTTGTATGATGCACGTGGCTAGAGAGACCAAATGAAGTTAAAAAAAAAAATAGAACAGGGGTGGTAGATTTTATTGTGGTAGCAATAAATATATACATTATTTATTTCCTTTATTTTATTAATGTCACAAAATTATCCCCTTTGAATTTTTTTCCTACTTAAATAATTTTGTTTACTACATAATGTGTTTTCTTAACTAATTTTGGATAACGAGTATTTTAGTCATTCTGACACCTTACTCTTTTTTTTTTACTCTCTTTTTTCTCCTGTCAATCTAAGCAGCGTGGAGGATTATATCTTCTTCCTAGTTTTCTCTTCCCTCCTTTTTCTTTCTTTTCACTTTCTTTCCTTTCAACTTTTCCACTCATCCAAGCAAAGCATAAGATTGTTCCCCTTGTTTAGTCTCTACTTTATATAAAAGAGATGACATATTATGAGAGGTTAGCGGCAACTATATGACTTTACCTTTTTCTTTTCTTTTGTTTTTTGTTTTTTTGGCCAACATACCATATGACTTTACTATTTGAATTCTTGTACCATTTTCTTTTGAATAGTAGATTTTGCATAGCTAGGGTGGTTAGTCTTCATATTTCACATCCAAACATGCACATTAAAGTCAACGGCTCAACTAGTCCATTCTTGTATGTTTAAATCCATAGTTATAACATGGTTAGTAAATTTCTCATTAATGTTTTGACAGTACTTACAAGTAGAGAAAGGGATATATCATATTTCCTTATCTTCTTTCCGTTTTATCATTAGATCAGTATTTAACTATTTGAAATTTAATATTTTGAATAAGAATAGTTTAAAGGGAAAATGGCAATAAAGCTCCAAGGAACAAGCATAATTATTAAAAAGTCTCAAGGTCCCAAGAGAAAATTAACAACTCAGTAGGCAAAATTGATAATTTAGTAGGCCCAATTTACAACTTTAATAGCGAGTTTTGAAAACTATGTTCCAACATTTTAACAACATCCATTTAATAACAAGGTATTAAAAATTGGACTGGTCATTGAACCGGTTAAGGTACTGGGTTAAAGGTCGGTGGGTTAGACCGGATTACTAAACCGGGGCTAAACCGATGAGAAAGTTAAGATTTTAGACTTATTAGTATGAAATTATAAGAGAAATTAATTTTTTTAAAGAAAATGGGGTGAACCAGTTTAGTATTGAACCGGTCCGGTTCATCACCGGGTTGACCAGTTCACACTGAGTCAACCGGTCCGATTCACCCTTACAATATACAACAAATTGGACCGGTTACCATACCGATTCACCGGTTTCCGGTCTGAACCGGCCAATCTGATCTGGTTATCCATACAATGGTTAATAATTGTTAAAATTTTTAAACTGAGTTGTCAAAAATCGCTATCAAAGTTGTAAATTGGGCTTACTAAGTTGTGAATTTTACCTACTTAGTTATTACAACGCTCAGGTGATAGTTGTTAAAATGTTTGAATAGCGTTGTCAAAACTCGCTATCAAAGTTGTAAATTTGGTATACTAAGTTGTCAATTCCTCCTACTCAGTTGTTACAATGCCCAGGTGATAGTTGTTAAAACTCGCTATCAAAGTTGTAAATTGGGCCTACTAAGTTGTCAATTATATCTATTAAGTTATTAATTTTCTCTTGAGACCTTAGGACTTTTGGTAAGGAATAAAATTGGGGTAGGACTTTTAAGTAAATGTTGAAACGGAGTTATTAAAACTTGCTATCAAAGTTGTAAATTGGGACTACTAAATTGTCAATTCCACCTACTAAGTTGTTAATTTTTCTCTTGCTACCTTAGAATTTTTTGGTAAGGGGATAAAATTAGTGGGACTTTTTAATAAATATGTTTGTTCCTTGGGACTTTATTGCCATTTCCCCTAGTTTAAAACAACCCCGTCAATTTTTTTTTAAAAAAAATTATCTTATGAGAAACTAAATGCAATAATTTTTTTACAATATAAATCATTCAAATATTAATTTTATAATTGAAAAACAAAGGTCGGCCAAAAAAAATAATTGAAAAAGAAGGAAGGGCAAAATCCTCTCCCAATACAACATATCTCACTTTTAAACTGTTAAAGTCCCTTCTACCCCAACAACCACAATTGAAAATTAGTTTGGTTTTTATTTTGAATAAGCCAAATGTCACATAATCTTTATTCTGTTAAATTAAAATAGAATAACTCAGCATATTTTAGTTTTAATAAGATAATGACTCATAAAAGAAAATTCTCATTTTATTTTGTTTCCAAAATCCTGAATTTGGAAAAATAAAAAAAAATACAAAGAACTCATCTAAACCAAATTAAGATATTTTTTCTTAAAATAAAACAAAAAGTGAATTATTTTAGATTACTAATCAACCAAATACAACTAAAATGAGTTGAATTATTGTATTTTAAATTGGATCAAGTTATGGTGGCCGAAAAAACAAAACAAATTAAAAAACATATAAATACTATCTAAATTAGGAAAACTCCAAAAATCTATCAACACTTGGAAAGGACAAATAGGTCTTAAGGTACTAATTGAGATTTTGATACATTTTTATTTTACCAAAATACCCCTCAAGTTTTTTTTTTAAAAAAGGAAAGAACCCTCACCAATGCTGGAGGTCTGCCACCATCGTCGTTGGAGCTCTACCTTCTGGCATCACCCTGCTGACAAGCCTCCAATCATCTCATCAGAGCTTCGATGGCTACTAAAGTATATAGATTGACTACTTTAGATCTCTAAACTCTATCAACCATACCAACAAAGTTGGTCTAGACGTGTAGGCTTGGCTAAATCCTATTGGGTATTGAGTTTGAGTCCGAAAGGAGACACTTGTCTTGAGATGGGAAGCCATAAACCCCAAATAGGTAACAAATGTAAATATCAAATGAAAAAAATCTATCAAACGTTGTTGACAAGTTGAATAAATACAATGATACCTTAAGGATAGCCATTGATACCCTGGGGAGTGCATTATCAATCATTATACTCAATTGCCATTACTTTTATTCAACTTGTCAAATAAGGTTTGATTGGATTTATTGTTATACTCAATTGTCATGACCTTTATTCAACTTATAAACGAAGTTTGATTGGGTCTAGGGAGCTCTAGTAGTCAAACATATATTCAAGTAGTTAATTTCATTACCCAAGTAGTTATAAAAGCTCTAGTTACTAGCATTAGAGCTCTGGAGGCTAGTCTCCGGACTCCAAGCCACTAGCAATGTAGTGTCGGATGGCAATGGTTTTGTTTTTCAAAAAGCAAAACCTTGAGGTACATTTTGATAAAATGACAATATTTCAAAATCCTAGATTATCCCTTAAGGCCTATCTATCATTGCTATGTGTCAAGAATTTTTTTTTGGGTTTTCCAAGTTTAAATAGTTTTTTTTTTTTACTTTACAAAAATTAGATTATGATATTATTCTGATGGAGCATATAAATAATTTTCTTTCTTTGTATTGGATAGCTAGGATGTAAAGTTGTAAACTTATAAGGGAGAATTTCAATTGAGGATTAAAGACTCAAATTAATTTAAATCAAACCCTAAAACATTTTTAAATTTTATTGCAGGACTAAGGATGAAAATGAAAATAAGTTTTTTAAGTAAAAAGATAATAATGCACCTTACTTCATGAATGAATGAAATATTCCTATGAGTACATACAACTCTTCATAAATAAGTAAAATTATGAACAATTGTACAATTTTGACAATTAAAAATTAATGTGTTGTTTATAAAAAGACTATACTTATTCATAAAAAGTTACACATTTATTCATATTAGGATTTTACTTATTCATAAGACTAAGAGCATTATTGTCTTTTTATTTTAAAAAACTAATTTTCATTTTAATTCTTACATTTTTGACTAAAGTTTTAAAATATTTTAGACTTCAATTAAAATTAATTTACTTTACCTTGAAAGTCTCCCCAGATTAATACTGGGTATTAAAATAAGGATGGGTTCGGCCTAGAATCTGGAAATACGTGGAATAGTATAAAAAAGAAGGTGTCTCATATGAAGGGAGGAATCTGGAGAACCTGGAAAGTGCGGTTCGCTTGGGGAGGCCGTCAATTTTCGGCTTAAGGCGACATTCTATAGGTGCCTGTTTCATCGTCTCGCATCGTTTTCCTTTCCTTCTTTATAATTTTTTCCTCGTTTATTTCTCGATGAAATGTTTTCTGTTTATCTCTTAAGGGAAGGGGATTGGTGTAGATTCCGTTGCTGTAAATTTGATTGAGCTTTCTAAATCGTCTTTGAAGTTGTTTACCTCCATGGATCTATATGTTTTGTTTGTTTTAGAAACGCGCTCATTTGCTTACGATATAGACGTTTCAAAGTATATGTTAGTTGGCAGTTAATTGTTGGGTTTAAGGGCAATTTACCAACGTTTTCTGGAAGCAGCAATTTTAGTTCTAACTTTTTATTTTGTCCAATTTCACCGTCAGCATTATTTATTTTCAACAATTTATATCCTTAATAATAAAGGGAGGTGTGTTGACCAATGATAAAAAAATCTGGTTGATGAGTTGGATTAAATAATATGCTGTGACTAAATTAAGGCACCTGCTTTTGGCAATCGATAGACTAAGTTTCGTTTTTAAAAAAAAATATAATTTAATTTCAATTAAATGGCATGCCACATCTTATTATTTAATTCATCTCATCAGCCACACGATCTTATCATAGTTAACCCACCTCACGTAAAAATCAAAAGATTTATTGGTGAGAATATGAATTGCTCCAAATAAATAACATTAAGATTGAAATTGAGTAAAAACAAATGTTAAGATTAAAATTGCTCCTCTCTAAAAACATTGAGGGTAAATTGCACTTTAACCCTTAATTATATTCTGTTCTGAAAACGAGGTGTTATTGTATATGTTTTCTAATTAGCTATTTGGTTTTGAATTGCGCTGAAAAGATTGTCTGAATTAAGTTTTTGTATGTTGAAAGTGGACATGACGTTCTTTTTAAATGCGCCAACATGTTTGGTATGGTTAATTAAGTTAAATTTTTGTCAGATGGAAGTTTTCATTCAATGGACTATTTCTCGCCTCTGTGGCCCTGGCTTTTAATTATATTGAGATGCACTTAAAATGAAACTGTTCTTGTTCTCGTTGTCCGAGTGAAACGTGTTGTTTGATGCATTTGGTGAGGTCTGTTAATTTTGATGGCTTTAGGATACATGATATAAATAATTCGGAAAAAAAAACTCCAGATAAACACTTACCAATCTTACATTGACTAGAATGTAATAGATCATGGGATGCTATATTTGATTCAAGAACTACAGCCTAATTACAAAAATTAATGCATGAAATTTGAAATTTATTAGATCACCCCCTTATGAACTGCATAACGTAATAAAAAAAAACCCTTGAAATAACTCTGCCAAGTCAAGGAACTCTTAGACAGCTTAAATCACTCCTTGCTAGTGCCGCTCAGCTATTGAACTAATTACTTAAATCCTAATTAAAACCCTAATCCTAATTCTAATTACATTCTCATATCAGTTTGATGCATGGCTTTTATGTGGTATTTGGTTATACTTAAAAGTTTAGAGGATGATTTTTTAAAGTTGAAGTTCATGTGGAATTTTTTTAATTTAGCTGTAGTTCAGGGGAAACGACAGCTTCCCCCTTAAATCAATGATGATGTTAAGTTTCAGATTCTATTAGAAGAGGAGCACATGATTGGTTGTGTTTTATGTGTGTTGTTATCAAATGCTGTCTCCAATTGTTGGGAGCAAATAAATACTCTGTAGTAAGAGTTTATTTGGGATTGTTCTCTGCATATTTTGAATTAGCTTCTCCCCCTCATGGAGTTCTATTTCTAGAGAAGAAATTTTTTGTGGAAGGGGTAGTCTGTGTATGGAAAAGAATGAATTGATAAGCTCTCTTATCATTATTATAATGTGTAGCCATTTAAGAGGGTAGGTAAAGAAAACCAAAGATAATTATGCTAACTAATGATTTTAATTTTTAAGTACTGTGTGATTGTCTTAGAATGAATAATTTTCTGAATTTGCTCAAAAAACGTATGCTTGAATTTTCTGCTTCCTTTCTGCAGCTATAAAGCTGTTTCACTACTACTCACAAGATGCCTATTTTAGTTGTCATATTATGTATTTTTTTATAATTGAATTGTAACATGTATACCATTCTAAGATTTAGGAAATAAGTGAAAAGTATCTTGAGATAGAAAATATGGTAGGCATGAAAATAATATGTATAAAATACTCAATGTAGTAAATTTAACCCATGACTCGAGAACACTACTTAACATAAATGATAGATAAACTCATTAGTTATAAATTTATTATTGTATAATTGTTGGCATAATCACAAATGCCATCCTTCATAACATGCTTATATGAGATTGACAATATTTAACAGAAATTCAACGTTGTTATGCCCAATTTATTTTTTTCACATTTCTGATTTATAGATTCAACCTTTCTGCCATATTAACTCCAGCTGTACAATTTGCAGCTGATTTAACTTCTGCTGATACGGTTGTTGATTCATTTTGACGTGTTTGTCTGTTGCTCGTTACCAATAGTAAAATATTAGTTGTAAATAATAGTATGATTTTGGTGGCTAAGTTTTCTTTCTTTTTTTTTGCGCGGGCGCAGTAGGGGTGGGTGGGGGCGCATGACTTTCCTTAAGAAAAGAACAACAAAGAACATTCAAACTTTGTATGGAAGTGTTGAATTATAAAAAGGACATCTTCCCCATGAATATTACTACATTCGTTCCTATTTATAAGATTCCATTGACTTTTTTGGAGAATCCTAGAAAAATTCTAAAAAACCTAATTACATTACTTTAAGATATTAAAATTTATCATTTTTCTTCAAATTATATTGTTTGACTTATAAACTAATATATAATATAATAAAATATGATATATGATATGATTAAGTAATATAATTAGCTTTCTTAAGATTTTTATAGGATTTTCCAAAATAGTCAACGGGGTTTTATAAATAAGAACGGAAGGAGTAATTGATTATGGATGCTATATCGAAATCTGATTCTTATCCAATTGGAGGTTATCTTACAGTATTACTTTCCTATAGTATGAGTTGTGAATAACACTGGGAAAGTTTATCTCTTGTCCCCCCACCTCCCAAGTCTTTGTTTTTCTAGCATAGGGTCATTAACTTTTTACCTTGTTCTTATTTGTGATGATTATCAGTCAATTATTAATGTAGAGTGGGATACCTTGTAGCTCTGTTAAGTAACTATCTGTACTAAATGACACCGTCATTTATATTCTTTTTTAAAATAATTTTTAGAAGTTTGTTCCTTTTCTTTTTACCCATTCCTTCTTCATTGTTTGACACTTCATTCATTTCTTGTTTCATTTGTGCTTGTTCTAATTCATCTGTTATGTTGTTTTTTACTGCCTTTGGTCCCCCACCCCCTCTTTTTCTTTTTATTAGTGTTCTTGAAGTCCAAGAATCCTTTTGTTTTTTTTTGCAGTTGATCAAGCAACAATAGAACTTCTTTGCATGCTTTGGTGTTGGAAGAGGCCATATATAGCAATATGAATAGCAATACGAAGTAAGGCCAACAATCTGCATTTTGCCGGTGTGCTTGCTTATTTTAATATTAAAAACTTTCTAATACAATGTAAAGTTGACTGTATTACTATGTGTTTGGAGGGAAGATATTTGCCTCTCCTCCCTTTGAGAAGGGCTTGGACGGCGTTTATGTTTTTTTTGTTTCCTGACTAGGATACTCACATTATCCCTAAATTATACTTCTTAGTAAACCAGACGCTCCTCACCCACTTGCTTCAACCACCCTCTTCTGTCACTGCTGTGTTCTATTATTCTCCTATACTTCACCACTGATACCCACACCCTCTTTCCCACCAATTTTTGTTCTCTAAAGTTTGACCCACTACGTGAACAACTGTGTCCAAATTGCGCACTCTTCAGTATTGTTGGAACATCTTGAATCTGTTTTGTTTGAGCTGATATCTTTGAATTAAAAAGATTCAACAAGTTCTTCTGTCTCCCCATAAGACTGGGAATTTGATTGAACCTGAATTTGGTTTTGGAAATGCTAGTTTGGGTGTTGTCAGTTATGATAGTTGTCGAAAAGTGGATCAGAATTTGTCAGAGAGAAGAATAATTGAGTGCAAGCTGATAAATTTTTTCTTCCCATATGCATTCCTTTTCTTGGAGGAGCATACGTTTTTCATGACTCTTTTCATCTGGTTTTGGTTAATCCTAGCTTGAAAGTGGATCATCTATTTGATAGAGTTCTGGGTATTGATTACACTAATAGAGGAATTATCATGGGTTTCATTGTCAGAAATATAATACCGATTCCCAGGCCCTCTTCTAGAAGCTTAACTTTTGGGATAAATTGATTATTGATATGGTATTGAAGTGGTTCCATGAAACAAGGCCTCAACCAGTCATTGCTTTCATTTTATCAAAATTGTTTTCTAAATTTCTTTTGGCCTTTCTTCTTGTTACTGAAGTCATTTAGCCAGAGTTCTCATAGACTAGGTTGACTAACTGAACATAGAGGAGAAAAGGAATTAGAGTAAAAGAATGAAGAAGGAAAGGTAGAAAACAACTCTGAAAGGTGGAAACCATGGGGTTGGTCGAGGCCATGGTGGATGAAGCTGAATGAGATTACTCAGCCTACTCATCTTATAACTGCCATAAATATTTATGGTGGAGAGCATAGAGGTAGAAACACAAGTATTAATGGTAGCGCTCAATCTGTAACTACCATGAAGACTTGTAGCAGGCAGTAAAACCAGGTGAAAAGAGTTGGAGTAAACTGGGCCGACAAATTTTCCAGGGGTTGATGCCCAAACAACAACTTCTATTCGCATCTTCTTGTCTTTTCTTTATCCCCCCCCCCCCCCCCCTCTCTGTAATGTGCCCTGTCTGAGTATGATGCTGAGGTATTTTGTTTTGGATGCTTCCAGCCGATATGGCTTGTATGTGTGGCAGTCCACTCATTTTCTCCATAAAATTCAGAATCAAAGTTATTACTGCCTTTCAGTATTCCCCTTTGTACCTTCTGAGTTGTTAGTTGGTGTTATATTGCCCTTTTGTTGCTGGAGTCGGTGTCAAGCTTGGGTGATGTGATTTGTGGAGTGCTACAAATTTGGAACACTGTGCCATTAGGTATAAAGATGGGTTTCAGTGAATTCATCAATGCAAATGTAGCAAGGTTCCTATAAGAAATTCCTCAATACCATGCCAAGAACCAAATTACTTTCCAGAAGTTTAAGCTAATAGATATAGGTCTAGGGAGCGGCTTTGATAAACATTTCTGACACACCATGCAATGTGAAATCCTTTTGGCCACGAGCCAATTTCAAGTCTGGCTAGAGAGTCAAGGTTCCTTTAAATGCCAAGTTAAAATCTCATACTTCCTATGTGGAACTCAAGTCCAGTACTTTGCAACTGGGTCTTGACATTCCAATTCCATCACATGCTTCAAAGCTCTAGCCTCTAGCGACCGGAATGGCTGGCTCTTTTATAGCTTCCAAGACATGGACTAACACTGTAATATTAATCTCATTACAAACAGACCAAAAGGAGTCAAAAAGAAAACTGTTAAATTGATTGTGCATATGATTTTTCATTCTTAATTTAATGAGTGATGCATTTGATATCTCATTACAGGCGCAGGGGGCGTGTGAGATGGGACGAGGCTAATATTGGAGAAATTGAGGCAAACAAACCTGTGAGACAGAAAATCAATGAACCTAAGACTCCATATCACCCAATGATTGATGATGATAGTATGTATATATGATCATTTAGAGGGCATTTTTTGTTGTACACCATATTGCTCAGATGAATTTTGTAAAGATGTACTCCCTCGAAGCCTATATACAAGCAACAACTACCCAAATAATGTAGATCAATATGTTGGTTAAAATTAATATGCAAGAGATGTAATTTTTTCACAAATACGTCCTTTTTTATGAAGATAATGAGTGAATAAGAGAATGAGTAGGAAAAGAGGTAACCAATGAGAGGAAGAGAGTGTTTGTATAGCCATACATATAAATTGCAACCTACTTTTATCTCTGTAAGGGAGAAGAGGTATGTCGACACTATGTATTTTGTGCAATAAGGTTCATTGTTATTGTTGTAAGTTGTTAACACAATTACACTACTAAAGGGTAAAAATTTAGTTTAGGTTTATCGAGGGTGCTTTTGAGGTGCTTTAGTGCATTCGTATTAACTTCATAGAATTGGATAAATATGAAACTTTTATTTCACGCCTGGCCATTAGCTCTACTTTTAGAGCCTCTCCAGTGCAGCTAACATTGATGTCAATGCTCTATTTTTAAGGTTCGCTGTCCCCTGTACGAGGAAGTTTTGATACATGCCCGGATGCCCACATACAAGCAGTTGATGCAGAAGCAATATGCACTGCTCTGAATGATGTAGCCTCTTCTAGCAGTAAGAGCACCAAACGTTCTGGTGGCTGGACATCATCTGAGGATGAGGCAGATGAAATGATGCTAGATGAAGGTTTCCTTTTAATTTAGATTTAAGGGTCATTTTTGCCTTAAAAGTTTTTGTGGAAGAGCTATTATACCACAGAAGTTTGGGGGGGCCTGAAGTTTTAAAACGGGAGCAAATTTTCTCTGACCGTCAACTCCATTAATTTTGACCGTTAGTTGACCAAATATAATAAGCTGACAATTCACGTGTCATCCGATTATTTTTTGTTAACATGCAAATTTGTCACAAAAGTTTTAAATCTAACTTTGAAAAAAATGAAACAAATAGCACATAGACTTTCGGGGCAAATTTGCACCTTAAAAAAATAATTGGGATGACACGTGAACTGTCAACTCACTATATTTGGTCAACTAATTATTAAAATTAACGTAGTTAACTTTCAGGGCAAAATTACTCCATTTTTTAAACTTTTGAGGCAAAGTTGCCCTCAATGGCAAAATAGCTCTTATGCAAAAACTTACAGGGCAAAAATGACCCTTAACCCTTTAATTTATATTCTATGTTATTTTCATTTGTTCTTTTTTTAAAATAATCCCCTTTCTTTCCTCTGATTATTTCTGTTTTTTATCTGCACGAGCTTATCATTCATCAGATGCTGACAATTAAGTTCTGATTTAATAAGCCAAATCATGTGATACTTCTATAATTTACATAGATTAATTTTATCATAAAAAGAAGGTGGAAACGTCATTTGTTTATATCAAAAAACTATAAAAATGTCGTAAATGAGCTCCTTGTAGCATCTGAATCTGACGATTTCAGTTGTTGGTATACATGTATGCACTTGCGCTTGTATAGAGTAATTTAGTCATTTTAGGCTTAGCTGATATGACTGTTGATAAATCATCGCATAATTTCAATTAGATCCTGATTTCCCTCCGCTTTGAATATATTACTAGATTCTGAAACAGATAAGAGCAAGAGTTTCAAAGAGCACAGGCGAGCCCACTATGATGAATTTCTCAAACTAAGAGAGCTGCAACGGAAGGGTTCTGTTCTGGAAGATGAAAGCGATAAAGATGATGCTGATATTGAGCGTGGTAAGGCAGAGAAATGCAGTTCATCTTCCCTAAGTGCCAGTGTGAAAGAGATAAACATTAAGGACACATATTCTCCCATGTCCTCGAGCAGAGAATAGTTATTTAGTGGCCTGCAAATGAACCCTCTCTGTTCTTTTGCTAGTTCCTATAATTTTGTCCACAGGAGATAACTGTAAGACTCTACCCCTTGTATCTTCTCTGTAAATACTACTGATTAGTTTGTCACTATTTCCCGCAGAATTATATTGTGAACTTGGATGATACATGTACAGTTTTGAACACTTGATCTGCTAATCCGGGCGTGGGATTTTGTGGGAATCTGATTTACCATGGCTTCTAATAATTTGAATTTTGGTCTTAGATGGGTGTGGTTGCTGAATCTCTGTAGCCATTATTTCGAAATTGTTTTCATAGGATATAGACAATGTGCAAGGCTCACAAGTTGTCAATATGATGATGAATCACTTCTGTAAACTACTCTCTTGTGTCCTGTTTATTAGCAACATTAACAGATTTAACGTTGTTAGTCCCTAAAGCAATATTTGGAAGTGGAGGGAGTAACAGTGCAGACTGGAGAGACTTTAATGCGCTGAACCAAAAATGTTTAACATCATGGACTGGAAACATCCTAAAATTGTGGCGACTAAAGGTTTCATTTTCCCTTTTAAAAAAAATTAAGTTTAATTTATTTGAGGAATATTGCAGGAAGGGTCCCAAACAAGGGATTATACTTGTCCTTTGAAATCTCCATTTTGCATGCAAGTCTCGTGAGATATTAGTGCAATAAGATTGAATTGTCGCCCCATCAAGCTGAGCTCATTGTCGTGGTTGTCACGATTGGTTGTTTGTTGCCGTTGTGTTTCATTCTCCATTATCATGGAAATTAATGAACATGGTATGAAAGTTTTGTGGGTGTAACTCATGGTGTGAAACGTCAAAATGTATTATTAATAGGGGCAGCGATAGAATTACAACAATTAACAACAGCTAACTTCCTTCCTCAATATTGACCTATTGATCGATAGGTGGAGGTTAATCAATGATACAAAAAGTCTCTATCAAGCATTGTGAATATTTTGCTAGATAATCAACGTACTTAATGTCTTCCATGCACCTATGCCTGAGGATAACATGCCAATTTCAATGGATGAATCGCCTAGTTTCACCAATGATATCAATGAAAGGATGAACATTAACTAATTTCCCCCTTGACCCCAATACCTTAGCAATTACAGGAGGAACATTAACTAATTTACAACTGAAACCGAATATCCAATTTCCTCCTTGATTTCAAATGACCCCACACATCCACTATTACCACTTCTTAAGACCGAACCATCCACCTTGAAGGGTAGATACTAAATAGTGGATACATTGTAGAAGTTTCAATTCGCTCTAGAAGGGTTGGTTAATAGAGGATTCATTCAAGACTTATCAACAATAACATAATTTTATGAGGTTGAATGAAAGTTCATTTGGGGTGAATATCATTTAAATCTTTTGCAAATTATAGTTTTCCTTGAAATTGTGTCATTTGCAAGATTCGCAAACAATAGTAACCCATTTGCAAACTTTTAAATATCACAATTTAATTAAACACGATGTAAAATGGGTTGGAAAAACGTAGGAAAAGAATGGAGTGTTAAATCTGTTGGATCCTATGTTTTAATGATTATTAAACTTAGTAGGATTTGTAAATGAGTTTTTCTTAATGATAAACTAAAGGGAAATTACTTAAGTAAGCATACTTGAGTAATATCCATTTAGTATAAAAGAAGGAAAATGATTTTGAATTAAGTCAGAAACCTTGTTGGTTTTCCAGCCTCGAGGGAAAGGTTGATCCTCGAGGGTGACCAGCCTTGCTATAATAGTTAGGTTTCTGACCAGCCTTGCTATAACAGCTAGGTTTTAGAGAAAACCTTGCTGTTGAGGAATTTTGATCCCACCCTCGAGAGTGACTGTCCAAGCTCGAGGACATGTATCCTTGCAAGGTTAGAGCATAACCTTGCTGTGTTGGTGCAAGGCTTCATGGAATCCTTCTATTCCTCTACTCTCTGGTAATTGAAGTCACGACCTTACATTAGTGTAGTCGCGACCTCAGCTTTATAACCTCGCAGGTGGCTACCTTCACAACCTTGCTGAACAAATGATGAAATCATTACCTGTGATTTTGTTAGTCGCCACCTGTGCTTTACTCCCTTTCCATATACTCTCTGTTTGTTTTTGTCGCAACCAAAATCTCATCAGTTTGCTTGTACTCTCTAGTAGTTTAGTCGCGACATGAACTTGATGAAGTCGCGACCTGGGATTCACAACCTTGTTAGTAGTGCAAGGCTAGAGTGAAACCTGACTGTGTAATTCATAGCCTGGCAAGGAGACATATCCTCGAGGGAGGTGTCTATCCTTGAGGATGTGACCTTGATACACAACCTTACAATGCTATCAAGGAACCTGGTTGTGTATTTTCAGAATCTTGTAAGGGTAAGCATCCTTAAGGGTACTTTTGGTCCTCGAGGGTGGTAAATATTTTTTCTCTTATGCTCTGAATCATGTCTAAATAAAAGTCCGTGTCCTCAAGGATTGATATTAACCTCAAGGGTATAAGCATATCAAGAACTATGATTTTTAAAGATAACATTGAGGAAAGACTTTAGTCTTCAAGGGTACAATTTAGATATACTAACATTCTCAAGGATAATTCACATCCTTAAGGTAATCATAACTTGTGAAATTTTTTATGAAGCATTTCTTAAATCTTTATGTGTCAATTTGTGACAAAATCCTCAAGCTCATTGATTTTTAAATAGATTACCTCAAGGGTGACATCAAACCTTAAGGAAACGTTATGTATCAAAAACAGAGCATCGTAGCGTAATTCTTTCAATCATTCTAGAATTCATTTTATTGATACCCACTTGTTTCTAACATTTGCTAATGACTTATAATATATCTAAGAACAGGTTATGAATCATTTGAAGAAGTTCAAAGCATAAATCATCCGATGAAGATTGTGTGTCAGAAGCATTTAATGCTCTATACCAAATATGGCTAAATCTTCACCTACCTTCCTTCAACAACCTCAACAGATGTATTTATAATCAAGAAGGAAATTATCTGTGCTTCAATGAATACTACATAGAGAAATGATGATTTCTTCAATGGCTACAAATCAAAGTCCAACGGATACAAATTCCTCGGACTATAAATACGAACCTATTAATGACGACAACAATTAACGAATGCGCTATTATTACAAGTCATAAATTCTTGAGTGTGTTGCATTTAATTTGTCATTAATTCTAGTCTGTACTTTAGTGATTATCATCCAACTCTTTTAAGAGAGTATTGATTGTGTTATCCAATTTATTTGAGAGATACTCAAAGTGAGAATACTTTGAGTGGGAACTTAGATTGTATCTTGTAAAGAGAAGTGATTCTTAAAGAGTTAATCAAGTCTATACTGAGGCGCCAAGAGCCTGTTGTAATTTTGGAAAGTAGTGAAACTCAATGATATCTGAGAACTAAACATAGGTCGTGAGTTTGACCGAACTAGTATAAATTCGTGAGTTTCAAAGAAAATTTTAAACACCCAATTCACTCCCCCTCTTAGGTGATTCGCTTGCCCTTTTAAAATCAAGTGAGTTTATTTTTAATAATGACCATTACCCACGTTTGGTATCATCATGAATATTTATTTTTAATTTTAAAACAATTTCATCTTAAATTCAACCAATTTGCTTAATCAAATTTGCTATATCCCATTTTAAAATAAAAAGGTTCCAACAAGTTTCTTCAAATTTGAATTTCTATTTTTTCGCTATATTATGAAGTTGTTTTCTTTTTTAATTTTATGGAATCTCTTTTTGTTGCATACATGAACTAAATGCTTAATTTTAGTTTGTCTATATGTAGTAGTCATGAACATCTCAGCATGTCTAAAAGATGATCATTCTGTGTCATCCAAAAAACAAATAATTCATATGAAAATGAATTATTAAAATTATATGTTTAAGGAATTTATATAATTCTTAAGATTTTTAGGGAGATCATATATAGTAAAGCCCTTACAGATTGTCGTAGCTTTATAGTAACTCTTATACAGTGTCCGTGGCAGATTGGCAGTTGGCATTAAATACTAATGTAGAACTGCAGATTCTTAGTTTACTTTCTTTTATTGTTATCTTTTTTTTCCTTGTTTTGTTATGTGGCTAATGTATTGGAAGTAGTATCAATTTTTGCCCGAGTGCTCTTTTTACTATGGTGATGAATGTTTAAGCTACCATGTGAGTATGTGACTAAAAAAACAAAGATTTGCTAAATTTCAAAGCCTTATTACATATTTATATATTTTTATTGAAACCGTATTATATAAATTTGGCTTGCTTTTTTTCCCCCTTAATGTTACTTATCAACAAAAGTAGCGACAAGAAGTTTAATGTTAAAAAAAAAAATTAGAGGAGATCAAATTTATTTTCTAAATGCCTGAGTGTTAAATTTAAAGGCGTTTTTATTTAGAACCGGCCTAAAGTTTAGATGGTTGTAGATTAAACATGTTAAATTTAAATTTTGAAATGTTAAAAGGTAATATGCAACTAAGATAAAATTTAAGAGATTTATATGTTATAAACAGACTATACACTTAATAACGTTGGATTGAATACATATATATATATATATATATATATATGAGTTATTTGATTTAAGAGCCAATGTGAATAAATTCTTTATTGGTTACCGCATCTATTCTATTAACTTGGCGGCAATATTACTACGTTTTCAAATTTTGGAGATAACATTGAAACTAAAACAACTTTTAAAGTGACATTGCTTTTTTATGAATATTTTTAGGACGAACTTAAATTTGAACCATTCTTTTTTGGGAGAATTGCAATTTGGTCCTAAAGAAGGAACTTTATGACAAAACAGTCCCATAAAATCGTGTATTTACAAAAAAGTCTCAAAGTTGTCAATGAAGATCATAGAGTTGTTAATGGCAACTCCATGTTATGAACATAGAGTTATCATTAATAACTCTATATTAAGCATTGACAACTCTACGGGATTTTTTTACAATTACGCGATTTCGCAGGACCGTTTTGTTATAAATTTCTTTCCTTGAAACCAAATTACAATGGGAAATTTGCATTTTAGTCCCAGCCAACAGAATTTACGACAAAACGGTCCTGCGAAATCATGCAATTGCAAAAAAGTTCCAAAGTTGTCAATACACTACCTAGAATTGTTAATGACAACAAAATTTTTGAACATTTTGTTGTCATTAACAACTCTAGGTGGCGTATTAACAACTTTATGGGACTTTTTGTAATTACGCGATTTCGTGCGGAACTCTTTTGCAAATACGTGATTTCGCGAGACCATTTTGTCGTAAAGTTCCTTAATTGGGACTAAATTGCAATTCTCCCAATTACAATACTTCCTTCCCTTTTTGCTAGAACAGATTAAGGCATTCTTAAGTAAATGAGTATTCCGCATATCAATAGTTTGAAAAAAAATTCATTATCTAACAAAAAAAAAACTCTCCATTAAACTCCTATTTAAATTTGACAAATTAAAAATTGAAATTTTTGTGTGATGTTTCCTATTATGTATAATTGGACTTAAATATTTGGATAATTTTTAAAATTGTGATTTTACTTTTTGATAACATATGAAACATTATGTCAGTTTTATGTATACCCCCCCCCCAAAAATCAGGTTGGGAGAGATTTATATTCTTGGTTAACAAATTGACTTAACAGTTGCCTTTTTTTTTAACTTCTCTCTTTTGGAAGTCGAGTTGCACGCATTTTGTGTTCCGATGGGTGACCCAGGTTGCCAGAAAGTTTCACTAGATAGAGTGCCAAAGATAGGAATTGCTATAGTGCAAGTTAAGAAGTCAAAGAAGGAGGAGAAAGAGGATACACTTATGTTAGATAGAATGGAAGGATGCGAGGGTTGTTGTGTGAATGAAACACCAAGGGTGGAAGAAGTGGAGAAGAATTTAGAAAATAGTTCAAAGCAAGCATTAGAGACTCACTTCTGGGTTTCAAGGGGAAAGAATTCAATGGAGTAGGCCATGAAAGTTCTGCAGTGGAGGAAGATCCCTAGCTTTCGGACCTTATGGACCAAACATGGGAACTACTTGAACCGTCTGAAGAGATCAAGAAGTTTATGGAAGTATATCCTGTGGTCCCATGCTCGTTGGAGGAATTTAATGAGTGCTGCCAACCATGGAATAATGCACTTATTATAATAGTTTTGGGTGCAAGATTCCATCTTTTCAATCTAAAAGAAAGACTGAGGAGGTTATGGGGTTTTTGTGATTTTGAACTTATTGATATTCCTAACAATTATTATGTTGTAAGATTCAGCAATGATGATAATTGGGGGCAGAAATATAAAAGGATCCTCTTTGAAGGTCGATGGTTGAAGCACAATGTTTTAGTTTAGAGATGGTCCCCATATTTTGACTAGTTTCATAATCCTTTAGGGAAGACAGCTACAGGGGTTAGAATTTCAAACATCCCACTTCATTGCTATTCAAGAAACTACATCTGGTGTCTTGGTGATATGATTGGAAAGACATTGAGAGCGGATTTGCACACTATTGCCAGCATAGGTGAAGATTGGGTAAAGGTGACAAGAGCGAGGTTTACACGCATTTGCGTAGAACTAGATTTGTAGAAAAAATTAGTTCCTAGAATCATATGCACTTCAACTCTATTTAATATAGAGTATGAGGGACTTGGGCTAATTTGCTTTGATTTTGGTCGTTATGGGCATAGTCGTGAAAATTGTCCATGGAAGTTGAGAAAGGAAGGTACAACATCAACATCAGTGCAACCGGTGAAAGTATATGATCCGAAGAGAAGTATGTCAAAGAAGACGAACTAAGGAAGTGTGGAGCCTTTCAATCCATGAATGTATGTGAAGGAACCAGATCGTGCACGAGCTACAAGAAATGAGTATAGGAAAAGTAATTTATTAAAGGGTAGATTGGGCTCATGGATATCAAGGAAGGAAGGAAGTAGAATAAACCAATCAAGATATGTGGCTATAGCTAGATTGGAAGATGATATTGAAGAGGAATATGATACAAATATAAAAAGTATAGCTCTGAAAATGGAAGCACAGTTAGAGGAAAAAGCAATAATGCTTTTTGATGAGTTAACATCACATTTAAGGAGGGATAGGCAAGAGAGAAGCAGTAAAGGAAAGTCAAAGATAAAGGATGGGATTAAAAATTAGATCACATGGGACCATACGTGGGAAGGAAAATACTACATGGGACCACACGAGAGAAGTAGTTAAGCCTTATTATTGCAAGGCTATCACCTAAGGGAGTGAATTGGATATTATTAAAAATTTAAATTTGAAAAATAAAAAAGCAAGATATAGAAATATATCACCAAATGTCGACACAAGGAATTTATACTGGTTCGGTCCAAACTTTTGACCTACGTCCAGCCCTCAGAATCACCTCTAAGTATTTACACTATCTTTCAAGATTGACTGGGCTCTTGGTGCCACAATACACTTGTAATCCGACGAGGAAACTTTCACTCCCCCTTACACTTTGTAATAAATACTCAACTTAAGGTCTCACTACCTTGAGAATTCTCAAAGAGACAAGTAGAATAATTAATGCTCTTCTTATAAGAGTAGATGGCTAATCATTGAAGCACTTTTATCTCACTCGAGTGATCAATTCGTTAAACACTCCTTGCTTCTGTATGTAGATGACTATTCATCTTCTTAGTGACTTTTATCATAACTCGAGTGATCATGATTATCACGTGCAACATCACTCGAATGATGTTAAAGTGATGACTTCTCTGTTTGTTTCTGTTTTTCACACCTTAAAGCAAAGAGCTTTCAATGAGCAAAACAACTTTACTAGATTCTCTGAAGTTTAAGTTAGTTCTCGATACATCAAAAAATGATAGATTAAGTAAATAAAAACTTAAATTAATTAGAATTTCCTTACACTTCATTGGGATTTACATTCCCAATTCTCTTCATATATGTAGAAATTGCTCTTTTGCTAGAGGTTTCATGAATATGTCAGCTAATTGAAGATGTGGGAATAAAGATTATTTTCACATCATTCTTTTGCACGTGATCTCTTATAAAATAACGTCTGATGTCAATGTACTTAGTTATGGAGTGTTGAATAGGATTCTTGCCTAGGCTTATGGTACTTGTGTTATCACAATAGATTGGAACTTCTTTGAGATCGATTACTAGATCCTACAATTGTTGTTTAAGCCATGACACTTGAGCGTAGCAACTTGCTATAGCAATATACTCTGCCTCGGTGGAAGAAAGTGATACAATATTTTGCTTTTTACTAAACCAAGATACAAGTGAGCCTCCAAGAAATTGGCATTGTCCACTTGTACTTTCTCTATTTGTCTTGTATCCTCTATGGTTTGAGTCAGTGTAAGCCATTAAATATTCATTCCCACCTTTAGGATACCATAATCCAACTCATACGTTTCTGATAGGTATCTAAAGATTCTTTTTACAGTCTCCGCATGGGATTCTTTAGGATCTAATTGATATCCGGCGCATCTTCCAACATTGAATTGAATATCTGATCTACTTGTTGTGAGCTAAAGCAAAGAACCGATCATCCCTCGGTATTAAGTAATATTGAAGTCTACTCCCTTAATATCAACATCAAGAAGAGTGGTTGAACTTATAGGTGTATCCACCCCTTTGACAGCTTCCATTCCATATTTATTTAACAATTATTTAAGATACTTTGTCTGAGAAACAAAAATACCATTCTTCTTCTACTTAATTTGAAGTCCTAGGAAGAAGGTTAATTTTCCCATCATGGACATTTCAAATTCTCCTTGCATGATCTTTGAAAATTCTTGACAAAGATATTCGTTAGTAGCACTAAAGATTATATCATCAACATAAATTTGAACAACTAAAATATCTAAATTAGAATGTTTAATAAAAAGAGTTGTGTCTACTTTTCCTTTTTCAAAACCTTTAACAAGGAGAAATTTGCTAAGTCTTTCATACCAAGCTCTTAGAGCTTGCTTAAGGCCATAGAGAGCTTTCTTAAGTCTATACATGTGATTAGGCTTATAAGAATACTCAAATCCAGGAGATTGTTCTGCATGAACTTCTTCCATGATATAGCCATTTAGAAAAGCACTCTTGACATCCATTTGATAGAGTTTAAAACCTTTTAAGCAAGCAAAGGCTAGGAGTACTCATATGGCTTCCAATCTTACCACTGGAGCATAAGTTACCTCATAATTAATGCCTTATTCTTGATTATAACCTTTAGCTACTAGCATTGCTTTATTTCGGATGATCACGGTTGACTCATCAAGTTTTTTTTAAAAACCCATTTGGTTTCAATAACAGGATGATTTTTTAGATGAGAAACTAAATCCCAAACTTGGCTCCTTTCAAACTGATTTAATTCCTCTTACATCTAACAAGGCTTGTTCAACACTAGAAGGTTCCATTTCAGAAATAAAGGTACAAAAACCAAATTCATTGAAAATTTTATTTCTAGTTTGAACACCCTCGGAAATATCTCCTATCACTTGGTTCAATGGATGGCTCTTACTATATTTTCAAGCTTTAGACTGATAAGAATCCAACTGATCATCATTATTTGATTGATCAGTGGTAGGATTGGAAATAGATAAATTTTCTATGCCATGGGTTAATTCAGGTTCCTCCTCTCTTGGTTTTGAAAGAGAATCATTTTCATCAAACACAACATGACAGATTCTTCAACAACACAAGTACGTTTGTTGAAGACTCTATATGCCTTGCTTTTGTTAGAATAGCCTAAAAATATGCCTTCATCAGATTTATAATCAAATTTACTTAGATTTTCTTTGCTATTGTTGTGAATGAAGCACTTACTTCCAAATATGTGAAGATGAGCAATGTTAGGGTTTCTCCCTTTGTAGAGCTCATATGGAGTTTTTCCTAGCATTGTTCTTATGTAAGTTATATTTGAGATATAACATGTCGTGCTTATTGTATCAACCCAGAAGACTTGAAAAACTCCTTTTTCATTCAACATTGCTCGAAGTTTGATTTTGAGATATTCCTTATTAATATGGAGGTCCTTTTTGTTCACAATAAGGCATTTTTTAGCATTGAAGATAACCCAATTGTCTTTGTCAATGCTTTGACTTACACTTAAGAGATTGTGACAAATTCCTTCAATGTAATACAAATCTTCAACCTGAAATCCATCTGCTCTTCCTATTTCTCCAATCCCTACAATTTTTCTAGACTGATCTCCACCAAAACTCACTTTGCCTCCTTCTTTAGATTTGAGAGTCGAGAACTTCATTTTTATCTCTAGTCATATGCCTTGATCATCTACTGTCAATATACCATTTGTTCGTTCTGGATGCTTTAAAGCATATCTGCATTAGAATTAGTCATGTTTTAGGTACCTACACTCTTATGGGTCCTTTTTGGTTAGTACTAATTATCTTAGGAACATATGATCCTTTTGGCACCCACTTATAGGAACTTAATAAGCCTTTCTTCTTATAATAACAAGTAGTGTAATGTCCCTTTTGATTGCAAAAGGAGTAATAGGCAAAATGATTTGAAGAATGTGTGGAGTGTTGAAAATAATTTAAGTACATTTTTTCTCCCTTTTCTTCTTACCTTCAGGTTATCAAGACATGGATCATAGCTAATACCTGATTTATCACTCGTGCATTTTTGAGATTTCAAAAACATGTTGAGCATTTCACTACCTCGAGTGAATTTTTCAAGAGAACGAGTGAGAAAATGGTTTGCTTTCTCAAGTTATGGATACTTTTTACATTGATAAAAAGTTTCCACCTTGAGTTAATCCTCAAAATTCTTGATTTCTTTCTTGGATCTTACCAACTCTTTAAATGCTTTAATAAATTCATAATGTAGAGAATTATATTCCCTTTGTAAATCATCAAAAGTTGGATTAGAATTAGTTACCTCCTCTATTCCATCTTCTTCTTGTGCAACAAGACATATGTTAGCTACTTTGATATAACATGATATTTATATGGTTTTCTGAGGTATTTTATATCTAAATTGCACACATTTACCCTCAAATTGTATGGTATTTATACTTTACGGATTAATTGTTCATACTTTGCATTTTACTAAATGATGAGTAAAAATAGTATTATTATATATCATTTATACAATTCTTCACTTGCCTTGGCAAAAGTTCTTTGTGATGATATTTTCAGGCAAGCACAGAAGAGATTGGAGCCCAAGATGGATCAAGGATGGAGACACTGGAGCTTGAAGGCCCAAACACATGGATAATACTGGTCTTCACGTGGGGTCGTGACTGGTTAATACGTAAGCTCCAACCTTCGCAATCCATCACCGAGAAGCTAATGTGTTTAGCCTCTCATGCCTTCAAATCTCTTGCTAACACGATCAGTCTTTGAATCCATAAGAGATCGGTTGGAGCTTACGTATTAACCAGGGGAGTAGAACTATTTAGATCTTCTATTTTCTTCTTCATCTTGTAATTCTCCTAGATTTAGGAAATTTTCTAGATGATGTGAATTCTGATTACAATTGTAATTAAGAAGATCTAGATTGCTTATGCTTATGGATGATTGAATTATTGATTTTATATTTATCCAAGTTTGAAGACTTTTATGTGTGATTGGTTTTATTGTCGTGATTATGATTGATTTTCCCTCTCACGCATAGTTTTCGGATTGTTGATTGACAATTCGAGGATTAATTCATTCATTTATCTTAAGAGCACTATAAGAGGACTTAACAACGTTTTAATTAATAATTAATCAACTTAGGATCCTAGTAAGGCTTTTAATTAATTAAATCATTGGACCTAAACGATTTCCTAGGGTTTTTTAAATTAAACTTAGAGAATATAAAAACTCTAAAAATCTTTTGAGAGAGTGAGGATAACCGAGCGACCACAATCAAGAGACTAGACCTATCATAAGAACTTAGTAACCAAAAATATTTTCTAAACCCAAAAAAAATATTTAGATTTAGTTTAATTTATATTTAGTTTAATTTAGTTACTTGCACCATGAAAACCCCCTAATTAACCAACTAATTAGTTTAGTTTAAAATTAGGTACTTAGGAATTACAAGTAGTGCTCCTTGAGAAGAACAATTGTTACCCTATACTACACTTTTGGTGCAATCATCTGACGAATCGAATCAGGCGATAGAAACGGTCTTGATCATACTTCTTCTTCTTCACTTTCTTTTTCTGATTAACTATCTCCCCATATGGATGATATGTATGCATTCTTCTTTAAGAATTTATTCTTTTTCATATCTTTGTCTTTATGTAGAGTAGGACACTTTGACTTGATATGTCTTGGTTGGTTGCATTCAAACCATATGATATTGTCTTTTAGAGGTCTCCGATGGCTGGAACCTTCTTTATGAAATGTCTTTGCTCCATGATCCTTTTGATAGAATTTTTTGAATCTTTTCACAATCATTCTCATTTCTTCATCAGTAATGTCTTCATCATCTTCTTTAAGTTCTTTTTCTTTGATAGCATTAAGGGCCAACCCCTTTTTCTTCTTTTTAGACATTTCAGTTAATTCTCTCTTGAATTTTAACTTTCCTTCATATTCTGAGAGACTTCCAAACAATGTAGCTACTAAGGTTATTAATTCTCCTTTGGCTTCTTCAACAGCGGTTACCTTGGCTTCCCAATCACTAGTGAGAATGTTAAGTATCTTTCTCACTTGAACACTTTGTTCATATGTCTTTCCAAGAGCTGCTAACTAATTGATGATGTGAGTGTATCTTAGCTCAAATTTAGAGATACATTTTCCACTCTTCATTCTAAACCAATCATATTCTATGGTAAGAGTGTTTATCCTATTTTCTTTGAACCCTGAGGTTCGTTCATGTGCGATCTCCAGAGCCTCTCACATTTCTTTTGCTGTTGATAAGTTGCAAATTCTAAAGTACTCCTTTTGGCTAAGAGCACTTTGAGTCACGAGTATTGCCTTACTGTTGAGAGTTATTAGGCGTTTTTCATCGTTGTTGAATTCTGCAGTGGTCTTCTTTTCTTGTCTTTCTCCTACGATCTTCATAGGTATATAGTTCATGTCTTGTATCACCTCCCATAGACCATATTCAGTTGCCATGACAAAAATCGAAATTTGGCTTTCCAGAATGAGAAGTGTTTTCCATTTAATCCTAAAGTTCTAGTGATTGATGCTCTGTCTGGTAATATACTTTCTCCTAGGCTTGTCATCGGAATCGTCCTTCTAGGCTATTATACTTGAAAACGAAGGCTAGGTTCTGATACCAAATATTAGTATAAACCTATCACCCAAGAGGGGTGAATTGGGTGTTATTAAAAATTTAAATTTGACAAATAAAAGAGCAAGATATAGAAATATATCACCAAATGTCGACACAAGAAATTTATACTGGTTCGGTCCAAACTTCTAACCTATGTCCAGTCCTCAGAATCACCTTTGAGCATTTGCACTATCTTCCAAGATTGACTAGGCTCTTGGCGCCACAATACACTTGTAATCCATGAGGAAACTTTCACTTCCCCTTATACTTTATAATATATACCCAACTCAAGGTCCCACTACCTTGAGAATCCTCAAAGAGACAAGTAAAATAATTAATGCTCTTCTTATAAGAGTATATGTTTAATCACTGAAACACTTTTATCTCACTTAAAAAGCATTTTGACTTTGGCCGCTCAATGAAATAGTACATTTTTACAATTAATGTTCTCTGTCATCACCTTCAATGTGTTTGATATTTATAGCAAGAGTGAAGTAGCTGACTGTTGAAGTTTCCGTTGAGCTTTTAGTCCATCCTTTATTGCCGTTGAGAATGTAAGATCTCCTTCTCTCTTAGAATCTAGCCGTTGGAATGGAAATAAAATTTTTTGAATTTTAGCCGTTGGAGCATTTAATGAGTCTGACATGAAATATGTTTCTAATCTTAAGAGTTTTAATCCATGACTCTATATTTGAAATAAGATCAAATACTTATACAAATATATGTCAAGAGGATAAACGGTGCAATAATAAACAAAACATGTATAATCAATTGATTTTGAATATAACGAGACCATGCTCTGTTTTTCTAAAAATATATCACTCAAGTGATTATGATAATCACCTGATAATCACCTGAGTGATCACTTGGGTGATACCTCTTTTGACAAATGAAACATCAAACCATCTATCAAGAGTAAATACATAAGAAAAATGGAGGTAATATAATGATCAGTTAATAGGTATCTTAAACATACTAAGAATACTTGATTCTTATCATTGAAGCTTTTGAAGATCATTACATATATACTTCATAATAAAGATCACTGCCAAAATCACTTGGGTGGTTTGCAAGTGATGCAGAATTAGGACATCACTCGAGTGATCTATTATGATCACTTCTAAAATCACTTGGGCGCATTATGAGTGACATCAAATTTGGTCATCACTCGAGTGATTTGATTTGATCACTCCCTGAATCACTTGGGTACTTTGCGAGTGATAAAGAAAAATGTGTGATTTGTTTTTAGAAGAATTTACCATCCTCACTTTGAATCAAAATTTTCATCCTTTATTTAAAAAAGATTAGTTTTCACAAAGCAAAATAATAATTTTGACTTTGACAAAAAATTCCGTTTTAACTTTCATATCACTGATCAAGGTTTTAATAGAATCTTGTAAGAACATCACTCGAGTGATCTATCTATGGATTTGAAAATACTCTACAGCTTCTTGTATCACCTCTTGATCATCAATGCTTCTTTCTTGGGTTTTGTTATCATAAAAACAAGGGTTCCAACAGGCCTAATGGGCTTAAAAGCCAACCAAAGGCCCAGATTAAAGGTTCAATGATGAAAGGGTATATGCAAGTGCTCGGGTATACAAGCCCAAATCAAGGTAGTAAGGACAAACTCACCAAAGGCATCAGGTTGTGAGTGGTAATGTGAAAGATAATATGGGCCAAGTGCTAGTCGAGTCATTAAACCCAAAAACTGAAGTTAAGAATCAAGAGGATGAGGTAGAAAAAACAAATCTTGAAAATAATATCTCAGAGACTTCAAACCCAGAAGCAAAATCAAAGTTGAGTATTGAGAATGCTATCTAGTTAATACCAGCAAGATGGCAGTAGTAGAACTGAAGCATCTAAGGAAGCATGGTATGGCAGATATATCAGGTGAAGGAAGGTCGAGTCAAACGGTGAAGGAAGAGGATAAACCTCCTAATATGTAAGTCTTCTTATGTACCGCCTCATTTAATTTTGTATCTAATGATTGTGGCTTCTTGGGATTGTTGTAACACCTTAATTTTATTTCATTACCTTCCCTCAAGGTGGCCCTTGGAACCACCAACGTGTCAAAACAGCAAAATAGAGAGAATACAATTTTTAAAACTAAAATGAACCAGAAAACCACTTTCCATTAACTTATACAATATTTAGAATGTACAATACTATCATTATCTATAAATACATGCCAGGAAACAGAAGACAGAATATCTAAAACTAAACTTGCTTATTTCCCCTGTCTCTAGTGGATCCTTCACCTGCATTGTGGAAATGGTAAGGTTTATGGAGAAATATTAATAGTAGAATCATACCGATAATAGTGTAATGCAATACATGTCATGCTATATGCAAACGTTGCACTTCATCTCTAGTGCCCTCTCTTGGCACTTACCATGTACCGGGAGTATACACGTGATTCTAATGTACTCAGTAGCTAAGGCATAAACAGAGAGTTAAACATCTCAAATATACATGCTAGCTCAACCAGAACACGGAATACATGCAGTAAATAAACAACAGACAAACAAAGCAAATACAAGTTAAAGGTAGAGGTTCCAGTTACCAATATCCTCGTACAATGCAGGTGTCATGTCTCGTTGTTTTTGGTACATCTGGGTCTCTGGCTCATCTCTCTATTACACCTATACAAACCACAATAATTCTTGTTACCATTTTCCCTTGTCGGTATACTGTCCTTCCTTTCCTATATCCTCTAGGGTCCTAGTTCCCTACTACATGGACCGGGTCCTACCTCTTTTTATACCGTACCCACCCTCTACTAGTACCCCTCCACAATCCACCCTATGCAGCCCCAAGTCCCTATCACTGGCCCGTCCCTACTACCATAGCTGAGACAATTGGGCAACATCTCCCCTTATATGTGCCTACTAATCCTCTCAACAATTGGGCAATACCTCCCCCTAAAAATTCTTAGTTCTGTCCGGGACTAGCAGACAGCCCCTCCCCCTAAGAAATGCTATCTTAGTCCTTGACAGTCAGATAGCACCTCCCCTTAGGAAAGGCTATCCTAGTCCAAAATAATTGGGCAACACTTCCCCGTAGAAAGGCTTGTTTTGGCCTAGATAGTTGGACAGAACCTCCTTAGGTTCCTATCTAGGCTTGCCCAATTGGAAAGAATCTCCCCCTAACTACTATAAATAACTACTAAAAAATAAAGTAATTCACAAGAGGGAGGGATCCGAAACTTACTTAGACTGAAGGTCGGGCTGGAACCGTTGAAATTTCTACTCGAAGAGGCTTCTTTAAGAGAGATGGAGGGAGCATGATTTTGGATAAAGAAAATGAAAGGGAGGAGAGCCTTATTTATAGGTGAGGAAGTGGGGTCAAAGTGCAAATATTTATTGGGTCTTTAGGTGTAATTTTCCCAAAAATATTTTCACTTTTTTAACAAGTGTCCATGTTTTATAATCTTCCATTTCTCCACATGCTTCAAGCTGCCTTCTTGGTTAAGAAAAAGTGCAGCCATGTTTTGTGGGGCACAAGGGGGTCTATCAGTCTCAAATTATTCCAATAATTCCGTCTAATTGATCTGAAAAACTGGGAAATTCTAAAAAATTTTGTATTCATCCAAAAATTATGAAAAATACCTAAAAATATCATAAAACTCCCATTAAAATTTTGTAATTTTTGAATGTCTGGAAATCCAAGGATAATTTTCTCCAAAGTCCCTTTTTCTGGCAATTAGCCGATTTCAGCAATTTCAGATAATATTTATAGACTTTTTTCTTGGTCTCTAACCAACCCTATAATTCTTCTAAAATAACATACTAACTTTTCCAAGTCCCTTTCCAGAACATTGAGGTCCCAATATATCTAATAAATATCAAGATTGGCCAAACCCGATCCGGCCAAATATTTTTTGAAAATATTCAAAAATTCATAATAGATTTCTTGGACCTCAAAATGACATTCTAACTATGCCCTACTATTCTAAACGCCCTCTACTATATTTTTGGATTTTATGGGGATCTTCGGGGTTTTAGGACCTGTCCGTATTTCGTCCGAAAACTTTACAGAATTTTCTCTTTTGCACAAAGGTCCCTCCCCAAGTTTCACTTTACTTTTTGGGAGATCTCTCAGTCTGTTAGATCCTATTTTTTAATGATAAATAAACTTAAAATTATTTGAAAAGTTTTTTACATCATGTTGAACTAAAGGAAAATTACTTAAGTAAATGTACTTGAGTAATATCCATTTAGTAAAAAAGAAAGAAAGATTGTTGGAACTGTTTTAGAAGAGTTGATGGTTTGCCAGCCTCGAGGTTACATGAGAACCTCAAGGATTGTCAGCCTTACTGTAACGGCAAGGTTTGTGGTAAGCCTTGCCATAACGACAAGGTTTTGCAACAAACCTTACTGAGAGCAAGGAGTGACCAAGCAACCTCGAGGGTGATCACCAACCTCGAGATTACAGTCATTCTTGCTCTGAGGCAAGGTTTTGAATAAACCTTGCCATTGCTGCAAGTTTTGCCCAAAACCTTATAAGTTGGCAAATAGGAGCCACAACCTCAAGGGTGAGGTACAATCTCGAGGTTACGGGCTTCCTGCCACAACAGTAAAGTTTATCCAAAACCTTGCTGTGGGTGCAAGGTTGGACTAAAACCTTGCAGTTAGCAAGTTGTGACTCCAACCTCGAGAGTGAAGGGTAACCTCGAGGGAATTGGACTTTTGTCATAACAGTAAGGTTTGTGAAAAACCTTGCTGTGGTAGTAAGGCTGGACCAGAACCTTACCCTTGGCAAGGTATGATCCAACCTCGAGGGTGAGGGATAATCTCGAGGTTACGAGTCCCTCCCACAATGGTAAGGTTAGGTCACAACCTTGCTTATTAGAGTAAGGCTGTAATGGAACCTTGTTGTCTTGAGAAACTGGGGGGAGCCTCGAGGGTGGTCTCTAGCCTCGAGGCTAGGACAAATACTGGAAACCTTACAAGGCAATTTCAAAACATGGTTGTCTATTTCAAAACCTTGCAAGTGGACCAATATTAATGGCGCCTCAAGGTTACTCATTGACTTCGAGGGTGATAAGTATTTTAACTTAACATTTTCACATGCTCTATGTTGTTTTTTCCTAATAAAACCCAGACCTCGAGGATTGACTTTTAACCTCATGGGTGCAAGCAAACTGTGTACTATGCTTTTCAGAAACTAACCTTGAGTACAAATTGAACCCTCAATGGTACTACTTCATTTGCTTGAATCCTCAAGGCTAA
>JBAGKO010000010.1:24107742-24117995 GCA_037177275.1 Acacia concinna
TCATTTTGTTTTCTGATTGCTGATATTGAGAATGTGATTTTGGTATTAGGCTTATGTTTTTCTAATATTAAGGCTTGGGAAGAGAAAAATGCTTATAATATATGAAACCAGTGACACATGATTGCATATGTAAGTTTCTTTAAAGTGGTTCTATGCTGATTTTTCTAAGTGTGCAATTGATTTTGGAACCCAAAGATGCCTCCCCTATTCTGAATGTATGGCATTAGACTTTATCATAATATGGAAAGAGTGAAGGAATAATAAATGGATGGAGGTGTATTATATGAATATGGCTGAACCAATGAATGAAACACACATGCGCATAAGGTTGTGATGTTCTTATTTTTTTTTCTTTTCCTCGGTGAAGGCTATGATGCTAATCTCAAGTTGGGGAACTGATTATGAATTCAATAAAAAAGGAGTGCTGTATGTTGGGCATAAGTGTGAAGTTGTCATAGTATATTAAGATTACATGTTGATATGGGCATGGAAAAAATGCTGCTGTCATGAGCTCATAAAACATAAGGTTAGGAATTACAAGGCTGATTTCATGTGAGCTAAAAGTAAAGCAAATGATCTCCTTTGATCATGAAACTTTGTGTACATTTAGTATACATAATAAGATTTAAATTAAGCCTAATAACGCATTATTTGGATATGTATATTGAGTGCTATAATTTTTTGAAGTTTGGGTAGTAAACTCCTGATTCTCCAGTGAATAGTGAAAGTGTGTGCTGCAATTTTGGACCTATGATCATAATTTCATGCTGAATGTTATTTTTCCTATATATAAGACTAAAATAGCTTCGATTAGAGACTTGGACCACTTCATTTGGAATTTTCTAGATTAAGTTATGATTTTTTAAAGTTCACTGAAAAGTTAAGGCTAGAGTAAGTGGGGATTCTAGGAAGAATTAGTTATATTGCAAATTATACAAATGGAAGTCTTAACTTACCCATATATACATACAAATATGATAGGATTTTGTATTGACCAAACCTCCAAAAAGTAATCAAGGAAAGATAAAGTAGAGGTACATTGGAAAGAAGCATAGGAAGCGTAAAAGGTAGTAACACTTTTTTTTGTACTATATGTGAATTTATATATGCTCTTGATTGCCCTCATGCAATACATGCTTTGTGAAATTGTATTTTTATGATATGAATTATTAATAATGAACTCAATTGAATAATGAGATAAGCACATAACTAGCCGCAACGACGGTACATAACAAACCACAACAGTGTTATGGAACAAATAAGGGTTCAATGGCAGTTTAGTACGGTTGACCCTGAATACATGTGCTCATTCTGTTGTGTACGATACAAGTAAAGGTTCAACGGCAGTTTATTACAGTTGACCCTAAATGTATGTGCACATTTCCGTTGATTATAATTGCCTGATAAAACAGAAGCATGTGATTATTATTTGTTGTTGATATGGTGCATTGCATATCTATTTTTCACATCTTACATGAATGATTGTTGTTACTACTGGGATTCACCGAATCTCACCCCATATCATTTGTATATAAATCCACCCAGCTAAAACTAGTGGCTCTAGAGGGAAAGCAATAACCCAGGACGTGTTATATGCCGAGTGACTTATGTTAACAGAAGTTTAATGTAATTTTCTTTTTGGTGAATTTTGGATGAATACTGTAAAAATTTTCAAACCTTACGGAAAGGGCCTGTAATGTAAAAAAATACTTCTTATCAGTATTTTATGCTATTTTCTCTATGCCTGTGGCCACTGCCTTTATTTCTCTTGCAAATATCAAAATGTTAAAAAGATTTGGCATAAGAACCCAGATACAGACAGGATTAAAATATGCTATTATATGCAACTGACTACCTCCATATAAAAAAAAATCATGAAGCCATATGCAATTTAAGCCAGTAATGATCCAAAATTTGCAAAATGAATCTTTATCTTTTATTAAAACATTAGGGTTATTTCAGCCATTTACCCCAATTTTAGTGAAAGTGAAGGATGTAAAGTTCCAGGTCTCATATTCGAAAGTAACTGTTTAATTGGGGATTTATCTCAAATTGCCATATGACAGACCCTTATTCCGATTCCACATTCATCAAAGAGTACAAGGACATACAGTTCAATAATGAACAAGAAAATAGCGTGAAATGGTACTGATATATTAAGATAAACTTAGGTACATTCAGTGTACTACACAGTATAGCCCAGAATATTTATAAATATGTACATAATCTCAAAAGTTCAAGACTAAAATTACTAAACTAGACAAAAAGTGTCAACTGGTCAGGACCCAGACTTTTAGTATCCGGTCTCTACGCCTTCGCCACTGGATCCACTTCGTATAGCTAGATAAATTAAATTTTAAAGGAAAAGAGTGAGATTCAAATGAATCTCAGTAACAACAGACAGTCATTCATAATAAATTCAAACATACTAAACATGCAAAACAACCATCCATATCATCATATCACAGTCATCAATATCATCATCAGAACATATGCAGTGTCAAGTCATCATCATAACAATGCAAGGTGCAATGCATGCCTCATGTATCATGGCAGACTGTAAACAGCCATACTGTCTCACAGGCATCCCCGCCTCAGCCTCATGATTGTATGCCCGTCATAAGCCAATGGTGAATCAGAATTGGTCACACCATCTCAATCTTATGGTGAACCAAACATGATTACACCGTCTCATGGGCGTCAGCCTGTCTCAGTCTCAATCTAACACTGGACTATGAAGAATCACATGGTCTCTCAGGCGTCCCCGGCATGGGTATCCCCACGTTTAGTCTCATATATAGCATACAATACATACAACATATCACATACATTATGAAAGCAAGAGTTACTACCTGAATGTTCCTTGACTAGTTGTTCTACCGGCTCTTTGGTTCTACCAAGAAAATATCGTATCCTACAAATATATTATACTGTAAATGAGTTATTACTCATTCAAGCTCATTTCCTATCTTCCTACAATTTATTATCTCAACCTAAAATTCCTAGCATGTGAAACTGTCCTTAGGGGTACCAGTCTCTCTTCTTTTATACCCAGTATAATTCTGTCTTTCCAAAAATCATGATCCAACATACCTTTACACAATTCACTTCTTGAATCCATTTTTGGACTCAGAATTGCCAAATTCAAAGTTCATTTCCCTTCAAACAGTACGAATACGAAAATGTATAGTTTTTTGAACAAAATTCCAATTTTAATTTTAATGCTTCCAAAAATAGTTTCCCACCTTTATCCCACACAATTTTTCATTCTAAACACATCGGAAGCATCAAAATAATCAAATTCCAATCCCTTTCCTATACTCTATTCAGACCAAAATGAATTGGTTAAGGAGAAGACATGATGTTCAATATTTTATTCCATTAACTACCTTATTTCAATGTTGAATCACTTCCTTGACCATGATCTAATCTTAAATCAAGCATCCCCTATTTTTTAAAACTTTTGGCAGCACCTCCCCTAACATTTAATGTTTCCCAAAATTTCAAAGTTCAAGAAGAGTACACCAATCCAATAATAACCAATAAACCAACAACAACATCATCAATAGCAAAAAGGTCATAATCCTTCCATCTACCCCATTTTCCTTCAAGCATATCACATAATATGGACCCTATATGTGTGCGTCAAATAGGACAACCAAGGAAAGGAAAAAACTCTACCAAAACAATTTATGAAACTTAATCACATCCCAAGAAATCCAACTCAAATTAAAACTTGTGCTTACCTCTTCCCTTTCCAATAACTTTCTCTTTGATCCTCCAATTGCCACACTTCTTGAGATGCAATAATTTTCACCTCTCAAGAAATTAAAACCGTAGGAATGTTGGCCTTAATGAGGAGAAAAATATTAAAGAAAGCACTTTAAGCGAGAAATGTGTTTTTGGTGGTACAAAAGGCCATGGAATGTTTTCTCTCTCTAACACTATTTCTTCCATGGATGGTGGTTTAAACTTCTCTCTCTTTCCTACCTTGTGGCTGCACGAAAACTGATCAGAATTGGGAGGAAATGCTATCTCAAATTGGTGCATTTAACCTTATCTAATAAACTTATCATTCCACCGATGATCAATCACCAGTTGACTTCTTCCTTTTCTTTTAATTCTAACCACATATGATTAATTGTTTAACCACGGTGAACCTGTAGTCAACTAACATCTGAAGATATCTCATTTAAACTACTTATTAAATGCCATTCAGCCTCCTAATATATGACGTCTTGCTCCTTTTAAATGAGTCCATGAATAATGGTTATTAAATGCTTGCAGAATTTTCTTTAATCTTTGAAAATTCATAACTAATGATATAGATGTCTAATTGAGATTATTTTAAGGGCCAAATGTCCCTTATTGTGTCTAATTTTAGGTGGAAAAAAACATTGTTGGATCAATTGGAATCAGAAAATTCCCATAAAATTCATTTCTGAACATTGCTCCTGACACTGGTAAATTTCACTGGGTAGACTTCAAAAATTCATATCTCTTCATATACACTTCCAAATCATACAAATGACATCAAATTAAAGCTTGACAATGTCTACTTTTAGGCTGAAAATGTTCATAATTTTTAGACATCATTAATTTAGGTAAAAGTTATGTACAAAAAGACTGCAAATAGCCCCTATCCAGAAATTAGTTAGGGAATATTTTGGCCATCTCTCTTGTACCAAAATGCACCATTTTATTTTATTTAATTTACTCCATTTATAAAGAATATTTGGTGCTGGAAATTTGGTATGTTACATAATACATAAGTATATAACTAATTCTTATGTTTTAAAAAATTGTGTGCAATATATATGAGGCATTGCTCAACCACATTAACGATAAGAGGACATTCGTACCCTGAAAAGGAATATAATATGATGATCTTTAGAGTAAAATGTTCTTATTATGGTTCTGTACATAGAGGTCCCTTTATTTCAAAAACAAATATTTAAGTACGATATTAACTATGTTAAGAATATTTTAAAAATATGTTAAAAATATTACTTTAATTAAAATTTATATTAAAGTAACGTTTATTTACTAATGTAACATTTATCACTCCAAGCATCAGATCCATCTCCCTTTGTCTTTGACCTTCTAAGCCCTCCCTCTTTTACATTAACGCTCAGTCATGTTTCCTTTGAGATCGATATAAATGTATCGACAAGATTTGTATTTCGAAGATATTTCTTACTACAATTTCAAGGTAAAAAATCAAAGGCAAAGTAAAAAAATTGTGTTATGAAGATCCAAAAAAATTCAAATTCCAAAAGATCAGTTTTAGATATTCATTGTCTGCTTCTCATTTTCTTTTCTTTAAGGTACAGGACCTACAATTTTTTATGTTTTCATCCATTTAAATAAAATTAAAATAAATAAATTTTGTAATATAATTATGGGAGAATGTACCATTTTAATAATAAACTTTTTTTAAAAGGAGCATATGGCAATGTAAACTTTTTGTTGTGCCAAAATGCACATGAATTTTACAAAAAAGGGGCTAATTTTAACATAACCGTTATCTTAGTACTAACAGTGTTATGTGGGTGCCATGAAATGTACATTTGTCTAATTTTTTTAGGGTGAAGGTGCAATTTTAACAATAATATTTTGTGCTAAGGGCATCTAGCACCATTATGTTTTAAAAGATGTTAAAGTATTGGGAAAATTCTAAATACATATCTTTTGAAATTGGGAAACCCAAAAAATGAATGTGACATTTGCAAAACCCAGAAAAGTGACAAATGGGAAATATTATAAGACAAACACCCAATGCCCCTATAAATTAAAAGACTGATAGAAAAGATGAGGGCGGTACTGTGCTGATTGACAAAAGATGAAAGATAAAAATGTATTAGCTTGGTTGGTGGTGATGTTATTAAAGAATGTTATAATTGGTTGGTAATTGTAATACTTGAATAGTTAAACTCATTACTAGTTTTGTTAATTGTGAAACATTATGATATGTGTGTGGGGGGTAATTATGTCAATGAAATTACTAGTGTTGATAGTTCCATTATGATTACAACAAATAGCATTATGGTTTTGGTTAATACCAATAGTTACTGGTTTAGGAAGTTATATTCAACAAAGGAAATAAATGAAAGAAGATAAAATTAGGATAAAACTTTATGACAAGGTGCATATTCAAATGAAAGTAAAGTTGTACAGTCAAAGTATATTTCAAAAGGCATCATTATCACAAAATTTAATATCAGAATAGAAATAAGTAGTTATACTTTCATTTGGATATCACCTTGTCATGAAGATTTATCCTATTTTTATCTTCTTTCATTTATTTCATGTGTTGAATATACCTTTATAAAATTCATGCCCTTTTTGGTAATTATATATTCATATGTGCTTTTAATAAATAAAATCTAAACATAATTACAATTATTAAAGTTACTTGTAAAAAAAATAAACATATATCTCACAGCTTGGTACAAGACAACCTATATCTACTTAACCTGATGGTTCTACTCCGGGGCCCATGAGAGTATCAACACTAAAATCCACTTTCAGCCCTACTCAACTATTAAATCCCCCTGGCTACCTCCTGGAAATTATCTCACCGGGTGCAGGTAGTACATCTAACTCTTTCTTGGATCTATCCTTTAGCAATAGATCAACCTAGCACCTGCAACCTAGACATCAGTATATCATTGTTAGAGACCAAGGTTGGCTGGCTGGGTCCTGCTCTTAGGGATACCTCTACTCCCTCCTCCTGGAAATCTGTGGGTTCTCTCAGTTCTCTACAGACTAGGGCCTTCTATTTATCTTGAATACCTTATTTAGGCCTAAAAAAAAAATATTAGGATGTTACATAGAAGACTCTTCAAAAGTTGTTGAGGAAGAGTTTTTGCTAGGAGAATATGCTACAAGTGGCTCCTGTCCTTTCTCTTGAGGAATTTCTATGGGAATTTCTTATTGCACTTGTTTATCATTTCAATCCCAATTTGCACATTCATTAAATATCACATCTCTACTAATGGTAATTTTTCCCTTATCGGATTGTTCAACTTATATGTTTTAGATTGAAAATAATAACCAACAAAGATGTATTTCACAGATTTTTCATCAAATTTTTGGGAATAAGTCTCAATCAAAGCACAAGCTATACAATTGAAAATTTTTAAGTGCCTTACCGATGGCCTTCTACTTGTCCAAGTTTCATATGGTGTTTGGTTATGAACAACATTTATGGGAGACAAATTGAGAAGATAAACTGACATAGCAGTTGCTTCTGCCCAAAAACAAATATAAAGACTTTTCCCTTTCATCATGCTTCTAGCCATCTCCACTACAGTACAGTTATTCCTATTAGCGACACAATTTTGTTCTAGTGTATATGGTGCTGTAAGCTCCTTGCAAATTCCACTTTCCTTAAAGAAATTATTAAATGCAGTTGAGACAAATTCGCCTCCTCTATCTGTCCTTAATGTCTTTATTTGAAGACTACTTTTTCTTTACACAAGAGCTTTAAACTTCTTGAAGTTGTCAAACACTTCAAAAATATCTACTACCACCAAGAGATTCAACACTCATGTGCCCACATAAGCCTGCATGTATTAATTCAACACATTCAGAGGCCCTCCAAGCCTTACCTACAGGAAAAGGTTGTTTACTCTACTTTCCATACACACATCCTTAACAAAAATGAAGAGTACCAAGTGTTGCTAAACCAAAGACCGTTTCTTTATGACTTAACAACTTCAAGCCACTAATATTTAAGTGCCCATATCGCAAATGCCACAATCTAGTCTCAACATCAGCACAAGAAACCAAAGCATACTTTTCAAGCAATGAAATATCAAACACAAACATCCTATTTTTAGACATGGGAATTCTAGCAACAATCTACCTAGACTTTTTATCTCTAATAGTGCAACAATTATCATCAAACATAGTTGAATAGCTACTATCCATTAATTGTCCAACACTAAACAGATTATGAGATAGATTAGGAACATGCATCACATCATGTACAGTTTTAGCGTTACCTTAGCTCATTTTAATGCTAATAGTCCCTTTGCCCTCAACTTGGATATGCTTGTTGTTACTAAGAGTTACGTTTCAGTTTTTGGAACTAATCAAGATCCTTAAACAAGGACTATGTTCCTGTTATTTGCAAACTATTACTTTCCAGATGCCTGCGAACAATTTGTTAATGTTCTAATTTAATCTTTTATTTCTATTGAGGAAATAAAGGAACCGTGGGATTGTTTGCTACCTACCCACCTACAGATCCTTATGTTTGGACGTGCATTCACATATATGAGAATGAGGCATGGCTTCATGATTATATTGTTATTTAAAGTAGGGGTGTTCAAGAAACCTCGGTCCTAATACTCTCAGCCTAGTCTCAAGATTTTAATCTTAGGAATTTCCCTAGTTTTAACTGGGACTGGGATCAACCTTGGCCATCCTCGCTGAAATTAATCCTAGTCCTGGTTTTGTTTTATTTTTTATTTTTTATCTTATAAATTAAATTATCCTTTTATTTGTGTGTTCTTACCCCTATTAATTAAGTTATATTTTCAAAATATATGTATGACATCTCTAGTTAGAGTTAAACTGCATATATTACGATACTAAGCTTAAATATATATTGTATAAAAATAATCATGAAGATGAAAATAATAACAAAAAATATTATTTCTTAATTCTAGATCAATTTATGTAATTATTATAGCCTTATTAGTTGTTAAATGATTATTTTTAATAATAAAATATGAAAAATGTATTTAATATAAATTTTCTTTTAACAACTGAAACTGGGAATCTAGGACTGGGATGCAATTTTGCATCCTAGCTCAAACCCAAGACCAAGACCGGGATTACCAAATCCTAGTCCCGATCCCAAGCTTGAACACCCTTAATTTAGAGATGGTAATATGGGTCGGACCGTCGGGTTCGGGCTAAAAAGACTTGCACCTATATGGATTAGTATTTGACCAATCCAACCAATAACCTCTGGGTTGGTGGATTGGTCGAGCCAACCCAGTTTTTTTCCCTTTCTTCTTTTTATAAATTTCTCAATTTTTTCTAAGAATAATATGTTGAAACTATAAAAAAATTAAAATGCATTACTAAATCATAAAGTGATTATAAGCCATTAAAATATCAAATTCAAAGTTCAAACATAAAATATTACAATACAAATTAGGCAAAGTTTTAATGTTCAAATATAACAAAATACAAATTGAGCACGCATAATAAAACAAAATGAAAGATAATATTATCTTAAATTTAGGGCTTTTACTTTTTTTTAAGCTTTAGCCTATACCCTTTAGGCATTTGTAGATTATTTTTTATTAAAAAAAAGGAAAAAGACAAAATAGGCCAGCCCATGAACCCATATGGCTAACCTGCTATAGGTTGGGTTCATATAAGTTCGGGCCAAAAAGACTCACGTGAAAACAATCCCGATTTTCTGAACCCAACCTAACTCATTTTTTCGAGTTAGGCGGGTTCGACCCACGGTTAAAACATCTATATTGTTATTGATGAGTTTGATTGATTTTTTTGGCAAAGGTGATTGTAAATTTTGTTGGCGGTGCAAGTGGTGAATTTTGAATTATAATTTGAAAATGGGAGAATTCTAATGGAGGATCAAGAAAACAAATTAATTTCAATCAAAATCCAAAACATTTTGAAATTCCAGTCAAAGCCTAAGGACCAAAACGAAAATAAATTTTTTAGGTAAAAAAACAATAATGGCCTTTATCTCATGAGTGAATGAAATCCTCCTATAAACAAGTGTGCAACTCTTTGTGAACAAGTATAATCGTCCTATTAACAACACATTAATATATTTTAAGTTGTGCAAATTGCATATTTGTTCATAGAAGGATTTCACTTGTTCATGAAATAAGGGGCATTATTATCTTTTTACTTAAAAAACTTATTTTCATTTTGGTCATTGGGATTTACTGAAATTTTAGAATGTTTAAAATTTTTACTAAAATTAATTTACTTCTTTAGTCCTCAATTGAAATTCTCCCTTAAAAAAAGACCGACGAAAGAATGGAAAGGTGACAAACCACATGGTAGTGATGTAGCAAGGCTTTGGTTATAGAGTAAACACTGAAATGACTAAAATATCTTTACGAAAAGGGTTAAGGTGCAAACTATTAGATCCTATGTTTTGATGATTACCAAACTTAGAAAGATTTTTTAAGAGAATGTTTCTAATCATGGGAAACAAAGGGAAATTACTAAAAGTGATTATACTTGAATATTGT
>JBAGKO010000010.1:24137068-24151933 GCA_037177275.1 Acacia concinna
AGTTCATGTGTTGATTTCTGACTAAAACCTCAAGGCTACTAATTTCTAAAGGATTGCCTCGAGGATGACCGGAAACCTCAAGGGAATTTCAAATACCAATTTTTTTAGAAAACAGAGTGTCGTAGCATAAACTTCTTAATCATTCAAGACTCCATTTTATTGACAACCATTTGTTACTAACCTTTGCAAATTATCTTTATTACGTATAAGAGCATATTATGTTTCATTTCAAGGACTCTCAAACACGTATGGTCACTATGTCAGAAGCACTAAATGTGTTTACCAAATTTGGTAAACCTTCACTACCAACCTTCTTCTACTTCAATAGCTCTATTTATGATTCAGAAGGCAAATTATTTGTCTCAACAAAAACTACCTAGAGGAATGATAAGATATCAATGGCTATAAACTAAACACCAACGAACATCAATTCCTCGAACAATATAAATACTTGATTATTAATGATAGCAACAACTAACAACTAGAGTGATAATTTTCTAAGTGTGCTGCATTAAATTATGTCATTAATTCTATTTTTGTTCTTCAATGATTATTATTCAACTCTATTGAGAGAGTATTTATTACATTCTGAAATCATTTGTGAGTAGCTCAAAGTTGGGATACTTTGAGTGGGGACTTAGATTGTAACTTGTAAGGAGGAGTGATATCTTAAAGTGTCAATCGAGTATGTACTGTGGTGCTAAGAGCCCGTTGAAATATTAGGGAATAGTGGAACTCAATGGATACTGAGAACTGGATGTAGGTCGTGAGTTTGGACCAAACCAGTATACGTGTTTGTGTCTTGAGCTTTCGAAGAAAATTTGTAAACACCCAATTCACCCCCTCTTGGATGTAAAGCCTGCCTCAACACAATTCTCTACAAACTAAGGTCCTTGGTTCATCCAGAATACCTTATCTACGACTAAAAAAATATCAGGGTACGACCTTTGGTCTGGCAAAAAAACATCATTTTGGCCAAAATACCCCTTTTTTTGTCTACAAAAATTCCAGGATGTTACAATTGCCGTGGGGCGGGTAGTAGATCGTTCCCATGCATCTTGAAAGAGATTGTTAAAAGACATGGGATAAATGTAATGGGATTATTGGAGACTAGGATTAGTGGTAAAAAGGCAGAAAAGGTGGTGAGAAAATTAGGATTCACAAATTGGATCCGATTGGAAGCCACAGGATTTGCAAGAGGTATTTGGGTTTTGTGGAATGAAGTCGAATTATTCGTAGAATATATTCTCTTCCACCCAATTGTTACCCTGTAAGATTACTAATATGAAAAATAATGATAGTCAATTTATTACTTTCATTTATGGGGATACAACTAGAAATAGAAGAGGGGACCTATGGGCTAAACTATAAGTTCTTAAATCGCAAGTTCAAGGGAAATGGCTTATTTTAGGTGACTTTCATACATTTTTGTGCATTTAGGACAAAATTGGGGGTGGAGCACCAATAAGCCAAGCCATGATGGATCTCTCTGCATGTGTCAACAATTGTGAATTTTTGGAGGTGCCAATTGTGGGAGACAGATATACTTGGGAGAAAAAGGGGGTTAAAGAGAGACTGGATTGGGTATTCTTTAATTATGAATTGGAGATGGCTTTTCCTTCTATGAAAGCCTATCATCATTTGAGGTATAAGTCATACCATAGGCTTATTGTCATATCAAATGGTGAATATCATCTCAGGGAAGGGGTCCATAAAAGTTTTAAATACCAAGTGGCATGGAATTTAGAAACTAATTTTAAGGAACTGGTTAAAAAAGCCTGGAATGGTAAGTAGTGGCAAGAGGGGTGCAGGGTTTTTGCAACAAATGCTACTAAATTGAGCAATGGAACAATAGGCAACATACCAAAAGAAAGAATATTCTTTTACGAAGATTAGAAGGCATCGATCAAGTAGGAAGAGCAAATCAGTCCAATGGATTATTTCGGCTAAAACAAAAACTATGGAGAGATTTTGTAAAGCTGAATAGTCAAGAGGAGTTGTTGTGGTACCAAAGTCAATATGCCAATGGCTAAAGTTTGGTGATAAAAACTCAAAGTTTTTTCACGCCTCGGCTAAAATGAAGGGAAAAAAGAAATAAAATTGAAGCCATTGCAAGATGACTTGGGAAACTAGGTTCATGATCAAGGGATTCTTAATGGGATGGCAACGGATTATTTTACAAAGTTTTATGCTAAGGATTCAGAGGTATGTAACTCAAATGATTGGCCTGTAGAATTCCTTAGACTATCAAATTTGCAGGTGGATCTGATTGAAAGAGAGGTCTCAGCTTCTGAAATTAAGAGTGCAACGTTCAAGATAAATGAATTTAAAGCTTTTGGTCCGGACGGGCTACTAGGTCACTTTTTCCAAATTCAATGGAATGAAGTAGGACCAAAAATATGCCATTGATCTCTTGTATATTTTGAGAGCCAGAAAAGCTAAAGGAGATTAACTAGACAAACATAGTGCTCATCCCTAAAATTGATCACCCAACCGGATTGAAAGATTTTGGGCCTATTTCACTATGCAACGTCAGTTACAAAATTATAAGCAAAGTTCTGGCCAATAGACTGAAAGTGGTGATGGACTATCTAGTTATGGCCAATCAATGCAATTTTATTGAAGGTTGCCAAAGTAGTGAGTGATAATATAATTATTGCTCAAGAAGCAATCCACACGATGAGAATCAAAAGAAGGGGCAAAGGCTTTATGGCAATCAAAGTAGATATGGAAAAGGCATATGATCGATTAGACTAGGATTTTCTCCATTCTACCTTGAAAAGTCTAGTGTTGAACAACAACATTGTAAATATTATGATGCATTATATGACTTCTGCAACCATGCAAGTAATTTGGAATGGTAGCCCATCAGAAGTCTTCCAACCCTCAAGAGGGGTAAGGCAAGGTGACCCATTGAGCCTGTATCTTTTTGTTTTATGTACGGAAAAATTGGGCCAGGTAATCCATTTTGAAGTTCAAGAAGGAAGGTGGAAACCAATCCAGCTAAGTGGAGGGGCCCAAAAATCTCTCATCTCTTCTTTACAGATGGCTTGGTCTTATTTTCCAAAGCTACTTAAGAGAAAATGAAGGAAGTAAGGGAAGTGATAAAGATATTTTGTGTGGCATAGAGGCATAGAATTAGCCTTCAAAAATCAAAAGCTTTTGTATCTAAAAATGTGCACTCCAGTAGAGCAAATAGCCTTAGTCAAGAAATTGGGATTGCTTTGACCTCGAATCTGGGCAAATACCTTGGAGCTCCTCTTCTCCATAAAAGGGCAGTCAATGTATTATTTGCTCCTATTATTCAAAAGGTTCAGAAAAGGTTAGCCAGGTGGAAAAGTAGGTACCTTAGCATGGCAAGCAGAATAGTACTTATAAAATCAGTGTTATTAGCTTTACCATACTACTAAATGTAGACTATTTTGTTCAATAGGAGTAATGAGATGGAAAAGATCAGTAGGAATTTTTTGTGGAATCAAAGTGTGGAGACAAGGAAGTTGCATCCTATTACATGAGAGAAAGTGAAAAAGGAAAGAGAAGCTGGGGGATTGGGAATTAGGTATTAAAGACCTCAAATGTCAAAACATTGCATTCATTATGAAGCTAAGCTGGGGAATTATTACCAAACCAGATGCCATGTGGGTTCAATGTCTTAAACAAAAATATAAATGTGGGGAAGGGAAAATTCCAAAAGTGGAAAGGAAGAATAGACAATCAGCAGTATGGAGAAGTATTAGTATGGTGTGGGACACATTCCAAAAAGGAGTGGGAAGCAATATTCGAAGTGGTTTAAACACCAATGCATGGGCTGAAAGTGGGCACCAATGGATCTACCATTGAGAGAGTATGTAGATAAAAATGAACATATGGTGGTACTTGAAGATTCTCTGAAAGCGTTTGTGACCCTAGAAGGAAATTGGGATTTATGTAAATGGAGCATGTTTCTGCCGAATTGGGTAGTTCAAAAAATCTAGATGATGACACCTCTTGTAGGGACGAATATGGATGTGATCAACTAGTGAAAATCCAATTATGGGAATTTTAATGTGAAAACAGCCTACTAGATGGTATATGAATGTGACGGGCAAATGGAAGAAGGTCAGTGCAAAAGGATGTGGAAATGGGATATCCCAAAAAGAGCCAAAATATTCATGTGGCAAGTCTTCCATGAGAGAGTTCCCACAAATGTATTTAGAGCAAAATTCTATAACAACACTTCCTCTGAGTGCCCCCTTTAAATGTCAAAGAGAGGAAACACTTAATACACACTCTGACAGATTGTGAGAGCACACGAAATGTGTGGTTCTATTTAATTGATCCTAACTTTTATTTTGTATATTTTAGTGGTGACTTGCAGGATTGGTTGACGTGAAATCTCAACAATAGCCAGAGTACCAGATGATGCTCTAGATGGCCATGGAGTAGGATTTTTGGACTGGTTTACTAGCAAGTTTGGAAAAATAGGTGTCGACATGTGTTTGGAGGAACCCAAAGTCATCCTCACAACATCATTAACAGTTGTTTTTATCACCTAATGGAAGGAGTGGAAGACAGACAGTTCAAACATGCTATTTTTAGGATTCAAGAAAGGGAGCAAAGCTGATAGGAACCTCCACCAGAAGGATGTGCTAGAGTTGATGTAGACAGATCGATGAACCTAAACAAAAATGCAGCATCTGGAGGGGTGGTACGCGATCACCGAGGTGTTTGGATTATGGGCTTTCAAAAAAGTTTGGGTTTTGCCACAACCACGTCAGCAGAACTCCATGCTATATAGGAAGGACTATACTTATGTAAACAAATGAAATGTAAGAGGATCCATTTGTTTTCAGATTCTATTGCTGCCATTCAATTGCTAATGATGGACTGTGGGAATACTCGTCCTTTGCATGAGCTTATTACCATGACTAGATCACTCATTTTTTCTAATTAAGAGCTGGAAGTCAGGCACTCATATAGGGAAGCGATCGCATGCACGGATATACTAGCAAGAAATGCTCATGGTGCTAGCAGGGAGGTAGTATACATGCAAAACCACCCCCCCCCCAACAAAAAAAAAATTGCTGTGCTGATCAGCTAAGTGCTAAGATACCTAGAAATATTCTAGGGAACACATTATTTTCTGATGTGGGTCATGTAATATGATAGTACTACTCAAGCTGATGCTTGCCTTCCTTATTAAAAAAAAACAATTGTTATTTTTCCGAACATCTATTAAACCTTTTTTTCCTGGTGCTACATTCTATGACAACCTCTTTTTTTTGCTTATTGTGTTTCTTACTTTCTTCCTGCATTATAATTGTTGTGGATAGACTAAGCCTGATTTACTCATTAATATTCTGACATAATTGCATCTTTAATACATTTGTAGTTGGTTTTAATCATTGAGAAATAAGGTGTATGATTAAAATAGGGGTTTTTTAACCAAAAAAATAATTATTACAATAGGGGTAAAGCAATCCCATTTGACATTGTCTCAAGTCAAATCAATTTATTTCTTTTTTCTTTTTTTTTGCTTTCGCAAGGTATCCCCCAGCCCGGTAGGCCAAGGACTAATCCTCCGCTCATTGTGGGTTCTTCTATGGGAAGGACAATTGGCCAGGAGATTTAACGCTGCTCCATACCCAAGGCCAGAGATCGAACCCCTGACCAAGGTTAAGGGTGGAACTTAGCTTATGTTTTCATTCAAGAAGCAATTATGCTTTCATTCAAGAAGCAATTATGTCAACTACATGAATTTTATATTTAGCCAAATGAATTTTCAGTTGGAGGGGGCAAGTGTTTTTAGGGTAACATTATTAAAATTATTTCTATTGAAATACTAAAATACACTCAAGACATTTTTGGTGGGTTGTATATATAAAAAAATGTTATGATAAGTTTGACCAACTACTTCAACGTGAGAAAAAAATGAAATAATACTATTAACACATATGAATTATAAATTTGTGGGTAACATTATTATTCCTCTTATGACTACTATATTAAAATACGAGTATACTTTACTATATTATATAAATTTTTAAAATTATTTTAATAGTCTATTAAAAAATTAATCTCATATATACATCAAAAAGATGATTATTCCACATAATACAGAAAAATTATATTTAAATACTATTTGAAGTTATAAAACTCCCAATAGTCTATAAAGAAATGAACAAAATAATTAAGTTCATGGGTAAGAATATGAATTTTTAAATTCTGCACATTTATTAAAATTTTTCTCTTTTTTATTAAAGAAAAAGTCAAGCCCCTTACTGGCTAGAGCTTCAACACCGGCAACCACCCCTCACTCGTTGGGAGCCGTTGGCCGCTTTAGCTTTGGTGAGAAGCTTTTTTGGCTAAGTTTTTATTTGGGCCAAGTTGTGCCTAAGGTGTTGAAGGGAGAATTTGAACCCTTAACCCATTGAAGGCACAAAAGGTTTACCGACCATTGTGTCAATATACACATTTGATATATACAGGGTTAAGGGGCATTTTGACCCTGAAAGTTTATTGGGGAGCAATTTTATCTTTGTCGTTATATTGGTTAGTTTTGACCGCTAGTTAATTAAATATGTTAAGCTAGCAAATTATGTGCAATTGTCAAGATGACACGTGATCTACCAACATATTTGATCAACTAACAGTTAAAATTAACTGAGATAACGACAAGAACAAAATTACTTTCATCTTGAAACTTCTAGGACAACTCAATAAAATCTTCTGGTGCATGCAAAAACAAATATAAGTTGACAATGTAACTGACAATTTTTATAAAGCAACTCACAATTTCTATAAAGTAATTAACAACACTACAAAAAGTTATCGACAACATTGATAATTATAAAAAAAATATTTTTATTCTATTTTGTAGATATTTTTCTTAAAATGAGTTTGAATTTAAGAATTATGAAGTTATTAAATCAATGTATTACATTATTTCTTTTAAAATTGATTTACACCTTTACTCACTAACTAATACCTTTACGCCTTTTGTCAATACCATTACTTATTTAGTCAATACATTTACACATTTAATTGATTTCTTTACTCGTTTAATAAATACTATTACGCCTTTAGGGTTTAGGGTTTAGTAAATACCAGACGGGTTGCTAGGTTGATATGGTTGCCTTTTAAAAAATGATAATAATATTTGTACAGGGTAAATGTCAATATTAGTCAACATTAATGCTAATTTTTGTGTTAATTACTATTATTTTAATATTTAAAGGATTGTAGGTAAGCATATTTTGTTATCATCTATCTAGGTTGATAATTTGCTAGGAACAATACTTATGGTTATTAGTATAGTGTTATTAAACGTCAAATGATACTAAATGTCAATATCCCAAAGAAATTGTAAAGAATGTTGAATAAATATATGATTATTTTGTTAAGGGTTAAGGGGCAGATTTGGTAAAGAACTATTTTGCTAGGGGCGTCCAACACAATTAACTATTTTTGGGTGTAAAAATAGCAATCAAGATTTTTTTTTTTGGACAAAAAGTGCAAGACAGTTAAATACATTTAACGGCCGTTAAGTGTGAATCCCACTACCTATTATTTTAATATATTTTTAAAAGGTTAAGGTACAAATTTAGCAACGAACTATTTTTTTGGAGACCAAAGACAATTATTTTTCATAAAAGCATTTAGATAAATATGAGCATTTATATTAACGCCTTACTTTATTCTTTTTATAAGATCATTTAGAAGATAAATATGAGAGTTTACATTATAACTAAAGAGATTTAAAATAATCAAAGAAGTTAAAATTTTTTGGACATTCACATATTTGTCTTGTAAATACCCATATTTATCTTTTAATTGACAAAACTTGATTTTATTTTAACCAAAAGGGTAAAATAAAAAATTTTGTTACAAGACAAATATATTAAAGACCAAAATCATTTAAATCCCTGAATTATTTTAACTCCCTTTATTTATTTTGTAAATATCTATATATATTTTTCTTCTAAATCTCTAAATATCTATATTTGTTTTGTAAATATATATATTTTTCTTTTACATCCCTGAATATCTATATTTTTTTTTTGTAAATATCTATAAGTCTTTTAAATCCCTAAATATCTATATTTATTTTAAAGGGATTTAAATAATTTTTTTTATGGAAAGACAAATATGTGAATATCTAAAATTTTTTAACTTCCTAGTTTCTTTTAAATCCCTTTTAGTTATAATGTAAACGCTTATATTTATCTTATCAATGATCTTATAAAAAGAATAAAGTAAGGCATTAATATAAATGTTCTTATATAAATGTTCATATTTGTCTAAATGCTCTTACAAAAAATAATTGTCTTTGGTGCTCCCAAAAAAATAGTTTGTTGCTAAATGTGCACCTTAATCTTTTAAAAATATATTAAAATAATAGACAGTAGGACCTACACTTAAAGGCCGTTAAATATATTTAACAGTCTTGTTATTTTTGTCTAAAAAAAATCTTAATTGCTATTTTTACATCTCAAAATAATTAATTGTGTTGGACGCCCCTAACAAAATAGTTATTTGCCTTTTGTTAATGATTCAAAATATTAAATTGATTTTAGATGGTATGATAAGAAAGCCACAATTTAAATTATTTTGAACTTTTTTATTTCTCACCCGATTGACTCTAAGTGACTCACTTACTCTCTAACTCATTGACTCAACGAGTTCAAAAACTGGTCCGACTTTGATAACCTTAGTGAAAATACCTGACCAACCTTGGAAGAGAAAATTCAACAAATTTTAAAACACCAAGCTTTTCTTCAAACAGAGAGGGAAAAGTAAACCCACGGCTGGAAATCTATAATACACTGCAATTTTTTATTATCAGGTTAGTAGTATACGTTTAACCTTCTATTTAGCGTCCATTTCTACAAAACAAGGGCAAAATCATCTTTTCACAATTTCAAAAAAATAACACTCCCACAAATTCCTACTTTACATCAATTTGATGATTTGGTGAAATCTAATAGTACTAATTTGTCTAGAGCCAAATGTAATCTTAGAGCCTGTTTGGATCATGATTTCAAACCATGATTTGGTGAAAATTATGGTTGAAAACCTTAGTTATTATTAAAATTGCTAAACACCCCAAAAAAATTTTAAACCATAATTTTTCCAAAAGGTAGGTTGGAAATCAAGATTTCCAAAAATAAATTTTTCTTACTTTTCATTATGAAACCTAGGTTTGTGCAAACCGAGACAACTCTTCTCACATACTTACCTCAGAATCTGTAAAAGTTATTCTTACCCAAACACTTTCATTTTATACAAACCTAAGTTTTCACAAAAACTATTCTGAAAAATCTATTTTGCTCCAAAAACTATTCTGCAAAAGTCAATCCAAATGCCCCCTAAAACTGTTATACTCTACAATATACAAAAACTACAATTTTATTTTGGCAGCAATACGCAACTACAAATTTTATTAACAGATTAAAAGTACATGCTTAACGGATAGTATCGGTAAATGAACAAAAGTTCTATGTCCAACTCTACACACGTCTAGTAGATACGCCCGTTAATGCCACACCTGGTACCATAATACAAATAAGAAATTGCTCTAAGGATATTAATGAAGAGAAGACTAAATGGCAGTATAGTCATCTTCGGCTGTAGGACCCTGAGAGATAGCAGATAATACAACAAAAGCACCAAATAAGACAGTGATCACAGCAGTGCAGTTCACAAGCATTGCCTCAGATCCATATTTGGCCAATCCAGAGCTCTCAAGGAAAGTGAGTTTCTCCAGAAACCCAAGTGTAGCAGTGCCCACAGCCAACACATACACAGTTATCCCAAACAGCACGTGCCAAGGGAGTGACTCTTGTCTCAAAAATTGGGTCCCTCCAGGGAAGAAGAATATCACAAACCCAAACAGCCACTACACATCAGATTATTATTTGTCAATAAAACAAACGCCCATTAATTCACATTTATTTGTGGGGTATGAAGGTAGCTGTAGAATAGTACATATAAGCGCAAATCAAATTAGTTCTATTCTACAGCTGTAACCCATGTGGTGGGGCAAAGAGAGAAATAGCCACATATGGTGGTAGGTGAAACGTGAAATTCACATGTAAAGCAGACCTCATCCGTCATACTACCTTGTCCTTAATTAATGGGCAAAATAACTGATTTGCGGATAGTGAGGAAATTAGCAAAGTCAGTTATTCGTAACAAATATGTGTTAACTTGCATAGAATACCCTTTCTCATTGTGTGTATAGTAACTACCTTGATGGAAATACTCTTCACATGTGCAGTTAATAGGGATACTTTGAAGAGAAAATTATAAATTTGGGGGCACAAAGTGGACTAAGGTCTTATTATTAGGATCAGGATCAAAGTAAACCCCTTATCTAACTCTCATAGTTAGAACTGCAGGTAGCATATATTTAATTTTGTCTTTACTATACCGCACCACAACATTAAAGAATTAAAGTTGCGGAGCAAATTAAGACTCCGATGTCTCAGATGAGCTATACCATATCTCTATTATTAACGAGTCCATTTTTGTGTTGGTGCTTCTTAGATTTAGAAGATTGAAAGGTCTTTAAGCGAAAACTGTTTTGATGAGGAATTGTATACCTGACTGCAATAAAGGACAATGACCACAATTCCAAGCCAGGAATGCAAGCTGTATAGATTGGCAATCCCACTTTCATTGTGGTACTTGAAGGCACAATAGATTCCAATGATTCCAAGTGCTATGGCGATGGCTTGTAGAACAAGATGTATCAGTTTCTTCACCTCTTTCTTCAATGGAAGAGCTTTGTAACTTATAATAGCTGCAACGGTTAACTTTTCAGTTATAAACATGAGAATATTGAAGGCATGGGAAATTAACAAGTCATTAATGTCTCACAAAGTAGAAAATTAACAACGGTCATAAGTGTTTCGACAAGTACCTTCCCCTCCTATAACAATCAAACCAATTGTCATAAGAACCGGATGGATCTGTATCAAGGGAAAAAATACACCATGAGATTCAGGCCAAAAACACAGAACTTAACGTGGGGTAATGCTGATTATAATAATAGATCACTACCATTAATATATAGTAAAAGAGGCTTATTATATTAATCATACACTTCAACTTGCCTAGTAAATTTTAAACTTTGGTGTGGTTGTTCGGATACGAAAGCATTTAATGTATAAATTATACAACTTTTTTTAATCCAGCACAAAGGGTTTTTTATTCTGTGCCAAGTCTAAAGCAATACACGTTAACTAAAGGTCAAACTTTGTAGCCATGAACAACAGCAAAATTCTAAACTAGTTTATCAAGACCGAAATACTGATAAAACATTAGCGCCGGCAAAAGAAAAGGTCATAAAAGAATACCGCCTCCCATCCTTAATATGAGACATTTTTGGGGAGTTGGTATATCGTAGATCTCCATAAGTAAGCCTAGCGGCCCCCATGATTAATTTAGAAAAAAAGGGGAAAGTTTAATATGTCGCAGTCAAATACAGCGTGAAGGAATTATTGAACAATAAAGTAGTAGGGAAGCTCATCAACTTCTCCAACAATAATTTCATAAATTTGGCTTGGTAAGAAGTTCAAACCAAAGAAATGACCGAGACCGAAAACGAAATGATAAGAAAATAAAATGGTAATATGCAAATCTAAAATATGAGTGCACTGTAAATTGAAAACTAATTCACTCAAATTGAGCTTCATTGATCATTACTTCAACTCGTTTCACCCTCAGCTAACGAAACGACTATAAACGGCGTCGTTTAAACCAAAAAAGACACAATTTCTGAAATCACCACGAGCACGAGATATCAAAATCGTTTGCGGTTTTAGAAAGAAGATAGGAACAATTCCTAACTGGCTAAGAAGAAAAAGAAGAATACACACTATACTCTGGACTAAGCTGGGAATAAAGCAATCGTAACCCTTGAGAATCCTTACGCGTAGGCGTATCAGTGAGAATCCGAAGCTCCATAAACACATACAACCGGCGAAACAATAAGAAGAACAAGAGCAAAATTCAGTGGATAAAGTAGAAAATCATGAAAGTAAAAAGGTTTAATTAGAGAAACATACGTTGAAGATAAGGGCCTTATTGGTTGATTCCCAAGCTAGGCCACCTCTGAAGTGTATGTTCCAGACCAAGACTAAAACAATAAGGACGATACCGAGAAGGTGAACGACGAAGGTGAAAGGAAGGGCAGGCACAGCCAACGCCATAATTGGTGGTCGGAGCTCTCTCTCTCTCTTTCTGCTTCGCCGCGGTATCCGAGAAAGATAACCAATTGCAGAAATTTTTTATTTGGACTGTTATTGAAGGGAACTAAAATGCCTTTTGTGATCGCTTGATTTCAACGGTCCGATGGACATTTTCTTCTAGGATTTCGCCACGTGTTTTCGTATTGTTGTGCGCTTTAAAATCCTTATGTTTTATGGCTTCGTGTCAGTATTATCCACCCCATCTTCTCCGGCCAAAATGTACATTTTGTCAATTTCACATGAAAATAATTTTAAGAATTTAAAAATTCTGACGAGTTTATGTATTCCGCATATAATCATGATTTTAGTTTTAAAATTCTATAATAAATATTTCCTAATTTTTAATTGTGAAATAGATTAAATATCCAAGGGAAAAAAATAGATTTAATATCAAACTAGACCGTGACTTGAATATCTTGCTTTGTATTGAAATTTATGGACGGTTCGTAATAAATGATGCCGTTTTGTATATATTTTAGGAAAAATCTTAAAATATATATATTGAAAATATGAAAATTTTAATTCAAAGTAACAAAATTCGCAAATCTTAAACCAGTCTTTTTATTTTTTATTCTGTAATTATAAAAATGTCATTAAATTTTTAATAATATAAATATTACAATTCCCAACAAAAATATATCAATTAACAACATCAGCATAAACAACTCACAGTGTAAATACGTAATATATAAATGCTTATAATATTGTTAATTTAGATATTCGTGTGATGAATTACGATATTCATATTATTAAAAATCTAATGTCATTTTCGTAATTACGCTAAAAAATACAAAAATACTGATTTAGGATTTCCAAATCTTATTGCTTTGAATTGAGAGTTTCGTATTTCCAATGTCTTGTTTTGGGATTTTTCCTATATTTTATTTATATATACATATTAGTCTTTTTTTTTATGGTTGCTAAGTTAATTTCATTCTGTTGTATATTAATTAATAATGCTATTAGAAAAATGAATCTTAAAAAAATTGTAAAATTTAAAACTAATAAAAAAATACATTGCTTTTTTTGGAAAAATTCTAAAAGAGACAAGGAAAATAGGGAAATTTCAATTTAGAGGAGTGAAATCAGGAAATCACAAATCAGTCTTTTTATACTTTTTTATTGTGTAATTACGAGAATTCTACTGGATTTTTAATAACACGGGTATTTTAATTTAAAACAAGAGTATCTCAGTTAACAACAATAGAAGCATTTATGTACTAGGTATCTACACTGTGAATTATTTGTGCTATTATTGTTAATTGAGATACTCTTATTGTGAATTATAATACTCGTATTATTAAAAATTTAGTGAGAATTTTTTAATTACACATTAAAAAAGTACAAAAAAACTTATTTAATATTTTTCTATTTTGCTACTTTGAATTAAAATTTCTCTATTTCCTTTATCCTTTTTTAGGATTTTCCCTTTTTTTTTCAATTTGAGTTGTGGGGAGAATCCTAAAAAAGGATAAGGGAAATCTGTAAAAGATATTTCAGTATAATGAAATCATGAAATCCCAGATTAATCATTTTGTATTTGAATATTGTGAAATTATATAAATGCCCCTAGATTTTAATAACAAGAGTATTTTAATTCACAATAAGAGTATCTTAATTTACAACAGTTCATGGCTAAAATATATATTATTTAAATATCTCTATTATTATTAATTGAGATACTTTTATTATAAGGTAAGATACTTTTATTATTCAAATTTAGAAGTATTCAATAACTTCAAAACATTTTTAAATATAAAATGACTTATGTAAAATTTCATAATTTCATTTCCCTGACATGTTTTTTTTTCACAGATTTCCTTTCTATCTTGTCGGATTTGACTGAATTTACTAAGCAGTGGGTCCTATCCCGCACCTCTCATCATTTTACTCAATTTTTCCCTTTTTTTCAAAAAAAAAACCACTAATAAAATCACGCATCTTAAAATATTATGGTGAATATAAAATTTAATTGATTTTATTAATTAGAGAAAGTAATTATTTAATCATAGTATATATTATGTATCTTTATATTATAGGAAAATACTTAAATCAAAATTTTAAAATCCATTTCGTCAAGTTTTCAACACATGTGACCTGTTTGCTATTTTTAAATTATTATCATTTAATTATAAACTCAAATATAATAAATATGACATATGGTTATATGTTATTGGAGAACCTAGTATGATCATATATTATATATCAATTTATAAATAAGAAAAAAATTAAAAATAATATATTTAAATACTTCACAGTAGCTTTCTTAAGATTCTCTAAAAAAGACAATTGAATGATATATTTAAGATTGGAAGTAGTAATAATTAAAAATAATATATGTACAATTTTGATAATTTTATTTTTAATTATACACTTTTTTAGAATCATAATGCATGAAAACTAATGAATAGAAATTTGGGAGAATTCTAATTAAATCCTTATGAAATATCAAAATCTAAATTTAGGTCTACACTTTCAACAAATTAGTAATCAGGCCATGAGGCCTAATTAGGGATTTTAGAATGTTGTTGAAAGACTATAATGCCCCTATTTAAGTTAAAAATGAATATTTTTAACCTATATATATATATATATTACCTTTCAATATTGTTGCAAGTCCATTAAAAGTTGA
>JBAGKO010000010.1:24156719-24170764 GCA_037177275.1 Acacia concinna
ATATAATGTAATAAAATATGATATATGATATGATTAAGTAATGTAATTAGCTTTCTTAGGATTTTTCTAGGATTCTTTAAAAAAATCAACTGGGTCTTATAAATAGGAATGGAGAGAGTATGTACATAAATTGCCAACTAGCAAGTCATATATAGTATTTATTTTCCTTTAATTTTTAGAAGAGGAGAATTGAACAAACATATAGCATCATCTAGAGAACTCGAATTATTCTCCATCTACGCAGTTATATGATGATATGTATTATCCATTTACAATAATTGTATGTGTTGCTGAAAGCGAAGGGTGAAAGATAAACGCCTTTCAACTAAACGATGAGCCGAGTCTCAAGAAGCTTTGATACAAATAAATCCAAAGCCTTTGCAATGAGTCATGGCTTTGAAATAAATATCCAATAATGAATATCATACTCATGATATTAATTAGTCTCTCTATTTAGTTAAATGAAAGTTACAGACAGCTTTATATATGAGCGTGCAAGGGTGGAATACCTAAGTATATGAAAAAAGACTTGTGGCTTATTTAATTTACATGGTCTATACTTTATCTTCTAAGAATATTCACTATTTTGAAGGCAAAAAAAAAAAAGAATAATCACTATTTTGAAAACGTATCTAAAATGGTAAAATGAAGGGTAAATAATAGTTTGATTTATTAATATGATTGTCATAAAATACAATGTTATCACAATTTCTCTAAAACGTATCTAACATGGTAAAAGAAGGGTAAAAAGATGTTCGGTAATTTTGTTTTCCACAAAAAGAAAATTTAATTTTTTTTTTTGTTTTTAAAACATATAATCAAAAACACTTTTTATTTATATATACATTTTTTTATTTTTAAAAGAAAAAAAAACTATTTTAAAAATAGGAAACCAAACATGCCCTTGTTCTCTTCATCTAAAACTATATATCTTTTTCTCTTGGTTAGTTCTAAATGTAAAATATTGTTTATAATATAAATCTTTTATTTAAGATCGAAGTATTTAATTCTTTCAGTTCGATGCATTGTTGCATAGCTTTTCAATTTGAAGGAAATCTTAAATGGGTGTATCTGTTATAGACTTCTTGATTCACATATAGCCACACTTTGTCCAGAGTCACTAGGAGTTCAGAACTATTGAACGACAAATACACCAGAGAGAGTTTTTGAGAGAGGGAGGGAACTCTGTTGTTTTCTAGGTTTTTGTGATAACTCTTATCTTCTCGTACGTAAACCACAAAGGCATAAATTAAAACACGATTGATCGTGTGCTTTTGAATTTTAAATAATTTAAAAGACAACTGTTCCCCTTTTCATATATTAGATAAATAATATACATAATAATATATATAAAATGTAAGATGGGAAAAATCATATATTCATTCCACATTATTTTATATATTTTTATATTAGCTTCAAAAACTAATTTATTTTTTTTAATCATCATCAAGGGTCTATCCATATTTTCTAACACAATTATTTAAAAGTTGTTAATACAACAAGTAGCTTAGAACAAACATTTTTCATTTAAAAAAAGAAAAAGCTTAGAACAAACATAAGACTATAAGAAATCAGCTTTTTTTTTGGTTCGGTTCTTCTGGACAAGCCGAAAAGGACTTGTCTATAGCTTTCTATCTGGATTATGCTTGTCTCACTTTTTTTCTTCGACAAATGACAACTCGACATGCCCCCTCTTATTAAATAAAGAGTTCCTTTTTTTTTTCTTTTTCTTTTTCTTTTTCTTTTTTTTTTCTTTTGTTATTTTTGCTTTATTTGCTTGATTGATTTGAGTGAAAATTTGGATAAGAATCTCATCTTGGGGTCCATGTCCATATATAATAATTTATGAGATTATTCAGCACATATTTAATAAGAGCATATCAAGAGAAAAAATATCTTTTTTTAATACATAAATTTGTAGAAGGGTCGGGCGATCAAGAGAAAAAATATTAATAATTTAGTGGATAAATGGACTTTAATTGTGTTTATAAGCATCTGCTCACAGATTATGAGAAGCTTCTAAAAAACAAAAAACGTAAAAATAGTAAGATAATGAAATATACTGACCTCTGATAATCTTTTTCTGAACCATATACAATTTTAGGCATTTCACAGGAACCTTTTTCGAATCAATATGATGACTCATATTATGAAAAAGAAGCAACAAAATGTCAGAATGTAGTTAAAAGGTCAATAAATAACATTATAATATCATAAAAAAAGTATTATACATAACATCCTTAAGTATTATTCATCACTATCATGGATAGTACAGGGGATTGAATTATAAAGCATTAGCTTTATTGATGTTTAATGATTAACTTAAAGAAAATAGTGGTTTTCTGGTTTGGTTACATACAGTTGGGTGTGATATAAATAATCCTCAAATCATGGGCATCGTAGGTTATTTAATCATATTCTCCTTCCAGGTCTCATCCCATAATAATGAAAGATGTCTCATTCCTTTGTTGAAAAAACCTGTCCATCATTGCCTATTATTCATTCTCAATAAATCAAACCAAAAGATCCATAAACTTCTCTCCTTAATTTCATTTCCTCCCTTTAATTTTTCTCCTATTTCTTTTTTTTTTCTTTCACAAGTATCTCCCAACCCGGTAGGTTAAGGACTAATCCTCCGCTCATTGTGGGTTCCTCTATAAAAATTATAACTGGCCAAAAGATTTAACGCTACTCCATATCCAAAGTCAGGGATCGAACCCCTGACCAAGGTTAAGGGTGGAAGAACTCATACCGCTCTACCACACGCTCCTGATTAATTTCTCTCCTATTTCAATTAACCCATAATGTGGTATTTTGTGGGAAATTTGTGGTGGGCATGTGGATAATCCTCTTCTAGGATGTGTGCTTTAAATTTTCTTTTATATATTTTTATTGCTTGCTAAAATTTTCTTTTTATGTGTGTATTATATTTGTTTGTTATTTTTTTATTAACCGTAGTGAAAGTAATTAAGATAATTAAGATATATTTAAGGTTAGGACAAAACATATATCAAACTGCTTATATTCATTCGTTAAGGCAAGTTTATTTGTGAAATTTACTAGTACACGTAGTGTATAACAACCAGCTAACAACAGTAAAATAAAAAATATTCATATGTCATATGCTAATAGAATGTACAAGTACACGCATTTTAGTAATTAGTAATGACAAAATAATAAGTGTGATTAAAGAATTTGACATAATGATATAACCAACTTAACATAAGTTTTTTGTTTAAGATTATATTACTTTTTTGTAGTAACTGAAGAAAGTTGCCACACCATGCATAAAACAACGGCATTCCTTAGTATTCTTGTTATATATCAAATAAAATCAGTTAATTCTTTTATGGTTCAAAAATCATCCTCAAAAATTTGTTTACTCACTTAAGGATTTGTTTGGCAGGAATAAAATGGAGGGAACGAGATAGGAGGAAAAATATTTAGAGTTAATATATAAAACTACACATGAGATTTTTTTAAAAGTGCGTCTAATACTAATGTTTTTTTAGGTTTAATGTGTAAAAATACATATTAACTATTAGTTTACCATTATTTTAAATTTTTAAAGGGTTAATGTGCAAAAATATATATGAGATTTTTTAAAAAAGTGTGCTGGACACAAATATCTTTCCTGAAGAAACAAAACTAACTATGGATTTTCAAAATATGTGCAAAAGTATATACTGACTGTTAATTGACTGTTTACTTGAATCATTTGATTGAAATGGAGGCACACATGATTAATAAACAACATGATTTCATAGTTGTTGATTGATCAAGGAAAATTAATATATATATATATATATATATATATATAAATCTAATCATTTATCTCCACCTCCTTTCTTCTCTTCTCCCTCTCTCTTTTAAAATAAATGATGAGGTGGAGATAAAAAGTTAGGGAACTTAATTTCTCTTGCTCAGTTAACAAATTATTATTCTAAATCAGAGAAATGCTAATATAATTGCTCTAAGAGTATTGTGTCATTTAAACTCTAACTAATGAAAACAAAACAACTCATGTAATTATAATCATAATTTACTGATGACTATAAAAAAAATCATATTTTACCTTGTTTTTAAGGGGGAAAAAACATGTCAACTAAAAAATCTAAAACTAAATAATCAACCACTATATTTCTTAAAAACCAGATAAAATTTAAATTTCTATCTATTGCAAGGGAAGGTCTACTATAGTTGTCACTCATTGGAATATAGATCACACCTCATTGAATGCGGACAATTTTTCATTAAGAAAATAAATGTAATTAATACTTTGAATTAGACATAATTGCATGGTTATCCTTAAGTATGATTTCTTTCACTAAAATATAATGATTAATTAAATGTGTAATATCTTTTTGGAAAAAAAAAAATCTATGCCAATGGCAAATTTGGTCATGAATTTTATCGTCTACTTTATCTCTTTTCGTTCATCAGTGTGTTATTTTTATTGTACTAAATTGATTTAATGAGGCACATTCTTAATAATGGATATCTAATGGGCAAAGGGCAATATCAAAAGTTGTGTGGATGTCCATCTGCTTTTAGTTCTTCATGTTTATTGAGTCAATGGTAACAAATGTGTTGGTTAAATTGTGAAATTTGCCAATGATATTAACACCAATTTTTTAATATCTTCTTATAAAGAGAGAATGAGGTTTAAAGGAATACAAATTATCATAGGTCCCATGCAATCATCAAAATAATAAAAAAAATATTAAGGGATTTGTAAGCGATTTGTGAGGATTGTAGAGAGACAAATTTACTATATGACTTGCACATTCACAAGTTAGGGTACATTAATTGATAAGTCATATAACACTAATGATAAGTCATTATGTTAAATCCAACACGATAAAACATGACAAGTCACAATGCCACCAATAATAAATCAAGGCGCCTCAATTTACTAGTCAATGTAACATTGATGGCAAGTTAAGATACTACTATTAACAAGTCAATGCATGACAAGTCACAATGCTACTAATGACAAGTTAGAACTCTCAATTGATAAGTTAGAGTAAAATTGTCTTTTTACTATTTTAATGAACTGCTCATAGGGCCCTTAAAACTTTATAGTAATTTGATGCTTTTAACAGGCATAATTGTAATAATTTATCATCCTTAAGGCCTCATTGTAGCGTACTCTGTCATAAATCCTCCTCTAGAGTGCAAGAATCTGAGTTGGATAAAAAGAGTAGGGTCACTCGTTTCAATTTAATGAACTTTTTAACATACCCAAATGAGCATATTTTTTATTATAAGACAGATTTGAGAGCTTTTTTTTTTTTGATAAAACGTAAATATTAATTAAATAAAATGATTATATATTAATAGTTCATAATCATAGCATAGCATTAATGTATGGAGAGTAAAATATTATGATTTAGAAACTTGACTACTTTAATATCTGTTAAAGAGAAAAGGCTGAGAGATCTAATAATATCCTTATACAAGATATTTGAAGAATTTGAATTATATTGGATGGAGCAAAATGCACTCTACTCCATCTGCATATATTTTGTATTATTTCGCCAAAAACTTATAAATATATATATATATATATAATTAAAATACTTAGGTCAGACTCGTATTAATTATATCAAATTTTTCAATCGTACATAATTATGTTATATTCTTTTATATGTGAAAAATAAAGCACTATTAGGCACCCCTAGACCATTTTACGTAGAAACTAATTTTTCAATCGTACATAATTATGTTATAATTTTTTTCTATAAGATATCAAAATATCACTGATTTTATATAGAATTTAATAATGAAAAGAAACACAAGGAAAAAAATTAACACTTCAGTTCTTAATTATAAGACCCAATTGACTTTTTTGGAGAATCTTAGAAAAATTTTAAGAAAGCTAATTATATTATTTTAAGACATTAATATTTATTTTTTTATTCAATTTATGTTGTTTGACTTATGAACTAACATCTAATACAATAAAACACAATATATGATATGATTAAGTAATGTAATTAGCTTTTTTAAGATTTTTCTATAATTCTTTAAAAAAACCAATGGAATCTTATAATTAAGAATGGAGGGAGTGTTTGGGACGGCAGCAAGGGGCACAGTAGGCACCCTAGCCCAAACTTAACATAATATATAAAAGAATTTTGATCTAAATAATGTCGGGTGGATTTTTGCTGATCTCAGATGATGCATGGGAGCATATCAATTTTAGGTTATTGGAGAGCATCATATATCAGTAAAAGTGCTTAACCACTACCAGAGACTTTTTCAACATGTTTGGTATAATATATGATTTTCCCATTACCTTTTTTAAAAAGGCTCATTTCATCACCTTTTTAATTTATTATTATCATTATGGTCCTCGTCGTCATCATGCACTACTGGACCATTTGGGACCAGGGACAAAATTTAAAGCAGTGGCCGCATACTCAACCTAACTATATTGGATTTAACAATTAGATGTATCGCTCATTTAATTAAGAGATAATAAACAAAGATGAATATATATAAAGGCGAAACAATGAATTCTCAACATATTCTAATGTTTTAATCCTTTTTAGTCATAAATGAGTAACACTATAATGTTGTACATAAGGGATGTACAAAAAGCTAGTGGTACAATATCACCTGATCTAACCCGAGCAAAACTGGTTTGATTCGGTCAAAAAAATATATTTTGAAGTAAGAAAGGACCAACCACAATCATATTGGTTTAAACACGATAGATTGATAAGGGAGCCGAGTCCTCAAACCACTTAGTTTGATCCAATCTAAGCTGAGTTTATTTTTTTAAAAAAATATTTGATCCTTAAAGTTTTTTTGTTTAAAATTTGGTTTTGATCTAAAAGTTTTAGATCATAAATTTTAGTCACTTAAGTTTTGCTATGTATAAAGTATTATTGGTTCATATAATTTTATAAAAATTTGAATCATGTTGACTTTTGAAGAATCAAAACTAACAGTTTTAAGTTTATGGTGTGGGACTAGAACAAAAAGAGAGCTAACTTTTTTTTTTTTTTGCCAACAAAAACGAGAGCTAACTTGAGGACATAATATTGAATGAACCCAAAAAAGAAATTAAAAACAACAAAAGACAATATTCTAGGGGAGAAATAACTAACAAGAACGCAAACTTCCCACGAGACAAGGATGCATGAGCAGGGGCATTAAAGGCAATTAATTGAATACTTGGGGGAATAACACGTAGACTTTTACGTCCTCATTAATTTGAACTCTTTTTTCTTTTTCTTTCTTTTTTTTTTTAAAAAAAGTCCTGCCCTGTAGTTGAAACGATGATAAAAAAATACTGCCTCACGAAAAAGAGATTTATTAATTAGTACATCCTTCTTATTTATAAGATCCAGTTGATTTTTTAAAAAAATCTTAGAAAAATTTTAAAAAAGCTAATTACATTATTTTAAAACATTAAAATTTATCGTTTTTCTTCAAATTATGTTGTTTGATTTATGAACTAATATATAATGTAATAAAATATAATATATGATATGATTAAGTAATGTAATTAGCTTTATTAGGATTTTTCTAAAATTCTACAAAAAAGTCAACTAGATCTTATAAATAGGACCAGAGGAAGTATTATTTTTGAAATAAAGGTGGTCAACACCGCAGGCTGCTAGACCTCCACCGCAGCGATCAACCAACTAGCGCCTTGCCCTTTGATGGCCGGCTCCTGGCACTGGGTGTGGGCAACCACCGGCCACTAAAGAATAGTTCTGTATGGCAAATAAGGGAACTTGCAAGACAAATACGAACATTTGTCTTGGTAATTGTAAAAATGTTATTTTGAATTACCTTATTTATCTTGTAAATGGTTAAAATATTCTTGTTGACTCTATAATTTATCTTGTTAATTTTAGAATCGTTCTTTTGGTCCCCTTATTTATTTTGTAAATACCCTTATTTGTCTTGTGAATTTCTTTATTTATTTTGTGAGTGGACAAAGGGTTCTTGTTAACTCCCTCAATTTGTCTTGTTAATTCCAAAAGTTTTTTTTAATCCTCTTATTTATCTTGTGAATGCTCTTATTTATTTTGTGAAAGTATTCTTGTTAACCCCATTTGTGTTTCTTAATTCCAAAAGGGTTCTTCTGAATCCTCTTATTTGTTTTTAAATGCTCTTATATCTCTTACAAATTCCTTTATTTATGTTGTGTATAACCTCATTTATCTTATGAATTTTTTATATTTGTCTTGAAAAATCTTTCCTTGGTTGCGGGAGTTCCGTCCTGCAAGGAATTTTCATTACTCATGAAATGGAATCCTGGATTTGTGTTTTTTCCTTCTTCTTTTTTTGGGGTTTAAATCAAGCATATTAGCTTCTTTTTTTTGTTTTTTGGTTTAGACAGTAGCGAATGGAGAAAAGGAAAAAAAAAAACAGGAAGTGATCATTAATTCGACAATGGATTTGTGTTACATTGATATACACATACATTATATGCACATCATTTTTTTTATTCTATACACAAACAAGCATAATACGAAGGCGTACAAATCAAATCACATCCATGTGCAAATTTACTGGGAACATAATACAGACACATAGTAAACACAGATCCCAACCCTTTTCAAGCCATTTGACTTCCCCAAGTTGACACTTTGACCAGCTGGGTCCCTTCCCATGAGAGTACCATTTCATTCCCATTGTGCCCTTCAATTCGTGCCTCATACGACCCCTCCTGGCTTCCTCTCAATATTTCCCTTGCTTCCATGAAAACCTCCTCGCTTAATCTCCTTCCCTCTATACCAAATCCATTCCCAACCTGAGAATGGTAATTTCCTCTCATTTCTTCCCACTTCTTCATCCAAGCAACGGAAGACACATAGGGTCCCACGAATAAGAACTCTATTGCTGTTCTTGCTTGTGAGAAACAAGCTGGGAAATTTGATTCGATGGATTCTAATAAGGCCTTGTAATGCATCATGTTACCGTCAAAGAATGACCTGAAATTCAGGCTATTTCTCAGCTTTTCGTCGGCTTCTCCATCCCCAAGAGTGATGATTCCTCTGTTGCGGGTGTTCTTGTTGATCATGTTCTTGCCTAAATTTAGGAACTCCATGACTGATCTTCTGCTTCTTCCTCTCCCCATGTGAGCAAGACCCACCATACAGTTGAAGATTAGGAAATCTTTCTTCTCATCCGCACCTCTTTTGTTCAATTTCTTCAGTTCTGTAACTAATTCCTCGAAACTCTTTTTTTCTACTGTCATCTTGAGACCACATGATGCTGCGTATTCAATAAGGTTTTTTCTGGGTTCCTCAGAGTTTTCTTCCTCTATTTTCCATTTGATTGATGTTAATTTAAGAGGTTTGTTCTGTTGAGAAATGGCCTCTATCAAAGGAGGCCACTGACCACCTTCTCCCAAATCGAAGTCTATTATGCGCACAGCTTCTGAATCCTCTGGTATGGCTTCTAGAATTGCTGAATTGGCTACAAAATGAGCAAATCTTCCATGGGGCGTGCTTTGGTAAAATACCTTGAATGCAGTATCAAAATTTTTGCACGCCTCCTGTTTGAGGAAATGCCCCTCTGGATTTCCAGCGATGTTGTGGGAGGAATAGTGAAATGCTAGGCGTTCCAGAGGATCTTCTGCAAGTGGGCTTGTTTTCTGGTATATGCATGACAGGGTTACTTCTCCAAGAGCATTCTGGTTCTGATCTTTCGCCTCAACGTGGGCTTCCAGGAGATGGGGAAGAATCACTTTGGCATCCATTTCCAAGTCTTCTTGAGGCAAGTTGAGCGATAGTGGTTGAAGAGAGGAATATTCTGGTGATTTCACGGACGATCTAGAACACCAAGAATCTTCTGCTTCAGAAGACAGATTCTGGGAAAGATGAAATCCTTCTTCACTTTCTTTTGGGCTTCCATGGATATTCAGAAACTGGGTACTCAAATCAGAATCAAGAGCACCTAAATCCATGGGAATATCATCTTCATTACCTGGGTACAGGAAATTATCTTGAGAGAAGAAGACACAAGAAACATCAAATTCATTGAAGGAAGAATTCTCTATGGATTTGGATGCTTCTGAACCCATCATTTCAACTGGGAATTGGAAATGATCTTCAAAGAAGAAGGTGGAAGAAAGATCGAATGGATTAAAAACAGAGGTTATGTCACTGGGGAAAGACCAGGCGGAGGGCTGAAGAAGAGACTGACGATGCATCATCTTCTTTTTTGAAGGAAGGTCTTTGGTTAAGGAGTTGGTTTTGAGAGGAGAATTCTGTTGATCAGACCATTAGTATTTATAAATTATAATTGGAGCGCAGGAACAATGTGACGACAAATCAAGCTAGAAGAGAATGAGGAGCATCATCATAATGGAGAAATTATGTGGCAGTTTCGTTAGCTTATTTTAACATGCGTCTCATTGTTTTTTTCATGCAGATATCTCATTAATTTACTTTCCAACATTATTGAACTAAATTTTCTACATTCACATATATTATTTAAGTTCAAAAACCCGTGATCAAACGGTTAAATTCCCTTCTACTTAAACTATATTTTAGCCAACAAGCAACTCGTAATTCATGCATAGTTAAATTTATAATCGATTGTATAATTTTATTATATATTTCAGTAAAAAATAATTTTATTTATATATGTATATGGTGAATTTACGCATATTCTCTACTTAATTTTAATTGAATAGGATTTAGTGAGTAAATTGTATAATTTTTGTTTTCTTGTAATCAATATATTGTATTTGGATTATATGTAATAATCTCTCATATAATTAAACCAAACAGCCTATAAACAAATTTTCTTTTCTGTACTTTTTAAAAATATATACGAACATTTATTTTTAAAAAATATAAATTTGTGTGACTTCAAAAAAAAAATGTGAATATATTTTTTTAAAATTTTACGATGATATTTGAAAAGTTTCAAAAATATAAAGTTATGCATTTAATTTTAACAATATGATATATATATATATATATAGTTTATGAGCTGAAACATATTTAATTTTAAATTGATTGGTAGTATGATTAGTTGATCATTATATACTATATCAGGCCTTAAATATAAGAGTTACTCCATTTTGTCTTTATTATAAGGGGCCAACTACCAATTCTCATAAACTAATAAAACTAATTAAAAGTATTTAAATTGTCATAAAATTCAAGTGATTTCTAATACTCCCTTTGGTCCTTATTATAAGGCACTAACTACCAATTCTCAAAAACCAATAAAACTAGAATTAAAAACATTTAAGTTGTTCTAAAACTCAAGTGATTTCCAATATTTTTTTATTAACTACACCAAACTCAAATATCATATTAATTATCACTCTCTTTCCTACTACCCTTATTAAATATGGGCAGATATGGAAAAATAAATTTAATGCACCTTGGAAACTTGCAAGTGCCTTATAAAAAGAATAAAATACAATGGTTAGTTAGTGCCTTATAATAAAGACCAAAGAGAGTATTTTATAAGTGAATTTTTGTCCCAAACATAATACATTTTTTTCATTTTATCTCTTATAATCATTTTTAAAACCTAATTTATCTGACTTATAAAATAATACATAATCTAATGTCATATAACTATTACATAGAAATCATGTAATACATGTTATAATTAAGTAATCTATTTACCTTTCTTAGTCTCTCCAAATTAGTCAATTAGTTTTTATATTAAGGATTGGCGGTAATATTAGTTTCAATATAATTAATACAAATGTAATATTAAATTTATTTGGGATTTATGAGTTTCTCAAATTGTTTCCGATCATAGTTATACTATCACAAAATCGTGTATATATGCCGCTCTATATATAGCGGTTATTGGAATCACTACCATAAATAGAAGGGTGAAATTTGAATCCATGCTTCACCTTGACATATATGACATATTTATAAAACAATTATATTGGAAGACAATATATGGCGGTTTTAAAACAACCGCTATATATATGTTTACTTTTTTTAAAAAAAAAAAATGGGACACTATATATGGCGGTTGATTAGAAAAACCATCATATATAAAACGTGTACATATGCTTATTTTAGTCAATCATCCGCCATATATATTATTTATGATAGTTCGTTTAGATTAACCATCATATGTGCGCCTTTACAAGATGCAATATGAACCTCATTTTTGCGATTTGAACTTTCCTCTTCTTTGTCATACTCTCGTATGAACACATCCCACTACTATTTTTCTAACATCCCCACCATTGTTTCACTCTATTTTCTATCTAAAATTATGATTCTCCTACTTCTGATGCCTATGCAGTTTATGAACTCTGTCCATTCATTGCTGATTTTGTGTTCAACGTTCGGTTTTCTTCAAAACTCAACAAGTTTAACATAAATGTGAGAACTTTTCTGCTCTTAAGTAGAGTTTATTATGCAAAATTGATTGTTTTACTGATATGATATGATATGTTCTTGGTTAAACTTTTAGCTTAAACTTTTGTTGTTTTTAAAATTTGAGTTTATTGTTGCTTTGTTTTTTTTGTTAAAGGTGAGAAATTTTTTCCCTTTAAGTGGTGGAGTGGATTAAAGTTTCCTTTTTTATATTTTGGAGTATATTATGTAACAATCATTTGACCATTGTAATTTCTTTTGTAAGTAAACAGTGATGGATGTTTGTGAGAAGATGTTGATGAGTTGTTTAGGGAGGATTATAAATTATCACTATAGAGGATTTTGGCATGGATCTTATGTTTGAAACACAGGCTTAACATGATTGTTTGACATCTTATAACTGGATCAATGTTTGAAACAAAATAATTATTTTGTTCCCTAATCTATCTACTTATTTCATCTCTAAGAACAATCATCGTGTGCCTGTGTTTCAAACACAGCATCCATGTCAAAGTTCTTTATGATTATAATTTATAATCTTCCGTAAATAATTCATCAACATCATCTTCCAAACACTCGGTCGTTGTTCACAAAAAAGGTCATATATACATGTTTGGTGGTTTTTAGAAAACAATGTCACATATTTTCCACAAATAGATTATAGTTTATAACAAGAACCATCGTATATATGTGATCCATGCATAACATTTTTTATTAAACAACTATCATATATTTAGATATATATATATATATGACGGTTTTTCAACGGTGCTGCAACATATAGAAAATTCAGTAGTAGTGTCAAATGAATTTAAAATTAAATTGAAGAGAAATGATGTTGAAATTTAACATTTTTTACCCAAACTATGTATGGATATCTATCTAATTATTTTGCCGGAATGTATGTTTAATTTATAATTTAAAAAACAATGTGCAAAAAATAGACCTTCAAAGCTCTCAATCGCTTTCAGGTCAAAAATAAATAAATAAAAATGAAGAAGCTCCCAATCGCTTTGAGGCACCTGCCTCGGAGATGTCACCCCAAGTCTCCTTCATTGGTGCTTTTGTCTCTGTATTGTTCTGCATTATATAATTATAATTAATTAATTATAATAATCCCTAATTCACGTTTATTAATGGTTCCTGTCTTTTCAGCACAATTACGTATTCATTACATAAAACATCGTTCTGATGAACGACTTCTTGTCTTTTTCTCAATCACAATTCAAAATATTATGATGAGATGTAGTCCGATGAATTGTGTGATTTTCTTTAAAAAAAAATTCTGATTTTAATATCATGCATAAAAGACAAACGATTTATGATTAAATATATTTCCTGAAAGGTTAACCATTGACTAAAAACCACTGCTTTGGCTTGTGCATTTGTGACTGTTTTATCCCCCCGGGGGGAGATTTATATAATTTTAGATTATTCGATTTATAATTTTTTAAGCACTAACTAAGTTAATTATAAACAATATATATAATGTGGAATTTTGAGATGGGTCAGTGTTTGGATAGTGCATGTTAGAGTCAAATAGTCGCGGATTGCATCTCACAAGGAACCGTACCATATCTTCATATAATAAGTGTACAAAACTATGGTTGTGTTTGGAATAACGGTGGGATAACGGACTTATTTGTAATTGGACTTATGTATAAGTCAAATTAGATATAAGTCAGATAAGTATGTTTGGATTGACGGTAG
>JBAGKO010000010.1:24178498-24204258 GCA_037177275.1 Acacia concinna
TTTATCCTTAAACTAAATCAACATAGAATATGGAAAGAAATTTCCATTCAAATGCTGTTGGTAATCTAACAAATGCAGTGATGTGTACAAGACCAGATATATGTTTTGTGGTAAGACTTATAAGTTGCTACTAGTCTAACCATTGTGAGAGACTTGAAATGGATCCACAAAAGTCTTTGAGATACTTTATGGCACATAATGATTATGTGTGTTTTAACTATGTATTATGTTAGTATAAGTTGATATATGACTGATGATATTCGAAAAAACATCTATGATTTGAAAGTGAGAATTTAAATCCATTATGAAACCATGCAATCATTGTTTAAGCAAAAACTCTAAGTATCATACCAATACTAGATATGGAATATATGATGTTAGTAGAGATATTATAGCATATAAAGTTGTTGAACGACAAATTCCTATGCAAAGTCTCTGAAATAAGCATATGACCAAGGAACTGCATAAAGAGCATGATGAGTCCTTTGTCATGCATATGATATGAAGTGTAGATACTTCATTATGGCTTTACATATGTATGTAAAAGTAACCAATTTCTAGTGTGTCATACAAGTTGATGAGGTCAGCTTTCTCACACAAGCGACTACCTTTGACACTCAGGAGAAGTGTGTAAAGATGAGACAGTTGTATTCACCAACAAAGCAGTTATAATGCTGATATGATAGAGAAGAAACACAAATTAAATGCCGCCTCAACTTAATAGTGCAGTAAGTTGAGATGAGACCCATGATTATTAATATGGATTGAATCATGGAATCCCATTCCATGATGCCTGTAACCAGACAACAAATTCTTCAAATTGACGTTATATAATATGAGTAAAGTTAAGGAATTTGGGTTTAAATATTGTGCATGTCCAAACTTAAATTTGTACGGTGTTAATAATAGACTAAATTGACATGCGCTCTTAAAGTATGAGAGTAACACCGTAGTATGCGATTCATACCGCATGTGTTGGAGAGCCACAAATGGAAAACAATTGAATAGATCCCTACTTCATTGTTGTGTGAGTCCTAGAAAGGTCAATCCTTTCAAAGATGTCATTTGACTTTAACAATATCATGGAGATATATTTCAATGTCTGCTACTTTAAAATTTTTCCTATGATCATAATATATACGATTTAAAGGTATTATGTCAAGAAAGTGGTTGATTCATATTGAAATGCTATTTGGGCGAAAGAAATATTACCTAGAATATATACATTTATGCTTGTGTCTGAGACCGGTCCCTTATGATATTACTTTGGGAATTTCATAATTGTAGACACTATGCATATGAAAAATGCAATCTGAGTTTTATTAAAACTAACCACAAGGAAAGTGTATATGTGTTAAATCTAAGATATTAGAGGTGCTATATTTATATGATCGAGCTGCATTATAGGGTTGTTTTTGTGTTGATCTCTGTAAAAAGGGATTCCTAATACAATACACCCAAATGGAGACGTCATGCCCACGCAGTTACGGCAAAGCACCTAATATGAAAGAAGGATGGAAGAGAAAGATAATTTACCTGTAACATCTTATCCACCAAGTATGAGTAGGAGATGTTGAAATATGCCTAATCTACCATTGGTGGATTAGGGACTATTATATAAATATGCAAAATGTATGGGTCTAAGAGAAGAATTTTAATATATTATTAAAAATTCAAATTCAAATCAATATACCTTCCCGTATGTTATATATGGGAAAATACTAAATTATGGTGATTAGATTTTACATTTATGATAAAAACAAGTTCTCTATCTGGTTCACTTCTTCTCTCCGGGTGCTTTCTTATAATGTGATCGAAGTCTATATAAGTACTCCGATCTCGTGTGGGTATCAGCGAGTCAACCAAATTCCAGGTACACCCGAAACCCTTCAGCAACAATTAGTTTGGATCTTGAGTTGGCATGCCAAGCTATGAAAGTAGAATCCTCCAAATTCATTAGAAAATCATCCACGCATTCTGTACAGAGAGAGATGGAGGATGAACTTAGGATGTTGGAGAGGGTGGGAAAGAAAGGGGAAGAGAAAGTGTGATTTTTTAGAATAATCATTTTAAAAATAATAATGTGGGTTCCACCCAATGAGAAGTAACAAAGTTTGTCAAAATCAATGGAGGTGGTATTTTCGCCCCCTTTTATCAAGTTTATGAGCATTTTTATGCTAAAAAAATGTTTTAAGTAGTGAATGCTCTTTTGAAAAAGTTATATTGGAAGTTTTGCAATCATCATCAATATATCAATATATTAAAAAAAAAACTCTTCCAATAAGCAATGACTCATATAGCTTATCTCATGGCTTTAGATTTATTTTACTATTCATAAAAAATATGTGGCTTGAAAAGTAAATTATTGGACTCTGTGTTCATTGACTTGTACATATGACTGTGTGCAACATATAAAAAATATTGATTGCTATTTTGAAAATAAAACTAATATGACTTGAATGATGTAATAGAAATAAAACAAAATTATTTTTATTTTAATTATTATTTCAAAGCTTATTTCAAAAAATAACAATAAATATCTCATTTATAGTATACCTTCATAAAATGTCTCCTCAATTTATTTTAATTACCGCAATATTCTTTTACACTGTATTCCATAAAAAATATACTAGTTGTTTAATTATTTGCTCTCTCATACTAATTTTGTGGTAACATTCTGTCATACTTGATTAAATGGTAAATGGGAGAGATAGAAAAATAAACTTTTTTTTATGTTTTTTCATGGTTCAAATACTATTTTTGAGAAAAAAATTGATTGCATCAAGAGATAAGGGATTATGTAAATGTCTAATAGAAATGAGTAAAGACACTTTTATAAGAGTACATGGTCTACGCCTCTTATTTTAGAGAGAAAATATCTATAATTATCTTGATTAAAAGTTGTTTTTACTTATTTTAATGTGATTTGAAATTATTTTTTTAATAATAACCTTTTCTACCAAATCATTCTATGCATTGCATGGGGAAATACATGCTTGTTTAACTCATAAGTCAAGTAATGGCATCTAGGATGGATATTCAACGGAGATGTCACTTTTGCTTCATTTGAAAAAGTTCATTGGTATTTTTGGACTAAAAAATTGTTAATAGCGCCATGTGCTCTTTTAAGAAAAATATTATAGACATTTTTATACATTCACCCAATATGAATTACTTCCGTTTCTATTTATAAAACTTAGTTGTCTTTTTTAAAAAAATCTAGAAAAATCCTAAAAAAAACTAATTACATTATTTTAAGACATTAAAATTTATCGTTTTTCTTTAAATTATGTTGTTTGACTTTTGAACTAATATATAATGTAATAAAATATGATATATGATATAATTAAATAATGTAATTAGCTTTCTTAAGATTTTTTTAGTATTCTTTAAAAAAGTTAACTGAGTCTTATAAATAGGAACGGAGAGAGTATTAAACAAATTGACCCTCTCAAGGGGTTCAGCGAATTTTCAAAAAAAAAAAAATATATATATATAGTGATAGGATGTTAATAACATGAAAATTGAGACATGCTAACCTTCCTTATTTGACATGTTGAACTTTTAAAACAATGCGTGAACAACTTGAAATAAAATATAAATGAGAGTCAATTTTAATTTGCACGATGACTTAAAATGATGGTAAAATTTACAGTGATGATTTGCTGACAAGTGTTCACCCACATTTAATTTACAAATGATTATAACGATAACAACTTTTACTATGCAAACAAATATTAGTCTATCTAGATAGTTGATAAAAAGAGACAAACTTATAACTATAAGACTGTAAATTTAAATCCAACTAATATAAGAAGTTTACAGGTGGGGTAATATATAATTATTTCTATAAGTGTTTTTTTTTTAAATCTAGAGGTATGCTCTAAGTTTAGTTAACCATGAGACCCAATTTACCTAAAATTTTTCTAAAGAATAAAATATTGAATTGAGTAATAAACTGATTATGGCATTGATTTAAAGTTTAATAGTTTAATCAGATCTAATTGAGAGTATGATCATATTTAAATATTACAATTTAATTGACAATAACAAAATACCACTATATATTATATGACAATTAAAAAAATATATGGCATTGTCACAAAAGAAATTTTAAATGATAATAATAAAATAAGTGGCAATGTATGAATATATTTCTTAAATTTCTATAAATAAGATGAAAACCTATTAAAAAATTGTTTAAAATATGTTAGTATAATTTATAATGTCTATAATTATGATACGGTTATCTAACCTATTAGTTATCATAACTGCATAAGTCAAATGATGGATTATAGGATTAAGTTTTAAATTTTAAATTAAAGCACATCTTTTTTTTATTAAAAAAAATTCTCACCTGGTTTGACCCCTACCCCGATTTTTGCTTATTTTGGTCTGGTTTTTTGTCCTATATTTTTTTCAGCTATTTGGAAAAAAAAAAAAACCTTCACTGTTTCTTAATGCTATCCAGTGTGTTCGCATTTCAATCTCAGTGCCAACTTCTTTACAAAGGCCCCATTTGCAAGCTTCTCGACGTTACGTGCGTCCTATTTTACGAATAAAGTAATCCCTTCAGATTCCCTCAATCCCTTTTAATTTTAATACCTGCTTATATATCGTCCCTCTTAATTAAACAACTATTTCCTTTTCTTTCTTGGTGGCCAGGTAATTAATTAAACAACTAATATGTGTATCCACTTTCTCCAATATTTGAAGTGTGCCATGCCATGCCATTTATAGTTTAAACTAATACTACGGCTTTAGTGGCGGATAAAATGGTTTAAGCTAATAATAATAGTACTATTGGATGGATATATTATACACAAATAATTTGGATATATGTTTAAAAGAAGAATATAATTTAGTTGCGGGTAAAATGGTATGTACAATATGAAGATAGCTTTATTTAAAATTGAGTTGATTTAGGAATTCATGAAATATCATGTTAGAAATATTTGATTGATGACTTTACTTAGATTTTTACAAGTGATAATAAACATTCTAATAATCACTTACCAACTAATCGAGTTGGAAGAGTTTATTCTTTGCCTTAATACAATTTAATTTGGGGCAGACGCTAACACATTGATTAAAGTTATAAGTGACATAATTAAAACTAGTAGTCTCTCATGTACTTGTACCACTATGCTACAAAGTTATCTGCCTTGCCTTTTTTAGTCTTCCCTTCTTTTAACCTTAACTCTTTGTACTAATGACTTCTCTTTCTTAATTTAATTTAGGATCACTCCGAGAGTCGAGATTAGACTTAGCTGTCGGTACCACACTCCTTTGACCATCAAAACATGGGCCAAAAAATAAAAATCACAGAGGAGAACTTGATGACATTTCGTTGTCACCCAACAGTAATAGTGTTAGTTGACTTAATGTAAATTTTTACTAAGAACTGATTTAAGTTTTTTAGATTTTCCCGCACTAAATTGTTCTTACGCTATTTTTTTTAGTATTTTTTTGAAATTTTTTGTAGTTAAATAAGGGGAAAGAATAATAAGAGCCACCGTGAGTTTCACGTACAGATTACGGATAACTCATGGCTCGTCTGCGTTTCTTTGCCCCCCTCTTTCCTCTCAAATTAAATTATTATAGGGGGATCTGAATCGCACTTGTTAAAAATTCGTTTCAGCCTAGTTTCAGACTCAGATGCGTTTTGGTCAATCCTGTAACTTGAAATATCTCTCTCTCTCTCTCTGTCTTCATTCCTTGTCCTTGGGCGTTACGACCCCAAAAGCTTCCAATAATGCCATTGATTCTGCAGTGTTCTTTGAAGTAAGTAATCCATCATTATGCAAAAAGTCTTACGAAGAAGCTTCTAATTAAACTGTTATGTTCTGTTCTTCCCTGCCTCAGGCCCAATTCTTTTTAGCTCGAAGTCTAAATTTAGTTTACTAATCAACAGCAAGTTCCGTGAAGGATCTTTTCTCGGAGTTTCGGTTAAGAAATGAGTACACGATCTGCTGACTTCACAATACTCGTTGCTTTCAGAACATTTGGATGCAACCGAGTCTGTTAAATTAAAATTTTCAAAATTAGCGGGTCGGACAAATTTATGGCAGCATCACAATGAGGTTCGGCTTGTAGGAGGATTTTCTGGAATCTGAACTGTTTTTTTGCCGGGAAAAATGTTTAAGTCATGGAGCAAGAAGAACAAGATCAAAGCTGTATTCAAATTACAGTTTCAGGCAACTCAGGTAAGCAGAAGAATACTGAACTTTTTTTTTTTTTTTTGCCGCCGTCTGTTATTGAATCTAAATTGTGGCTTGGCGAAGAGGTTACGATTGAAACATAATGATCTAAAATTTTGAAACTCGATTGATGTAAGAGAAGTAGAAAAGTTATATGGCAGTGTACTGATTCGTGAAGAGACTCTCCTTATGATGCATCTCGTTTGTTTCAGGTGCCGAAGATGAAGAAGTCGGCGCTAATGATATCTCTGATTCCGGATGATGTCGGGAAGACGACGGTGAAACTAGAGAAAACTGCGGTGCAAGAAGGAAACTGTGTGTGGGAGAACCCGGTTTTCGAACCAGTTAAACTTACTAGGGATTCAAAATCTGGAAAAATATATGAGAAAATTTACCATTTCGTTGTTGCAACAGTAAGCGATAGCCGTGTTTTTTTATTTTAAATTTTTTTTTTAATTGAGCCTTTACCTGATGAAGTGTTGTTGGAAAATTTAATCGTCCTGGTGGTCTCTTGTAGGGATCTTCAAAATCTGGCTATCTTGGAGAAGGTTCAGTCGATTTTGCAGATTTTATAGCACAAACTGAGCCACTGACTGTTTCACTCCCGTTGAAGTTTGCTAATTCAGGTGCAATTTTACATGTTAGTATACTCTCTCCCTTGCTCATTATCCTACTCCTCGTGTCACTCTTGACGTACACAATCACAATCCTACACTATTCATTCTCTTAGTTTCTTACTTCTTAGGACTTAGGAGGGGTTCAAATATATAACACCATAGTGACATCAGATTACAAACATGAATAGTGATTTCTCACTTGCAAAAATAATTGTTGAGACAGGTGACGATTCAGAATATAGAGGGATATACTGAACAAAGGTGAACATAAAATCCCGAAGAGCTTGTTGATTCAATTTCACATTCATCAGTTAGTTAAAATTTAGAAATTATATATCTTGATTTCAGAAACATGGAAGATGGAGCTTTGGAGCTTTACAATGATGGAAGCTTGAATCATCAACTCAGCTTTTGCAGCACAGATGATAATTCTTATAATGTTGAAGTAATGTTTCTTACAATGCTTTATAGCTAGCATTATGTAGAACTTAAAGCATAGTTGAATGGCCATCCCATAAAATTCACATTTTTTGCCTGATTGTGCTACAGGATGGTCAATTGGCCAGTACCAGATCTGGTTATACTGAAGAAAATGCCAACCCTGAGCGGGATTCATCGTTCAGACTGAATAATGGAACTGTTCAGGCCAGTAATAAAGAAACCCATATGCGTAGGAGGTCAAACACTGACTGGTCACTGGGCTCAACTTCAGATGGAAGTTTAGGTGACTGGACAAACAGTCTTGAAGATAATCACAAAGATAAATTACGAGATCATTCAGATAATGCCTCTGAAAAGCTCAAAAGTGAAATTACTTCTCTAAAGAGGCAGGTAGAAGTATCAGAACTTGAGTTAGAATCACTTCGAAGGCAGGTGGCAAAAGAAAGCAGTAGAGGACAGAGCATGTCAGCACAAATAATCAGCCTCAGAGAGGAGAGAGATAAGTTGAAATCTAAATGCGAACAGCTTGAATCCCAGAGAAACTCCAATGATGAGACCAAAACCACAAAAAGCATACAGTCTGAGGTCAAAGATGTTAGGCTTCATTTAAAAGCAACAAGGGAAGAGCTTGTTTATGAAAAGGAGTTAAATACCAATCTTCAAATACAACTGCAGAAAACACAGAACTCAAACTCTGAGCTTCTATTAGCAGTAGAAGACCTGGAAGCAATGCTGGAACAGAAGAACAGAGAAATATCAGATCTCTCTTCCAATAGAAAGTCCCGAAATATTTCAAATGAGCCTGTTGACACCACAGAAGAAGTAGATCGTTTGAAAAAGAAGATTGATCACTTGAATTGTGAAATAGATGCCTATAACAAGCAAAATGAAGAGCTAAACAAGGACATAACAGAGATCACGTCAGAATATGAGCTTCTGAAGAAAGAAAACCTGGATATCTCTTTGAGATTGAAGCACGAAGAAGCAGAGCAAATTATGTTACAGAATGAAAACTCTGCTTCTTTGGCTACTATACAAAAACTAGATTCACAAGTGGAGATATTAGAAGAAAAGATAGAGCAACAGGCAGATGAGGTTTCAGAGTCTTTGATCTGTATCAAAGAACTTGAAAGTCAAGTCAAGAGCTTGGAGAAAGAACTGAAAATGCAGGCTGAGACATTTGAAGATGATCTGAATGCTATGAAATGTGAAAAAATTGAACTGGAAGAACGGGCAAAACAAGCTGAGGAGGCCTTGAAAAAGACAAGACAAAATAACGCTATTGCATCTGAACGTTTTGAAGAGGAATATAGAATGCTTTCAGTTGAAATGTCATCCAAAATTGAGGAAAATGAAAAGATGACGAAGAGAGCAGTTGCAGAAGCTGATGAATTGCGACAGCAGAACAAACTAATAGAAGAAATGCTCCAGAAGTGCAATCAGGAGCTCAGGCTTATCACAGAACAGAATGAGTTGGAACATCAAGAGCTCCTAAACCAAATTGACTTGAAAGAAAAAGAAATGGAACAAATGTCAAAAGAACTAGAAAGCAAATCTAAACAGCTTGAAGAAGCACAAAGGCATAGGAATGAGAACGATGAGGCTTTCTCCGTTCAAATTCAAATGCTCAGATCTGAAATTAAAAAGCTGATGGCAGAGGAGAATAAATTGGCCAAGTCAACGGAGCGTGGGACTGTGATTACAAAGCAAGAAGGGCACAAAGAAATAAATGATCTGGGGAAGGAGATCCCACTTAATGCCTTACTTTCAGAATTACAAATCTTCAAGATGCAACATGACAAATTAAAACATAACATGCACAATGAACTGGTAGAGAAGGAGAATATGAAGAACAGGATATCTCAATTACAAAGAGAGATGAAGAAGAAGGAAGAAGAATTAAACGTTATGGAAAAGAAGCTCAAGAACTGCAAAGGACGAGTTCCAGCTGCACATGCTTTCAGAGACGAGTGTGCTGCAGCTGCATCTTCGACTAAGGCATCTGCCAAGAAGACGAAATCAGAAACACCTAAGGTAATTTTCCAACTTAATTGTCTGACTTTAAATCAGAAACTAAATTGAGAAGTGCTTCTGGTGCAGTAGGAGATCAGATTATGTTATAAAATCACTCCCACAAGTATACACCACACATTAAAGAAAAGCAAGTCAAGCTTATATTGTCACCATGGACATCAGATTTTATAAAATATCTAAATCGTTATATTGCACAGTAAGTAAAAACCTTTGGTGGGAAAGCAGAAAGTTTACAGCAAAAACAAGTTGGAATCTGTTGGGTAGTACTTTACAAGAACTGATACCAGTATTTTACTAATTTTATCAGCTGCTACTTTATTTAGACTATTTCTAAGCTAATTTTAAGTCAAAGTGCATTGAAAATCAGCTCCAAATGAGCTTGAAACACATGGAAATTCACATTCAGATTGAAGCAAACATATTTTCAAATCAGTTATTGGGCCTGTAAGAATAATAACTAAAACTAGAATTGAATTGGAATGATATCTGGTTAAGCTCTCTTTTAATTTTTCTTCACACTTGTTGGTTCAGTGGATTAATTCTGACTGATTTTATTTTCTTAAAGGGAACAAATGCGACAAGCATCCCTAATGGCAAGTCAGCAGATGCCGAAGGTCGTGAAGCATCAAGCAGAAGGTAACAAATTAAATCAATTTCTATCGTAATCTCCAGTACCCCTTACATAACTAACTATTACTCTTTATGCCATTACCATCCTCGTGATAAAATTTGCACACCTTGTGTCTCAAATGTCAAATTTGTATTTATGCTAGCATCTCATTGAGTCATGTGGTTTTATTAAATTTCATCTTCTTTTTTACCCTAACAGTGAATCACAAACCTGCTTTCATGATAATCAAAATGGTGAGTGCAACACGAGTAAACTGATGGATGAAGTGGGGATGCTAAAGGACAAGAACAAAAATATGGAGAAAGAGCTGAAAGAGATGGAAGAAAGATACTCAGAGATTAGTCTTAAATTTGCTGAGGTAGAAGGTGAAAGACAACAGCTTGTTATGGCTGTACGGAATCTCAAAAATGGAAAGAAGAATTAAAAATCATTTCCAGTGTTGTTGCATCTTAACCAAAGAGTCGAAAACATACGTGGGATGTGAAACAGATAGGAGATGAGCATCGGATGAGCACCAAAGTACTTTGTTCTCCAGTTAACTTCTATCCAAGTTGGCTCATATATATATATATATATATATATTGTATCTATGGATTCAAAACAGGACTGATAGAAGAATATAACTGAGTGTACATCTTATTTTTTGCACTCAATTTCAGTTTTTCAGATACATTATACTTGCATTTTCCAATGGGAGATAAGTCTACAGAAAGAAATTAGTCTCGCAAGCTAATGTTTGAATTCTCTCTGAAAAAGACGTCCGTGTTTAGGGCCTAATTATGACTTAAATTTGGTTGTCTTCAATTGGAAGATTGTCTATTAAACTTTGCTTTTCCATAAGGTCCAGTCTAAGGGGTCATAGTCCATTATGACAGAAAGCGGCAAGGCGCAACATAAACTTTGGATCTTGGTATCGGTCACTTAGTATATGATCAATACTCAATCATTTGGTAAACATGAAGACAAATTTGATGTTCATAAAATTTGGGGCACCACTGGAAGTGAACAACCAAACTAATTGAAAGCCCACTAAATAAATAAAACTGAGCAAGTGATTATACTTGTGCCTTTCCCAAGCTAGGGTGCTAATTTGAAAAGTTTATCCCTTTATGATTTTGGATGATATAAAGTTTCTCGAAAGAAGTTGGTATGTATGGTATAAAATTATGGGACTCTTCACATGGATTTCCATTTCCTTCTATTTTCATCTACTAATTATTGGTAATATTTTATTGAATTTGAACTTTTGCTGGCACACCATCTCAATAGTAGTATTTGAATTAGCTTTGTTTACATTTGCTTACCTTTAAATTGAAAAAATGGATGGTTCAGATTTAATAGCTTATATAATTATTATTATAATAACGTAAATAAATAAATTTAAGTTGTTAGAATATCATATCTACAATTCATAAAAAATTATTTATTGAATATTAAAAATATACTTTTATAATTTTCAAATTTGAATAATTCATTTTTTGACCTAGATGTGGAGATGAGATATTGGGGGGGAGAAAGAGAGGGTAAAGGATGACATGCTTGTACACTAATGTCTTTTTTAAAAAATAAATTTTCATTTAGTATGTCTTGTATAAATTTGATAATAAATACTCAAAATTATGCCTTGTGCACCAAAATCATACACAAATTTGTTTTTTCTTTCTTTTTATATTATAAGGGGGATCAAGAAAAAATTCTTATCTGAAAATTTTATTGACCAAAAGGACCTAAATTTTACAAGGGTATGAAATCTTATTGAATACTAATACTTTCTATATATATAAAAGCTAAATTATATGAAATCCCCCTAATTATTGGTCAATTGTATATAACCTCTCTGAAATTTCAAAGTTTAAATTTAACCTCTAACTTTAGGGTAATAATATATATTTTTTACATGAGGGTAAAATTATCATTTTATCATTAAAAACCTAATTTTCATGGTGTCTCTCCCTTGTCATCCCAGCATCTCCATTGCTTCCTTCCAACTTTCAATTCGGAAAAAAAAAAACAAAAGTAGCATCAACGGAAGTAACACAGTACAAAGCAAATTGCAACTGCAAAAGCAACCATTGATGTGTGAGGAAGCAATGGAGATGCAGAGACAGTAAGGGATAGTAGCAATGAAAACTAGGGATTTTTAATAATAAAATGATAATTTTACCCTCATGTAAAAAATATATATTGTTACTCTAAAATTATTAAATTACATAGATGTCATGTGTCTTATATCAATATGATGTGGCAATTTTCGTTAAAGATAATTATGAATTGACGGTAAAGAGTTCATGATAAACAAACAAAAAGTGAGGGGATTAAATTTAAACTTTAAAACCTCGGGGAAGTTATATACAACTGATCTATAGTTTAGAAAGGTTTTATGTAATTTAGCTATATAAAAATATATCAAATTCTTACGACTGATAAAAATCTCCAAGCAAAAACTTTTCACTCATATAGTCGAAAGTAGAAAAACAACTACATCTGTCAAACGTGCCATTACTTGGTTTAAATGCCATGTTAGCATATTCACACTTTAGGCTAGTAATATAGTCATATGTTGCTTTAAGTCTTGTTTTGTTTACTCAGTTATGTTTATTTTCAATAAATTTTGGTTAATTTTAGGTTGTTTTATCCAGCTATTTGACTATTCCTGCTTTCAAGTTCCGAACTGTAGGTACCGACTAGTTTTTCATAGGGGTCTGCTGCAAGTTTTTCAAGGCTTTTCTTGATTATTGGCTTTATATATCTAAACTTCTCTTCCATCAGTAGTTGGCACAATCAAATGTTCTGACTTCAAGTGTAACGGCGCTTCTACTCCTAAGGAAGATGTTGGCGAGGGATTGCTTTCGATTTGCTTAAGCGAGGATGACACCAATGCTTCAATCATTTGAATAAGTTGTGGGTTGAAGAAGTGGGAGAAAAACATAAGTTGGAATCTTAAAAAATGCATTTGTTGAGAGACAAAAACACTTTGTCTTCGAGATTTCAAAATGAATTATACATTTGATAAAAAAAAAATAAAAGAAGTCCATGTAAAGAGGCCACAAGTCACCTTTTTAAGCTCTTGAACTATAGGGTCCAGTCCATGCTCTACTCAATGTTGTTTGTTATTTCCTTCCATGAAATGGGCCTCTTTATTTGCTCTGGCCTTTTCGGTTAGATTTAAAATGACTCAATCATGATCAAGGCCCAATCCACCTTATATCGTATTATTCTTTTCAAATAGATTGCGTTTGTTTAAAAAAAATAAGTAACAATTAGAAACGTACTCAAATAACCAGCTTTTGACTGAGGTCTATTTCATTTCACCTCAACCTGAGGCTTGGCCCATTTTTTTTCACTTTTAAGTAAGTTTTCGAAACAGAGACGAGACCATGTTAATGTTTATTATTCAAGATCATGTTAATGTTGAAGCAATCCGACTTGCATTTTTTTTCCTGAAATTATATAGAATGTTAAACTTAAGTGTTTCGAGCAGTATTTATAAATTAAATTTTATTTCTCCCATTACTCAAGTCTTCTCTCAAACTTTAATTGATGGACCATAATTAGTATAAAATTTAGATAGCTAAAATTTAGTATTTTTAAAAATATTACCAAGATGTTAGATTTTAAATAAATTAAAGATATATTATAAAAACTGGATGATCCGAAATTCTAACAAAAGACAACACAATGAAAAAGGCCACAAAAGATAATATATTATTCCCTCCGATTCTAATTATAAGGCTCTTTTTATAATATAAAAACGATCCTTATAATTAAAATCTAAATCTAAGGGAATATAACACTAATTTTATAAGGCATTTGATTTCTTATTAAGTCGGCCCAAACATAAGGCCACATTGTAACAAATAACTGCATGTTGCACTCACCAGAAATGTACACCCAATTTCCGTATAATATAAAATCTCCATTTTCCACACAAAACCTAGAGCGACTTTTGTGTCTGATATCGAGACCTCTTGGCCTGACCTTGTGTTTCGTCATTCCAGACCAACTTAGTTTGACTTTGACGTTCATTCATCGCAAAACTCAGCACCTGTGATTTACTATATGTCAATTTCTAGCACTAAACAGACGCTAAGCCTTGAACAGATTATATAATGTGGGTAGACAAATATTAGCAGAAGAGTTTCAATTCTTTGAAAAAAATTAAGTACAACTTATCAATCAGAATAATGTGAGAATTCTAACATTTATAAGAACTATTCTGAGGCGAAAGAGGCCTAAAATACAAAATAACAATTCAAGCATTGATCACAGATTTAAGCTGTAATATCCGAATTCATATCCTTTTAGAAGTGTCACTTGTAACTCTCAATTTAACGATTTTACATTAATTACTTCATTCAACAAATTTGCTTACACCGTTCATACGTTATATACAATTTATTAGAATTAAAGCTTTTCTCCTCCAACAATTAAAGCTTGTACGATAGGTAATTTGAGAATTTCAGATTGTGATTGAAGTTTTAAAATATCGTAATACGATGAAGGGGAACGGAGTTGCTTGATTATAACTCAATTTAGCTATAACATTGGAATTCGACTTCCTGTTCCATATCAATGACAGCAAAAAGGTAGGAGAAATGGTTTGTTGTTCTAAATGATTGAAATCCTAAAATTCCCAGGACTTAGCTTAAAGGTGAACTTACACATATCTGGCAAGACTACCACAATGCATCATGGAAGTCCCCCGCCTACACAAGTTTATAGTGTTTGTGCATCAATTCATTTGTTTTTCTAAACCTGGTTTGAGCATTAATTCAAACATAAACAAATTCTGAAATTTTAGTTGCACTGGCATTTTGCAGTTATGAAATAGAAGGATGTAATTTTGCATTAACTTGGCCATTACTATAAAGAAGAAAATGTGGACGTACCTTTGTTGCTCTCTTATCATTAGGTGTCCATGTAGGAAGTAGTGAGGCAGAACGTTTCACATTCTTGGTCGAAGTCAAAGGTTGTGCACATTGCTTCTGTCTCTTCTGTTTGGGAGTATTTTCAATGCTTCTTCCTTGATATGCAAAGGACTCAGGAGGAGGAGGAGGACGTCTTGTGTTAGCTACTTCCAACATATTGTCTGAGTACCCAAAACAAGAGAGAGAATTGTCACGTGACAATGCTTTTTGGCGCAATCTGCTCTTTTCTTTGATTCTATTGATAAATTCTAATGTCCAAGGTGAATTTTTTGATGGAGTGGTTGAATTAAGAGCACGTGAAAGTGGAGTTCTTCCACCCAATTGTAACATCTCCTTTTGGAAAGGTGATGATGATCCTTGTAGGTTTCTCTTGTATGCTGGAGTCAAATCCTCATCAGAATTCTTCCCACGGTACTTAGAACCAAGAGAAGAGAAATCCATTACAAAATTTGTTTCTGGGTTATTGCCAACTTCCCCTCTTGTAACATTTGAAGAATTCCAGATATCTTCAAACACTGGCTGATTCAACTGATTAAATGACAATCTTCTCACAGTATTATTCTTTGTCTGAACTTTCTCAGCCTGAGTCAGGAAATCTGGAGAGTTCATGAAGTTGACACTGGGGAAATTCCTCGAGTTAGGATTGAAAGAGAGTTTTTTATTTAGTAGGGGTTCCTCAGTTAAGTCAACAACCTCGCCAATAATGTCCTCATCCAACTTCTCAGAAAAACTGAGGCCACGCCAAGTGAAATTTTTGCTCATCCTAGCAGTATCTGATTTATCATCTGGAACCAACCCTTCATCTTTGAAAGAAAAAGATGGCTGTTTTTTCTGCTCCATTATCAGGGGAGCTTTATAGCTCCAAGGATCACAAGATGGCTGGGATACTCTGGCTGGGGTTTTCATTGGAGTGGTGGTCACATTGAATCCTTGCCTTTTTAAGTCATTGGATCTTCCAGAGTAATTTGATTTACCAGGGACACTAGGTTTGGGAAGATTAGAAGAATCCAGGAACTTGTCAGCTTCTTGATGTAGTTTCTCAAACTGCAATAATTCATCTGAAAAAGGTATGAATTCCTCAGAACTTTCTGTGTGTTTTTTCCTTTTTCTTTTGTAATCGACTTGATTCAGATGACATTTATCTGAATCTTGGCCAGAAGATACAGAAGAGGAGCAATCTGTCATTATGGACTTTGAATCCTCCCGCTCCCCATATTTGCAGAGAGCACTGAATAGAGCAATGCTTTCTTCAGGAACATGATACCTTTTCAAGACATTTATCCTATGCTCATGCGACCACCCAAGAATCTCGGATAGCGTGGCCCCTGTAGACAGTATAGCATGTGCCACCAAAGGATTTATTGTTGGGAATTTAGTTAAAAATGACTCAGCGAGTGTTAGTGAATCAGGCATTTTAGGATACAGACCCCTTGTCAAATTAGTAGCAGAGTTGATGCAGCTTATTATAATTTCATTTGTAAACTCAGGTGAGTAAGAGAAGAAGATCTGCAAATAAATTCCCAGGCTAGCTGCTGCAGCATAAAGTCCATCTGAGGATTCCATTATGGTTGAAATAAAGTTAATTTCTCCCTCAAAAACCTAAAATGGGAACAATAAAGAGTTTAAATCAATTAACTGTACAACAAAAGAAATGCCCAACTAATAACCTCCAAGACAACTTATATATCAGTTAACCATACACTATTTTGCATCCATTATTATGCTTCTGCATCATCTACAGCATGATCAGCAAAGTTCTTGCATCTTTTCCTATGTTTTAAATGCCAATTATCTTCCAAGCATATAAAATGCCATCCTAACCTAGCCTGGCATGTGTAATGGTATGAAAAACATTGACAAAGATGTTTATGAAAATAAAAGGAGAGCCGTTTGGATAAAGTTAAAGAATTTAATGCCTTGAAGACTTGCAGCTTGTTGGCTAGCGTGCCTTGCATTAATAAAAAGTTGCCAGTTCAAATAGGCAAAATCCAAAGGACCAGAGAATTAATCGAGTTTATAATGACTGGTGATCAAATTTCATTAGAGAGTAGGATGAGAATATGAGATCAACTTATCACTGTTAATTTAATCAATGGAAAGAACCAAAATGACCAGTTTTGCCAACCCAATAGAATTTGCACAAGGAAAATTCGCTATACAAATTATCCTAAAAAAACAGAAATCCCTTTCTTCCCCGCTTTATGAGCTTTAGACTAGAGTATCAAGGTATTCAAGCTTGCCGCATTAAATTCACTAGCAGGCATCTGAATGAAGCATCAAAATGACGGAGAAGAAGCTAATCCCCAATTAGTCATGTTTTTGTTCTGAGACAGGTCACAAAGAACCCATATTAGGAACCTCAAGTCCATAATTCTTGAGCTCTTCTACTTGACACCACAGTACACTGGAGAATTTTTTTTAAAAAAAAAAAAACAAAGAACAGACATCGATACTATAAATATTAAGAAAATTGCACTTACCAAAAAGCAGGCCTCATATGAAAAGCTTAGAAGTGTCAAAACATTTGCTGCAATGTTTTCAATACATAAAGGCAAGCTGGAAGAAGCTTCTGTTGCTGGAGTTGCTTTCTTCCCAAGGTTTTTATTATCATACCACACCAAGCAAATTGCTGAACTGATGATGATATCCACCGGTATGTCTAAATCACGTTCAACAACTTGAATGCCTTGTTTCTCCATTGAAAGAATTGTTTGATAAGTACTTCTTCTAGACACTATCATTTCTTTATCTACGTTTTGAGTGTTCACAATGACAAGTGTTTCAGGGAAAGACTCCATGCTTTGATGACTATGTTCAGGCTGCCCGGAAGAAAGCGGAGGCACAAAACACTCTACATCATCTGCCGTCTTTGAAGATCCTATATCATAGTTTTTCTCCAAAGGACAGAAATTCAATAGCTTCTCCAGCTTGGGATCCATCATTCTTTTGTTGGGATTGATGATATTATGAATCCCATTTTCCTAGGACAAAAATCATTAAGAGTAAAGGATTTCTAATATACACTTCAAAATTGAATACTCCTTCCAATCCAAAATATTGGAGTTAGTTGAGGAATTTACTTTAGTCTAAATGTAAGACTCAATCTCATTTGTCTCCCACATTTATTATTTTTCCTCCCAAACCAACCTTTAATTTTTTCACTCAATAGGGGTAGTTTCTAATGTAAATATTAAAATGAGGGATATTTTATGGAAACCAATTTTTTTTTTTAAATAACAAACTTAACTAACTTCCTTAATCTAAATGAATTAATTATCTAACTCCTACATTTAGGACCAAAAGAAATAATAAACAACTTAAATACTAAGTATTAAGAGCAACAATAACAGATGCAGCTTAATCCAATAAAAAGGCGGTATTTCTAGATTGGTGTCAACCATTACTGGATACTAAAAAATTGTCACACATATGAATCTATTGGTCATTTTTAGCTATTGAAATAAACTTAGACTTACAAAATTTTGACAAAATGGCTTGACGCGCAGAATACATGATAATTTGTACCAAAATCAGATAAGCATTGACTTACCACTGACATTTCAACACCCTCACAAAGTGCTCTTACAGCAGGATGAACATCCAGTTCCACCTTAAGAAAATGAAGGTGAGGCAGCCCAGTAGAGTTTGGTGACAGATTAGGTATCCTTGACGAGCCTAATGGACCTCCATATTCCAAAATAATGCCAAACTTGTTGAATGGGAAGAATGGAGAAATATGCCTTCAGTTAAACGGAGAAATTACTATAACGGCTTAAAATTGCATCAATAAAATGTCATTTATACTGCATAGAAGCTCACAATATACAAATGATTAATCGAATTGAAGCGGACTAAGATGGAATGTATATCATTTAAAAGCACCCTCGCATGCACATGCCTTTTTGGTTATTGTTGCTCCATCATATTTTAGTCACCTGTGCCTTTTTCTATATTACAGAAGTTCTAGCTAGTAGCTAACATACGTCTGAATCCTAGTAACCAATGCTTATACTTTGAACCAGTTATTCATCGCGCAAAACTTCTAAAGCAGAAACGTTTGATGAAAACAATTAACCATAGATGGGCCATAGGACAGAGACTAGGTCCTGTCAAAGTTTTTCTTCAATGCTGTAACTGAAGAGATGTCATGGCCATGAGTTCTGTCTCTTGCATATATTTTAAGTACAGGACTATGATATTATTTTTATTGCTTTATTCTTTTCCTAAATTTTCTTTTCTGTGAAGCAATTAACAACTTTGCAGTCCAGATTCTAAGTCTGACCAATTCCGCTGGTGATTACATTTATTGTACACCTTATTAAAAATGAATTGTTAAAACAACTCTTAACACCTAGAGACATGAAGAGATGTGAAAATTCCTACATCATCGAAGCCTGAGGTTTGGACAGACTTTGACCAGTAAAATAGGCAGTCATTGTCTTCTGAAAATGATCGGAGAAAGGTGGAAGAGCACTTTAGTTTGTAAATATGACGTCTACAAGGAAATCAGAAGAGAGGGCTAAATAGTAGCTGGTCAACGTGGAATATTAAGATTTCATAGCATGACAAATAGGGTGCATGCCTTTCAGCAGTAATTGTAAGTAAAAATGTCCAGATTTCAACTATTTTCAATTAAACTTCAAAGGTTGGAAAAGATTAAAAAATTTTACTTTGATAAGAGGAATCTATTGGTACTATATAATTTCCTAGAATTACAAGGAAAGAAGCAATGAGGTCCAGCACTAATTGCAGTTTAGAAAACCAAACATTTTTTTTCCCAAAAAAAAAAAAGTTGACATCTTGTTAAGGATATGCTGATTTTCACCTTGAGGTATGTGAATTTCAAAAGGATGGAAAGAGGTTTGGTAACAAGATTGGGAGACAAAAGGAGAAGAAAAATAAGTTTTAAAAACAATCTAAACTCGTTATCCAAAAGAGGTATATTGATTGGTCAAGAGGAAAAGAAAAGAAAAACAAAAGAGCTATATTAGGTCTCATTATTAGAATAAGTTTAAGAGTAAATTACCCTTTTTCTTTCATAACTATCCAAATTATACAACCTTCCTCCTACTTACTAAAAGTGTTCTCCAAACATCTCACGCAATAAAGGTAGAATTAACCTATTTTGATCAAAATACCTTCATCTATTATCTATATAATATAACAAGTATTAAATATTTGCTGACTAAGAAAAGTAGTCATTTTTATCAATGCAGAATAAATTAGATTCAAGATTTTCAACACAATAAAAAACATTGGAACGAAAGGTCATAAATAATTTTTTTAGATTGTAAACAATATAATATTTGAAAACAATATCACTTTAACTACTTAAAAAGAAGGAAACGGTGCATTTTCTTGCATGCAAGCATACTAAGTATTTTGAAACCAAAACTTACTTGTATGATACAATCAAGCAGTTGGAATTCACAAGGTTCTTCGATTTTGAGTCAGTGCCCTCAACCGTGTCATAAGCGTGTGGCTGACTTGCATGCGTACCATGGAATTCGTTAAACGATAATCCTATGGAGATAAGAAGACATTTCAGTGACCACCAGAAAACTTCTTCAGATACAATCAACACTTTCAGACCATCCTGTTTGATGTTTGACTGCAAAATTTTGTCAATAGCAGCTAGTGCAGGATGTGCTAGAGTAATTTTGTCACCAATCTTCTTGTTTTCACCCTTCATCAATGATTGGAGGAAGCTAAATCTTAATTTCAAGTTATCTAAGCTTTGACACAACTCGTCCAAGTACAAGCTAGCTGGACGTAGGCCATAGAAACACAAGTACCAAGCAGCCTGTTTTATTGCACATAACACAACAAATGCCATATTTTTGCCATTTTCATGTAATTCCATAAGCTTGTGTTTTGGAAGTTTCATCATTTGAAAATGATCCATGGATGAGTTTTGTGTCAGTTCTGTTTCACTTTGCAAAACAGCCCAATAAAATTTTTCAAAATTCCCAACTAGAGCCAGAATGCGATCAGATAACAGAACATTGTGCAAATCAATGTTCCATCCTTGAGATTGTAAAACAGTGTTCCCACACGTATACTTAAAGTCATTGCAGGTAGCCTTTAGAACATTGACATCTGCATCATTAGACTCCACTGCTGAGTTACAATTTCTCCTAGCAGTTGCTTTCTGAGGGTTTAAAAAATAATCAAGATGGCTGACTTCTGATGTAGACTTGAACCACAGTGAAGCTCTCTCAGCATTTCTTTCAGCTAATTGTTCTCCTATTTCTTGCTTGGGAGATCTACCATCCAATTGATTGCTTGAACCTGCCCATAAGGTATGATCCTCTGACCGATGGGCACAATCAGAAAGCAACTTCTGCAACTCTTCACTTTGTTCTATATGGCATTCATCTAGGATAGAACTCAGAGAAACAAGATCTACTAACTTTCCATCATTGAAAGATTCTCCCCCAAAGGTGATGTTCAGATCTCTCTTGGCCCACATGTTTTGAAAATAGTGATAGAGATTGAAATTTCTTTTGTCTTCTTCCAGTAAATCCCAGTCCAAGTATATACTGTCAGACGCAGATTGGGGTTGAGTCTTCAAATTGGAAAGTCTTTCTTCAATGATTACATACAGAGATCTCATCTTTCCATGATCAGAAAGAGCAGGTACAGGAAGTGGCTTGAACACATCATCCATCAGAGCTATCTCACTGGAAATAATCAATTCATCAAAGTCCTTGAAATTAAAATCTTTCTTAAACATGAATTGACTTGCTACTGGATCATCCATCAACTTTGTGTTATAAAAGCTTTCAAATATTTGAATTGAGTTCTCATCAATAAACAGAAATTCCTGGAAAGTAATCATATCTGACTGTGATTTCCTAGTCAGGGCAGGATTCCCATGAAGGTTTTCAGTTTCCAGCATAATAATGAATTCCATTTCATGAAGTATGTTGGGTAAAACTAAACTCTGCTTTGAGGGACAGTCGTTTGAAAGAAAGTTCATTATATTATAGTCTATACCACCCAAAATCTCCTTGGGCTCAATGACAGAATGTGTATCATCCATATTTTGAGGTCCTATGTTATCGAAATATGAAACCACATTTTCCTCCATACATGAGAATGTCGAAATTCCCAGACTTTCCTCATCAACTTCCAGAATAGGAAATTTGCTTTGACCTGATTTTGGCGGATTTGGAAGAGACATATAATCATCTGAAGAACAAGTGTTTTGGCCCCCAAAGTACTCTGAATTAATATACTCAACTGCTGATATTGAACGCAGAACCTCATAAGGAAATTGCGTTGAGAGCCCAGATTCGAGCATTTCCTGAAAGGAGAACATACTCATGTAAAAAACTTGGTGATAATAATACTTTGATAAGAAGTTGTAAATAGGCAAGCTGTAAAGTTCAATTTATGATCCATTTTATATAGGGTGTGTACAAGATTCCAAACCCACATCAATTCGGCAATTCAATTAAAAGGTTTTTATGGGGATGGATCATCTAATTCAATGACCAAGTTTCTTTTATGTAAATGTGCTTCCCATTCAGCTGTTCACTTCGAAAAAAGGATGCACAAACAGATAGAAAGCTATTAAATGATTTACATACTTCAAATGCCATATAAAACCAAAAAGAATTGATTGTTTTTATTGTTATTCTGGAAATGCAATTGCAGCCTCCATCACCGAGCGTTAAATTTCTTGCATCACCAAGCAGAACAGGTCCAAAGTTCTATGATTATAAAATCGTTTCCTTATGATAGTGAGCCAGTTTTTAACTTTATATTTAAGAAGAATGGGATAAAATACAATGCTAAAAATCCCAAAATATTGAAAAGCTACAGAGAACACTATCCGTCCAGTAATATATCATCTTGCATATCATAAGAATAAGAAAATATCTCTGACATTATTTACCAAGTACTTAAGAAACTTCATAGAATTTTTCAATAATATAATTCCAATATACTAAATTCAGAAAAATACATTTGATTTAAATACATATTGCACTAAGATTTGGTTGTTATAAGTTATGATGCGTTATAAAGCATGTACCGGATTATCTTCATTCTCTGATGTTTCATCCAGTATTCGCATCACCACATCCTCAGGAAAGCAACTACTTCCCTTTAATACACAAAGAAAGATGTTCAATTCAAAGATTCACTAATAAGATACATTCTCAGGTAGTCAGGTGTTTCATATATCTATCTCACCAGAAGTACATCCAGCTCAGGCGTTTCAAATTGAGTCATATTGCATATGCTTTCATTCTTTTCAATAAGAGCAGTGGTTTTCCTCTCCTGAGAACAAATTGACTAAAAATTCAGGAAAGCAAGACGCAGAGAACACAGGAACAAAGCAACACCAGCAATTTGAAGGTAAGTACGGTACGTTTGAAAATTCAATATCAGCTCCAGAATCCAAAATTCGGCAGTTCTCCATCTCGTTCTCTTCGAATACATCCACTGCTTCCTGCCACAACGGAATCAAAATTACCAAGAAGCACAAGTGTATTCAGGATATACCTCACCAGGTTTATTTAATTGCACAAATTCAAAGTTAAAGAGTAGTCCAATAATAACAGAACACGCAAATCTATTTGATCTGAAACAGAACCGAAACTCATATTTCCTTATATGAAACTTTCTGGCATACGATAGAGAAATACAAAAGAAATGAAAGAAAAGTAAGGAAATATGATAAAGAGAAGCATCAGCTTCTTGCCTGAGAAATCGGAGCATGAGCAATTCCTGAGCTGGATGATGATAAACAATTGTTATTGGAAGGCATGGCTCCCTCAAAGTATTGAAAATCAACATCGATTCTTTGAGGCAGTACACAGGATAGAAACTTGGAGAGAGCATCATTGATCGGAAGTCTGTCAATGTGAAGGGAAGCGTGGAGGGTCGAATGGAAATGGAGGTGGTCTTGAACGGTGGAGGGAGGAGGAAGTGGGAGGCCCAGGACAGGGAGATGGAGGAAGGTTAGGGTTTCTGTGGATTCAGGTGGATCGAGACTGAAGTAGTCAATATTGAGGAAGCGAGATCGCATTTCAGGTAAGAACTAGAAGAAGGAGATGATGATGAAGAAGAAGAAGGACTGAGAGAAAGAGAAAAAAATCAAATTTAAATTGGCGCTTTGACAGGTATTTTATCGGGTTGGCGCTTTGAAGCCCCGCAACGGGCAATAGCTATTCAATTGCCATGAAATATAATGGGAAAGTAACAGACAAATCTGGGCCTTGGCCCAATAACACTAAGGGCCCGTTAATAGCCTAAAAAATAAAAATGAACTGATGGAAAAATAAAAAATTAGCACCATTTTTCGAGAAAGCAAATTCCAGCGTGTGGAAATTTTCTCATGTTTAATAGAAAATTGGCTCCCTCACATATAAAACTTTCCCATATAGTTCCTAATCTTCTTCCTCTGTTCTCACTCCAGTATAACCCGGTCTGACACAAAGGAACCTGGTTCAGTCCAATTTTTTTTTTTTTTACAAAAAACTAGCCCGGAAGGTTTGAACAGACTACTCTCTTTGGGTGGGACTAAAATGGGGCTAGGCAGTCAGATCATATGGTTTGGTCCAGTCGAACTTGAGTCCTTTATTATTATTTTTTTTGGTGAAGTGTAACACCTCTATATATGTAATATATATGGTCGGCTTTTTCATTGCTTAAGTGAGACAATATGATAAACTTTGTTGTACACAAGAAATCCACACATCTGGTAGACTTGTAATTTTCTTATTGTCAAATTTATATTTTATATTTAGGCACTACATTGAATATCCATCTATTACTTTAATATAAAAATATACAAAAAATATTTCATTGATTAAGCTTTAATATTTTAAGATGAGTTTTATATGATTATATGTATTTTACTATGTTATTTGTGATTATTAGTTTGAAATATTGTGTCCAATTGAGATAAAAAAAAATTACATGGAGGTTATGGACTAAGTGAAGGTAATTTATTGGATCAATTCTGGTCTAGGTCAACATTGAATTGGTGTGGAATTGGATTAGATCACATGTTATTTTATATAGCTCGAGATCTCTATCAAACTAGACCTTGATTGATGTTAAACCCAGTTTGATATGGTCCATACACAGGGTGAAAGCATACATTATGAAATTTGGAAGGATGGAGGAGAAATTATATTTATTCAGCAAAATGTATATGGGAGAGGGAAATTTGAAGGATGGTGACATATCATGAAATGTATGAAGAAGGAACAACTAATATGATGAAGAGGAAACAAAATAAAATTAAAAAAATGATAAGAGAAAGAATAAGTTATTTTAAAGGATAATTAGCCTAATCAAAATGGCTTTTATCCTTATAAATTAAAGTTAATATAAAGGTCAATGTTATGAGACTTTTTTTTATTTTTAAAAAATATAAAATTACATTACATGAAAAGTTAATCATATACAAAATGAAATATGATGAAATGTGAAAAACAAGACCCTCCCAATAAAAGGTTCCTTAATTACCTTACCCACCAAGTAGATAGAGCTGATAATACGAGTTTTAACTGTGGATTGAACCCGTCAACCTGAAGGTTATGGCTTTGAAAAAAGTGAGATCGTTTTAATACGGGTCTTTTAGGCCTGAACCCATATAGTCTCAACTCGCGACAGGTTCATGGGTTGGCTCATATGATCTTTTTTTTTTAAAAAAATATCTATAAAATGTTAAGACTCAAGAACCCAAAAGTAAGCTCAAAATCCTAATTTTTATGCATATTTCAAATTCATCTGTAGATTTAAACTTTAAAACTTAATTTGTATCTTGTAATTTGTAAGTAAAAGTCAGCTGATTCCAAATTTTCAAGAAGTGGACTTATTATTTATTAGTTATTATCAGGTTTTATATTTTTTTTATGGTTTGGTTCAATAGGAAAAAAAATTAATG
>JBAGKO010000010.1:24234648-24245322 GCA_037177275.1 Acacia concinna
ATCTTGGTAAATATTTTAAAAAGTATTGTATTTTAGTATTTATTTATTTATTTTATAATATTTAAATAAAAAAGCCAAGAATTATCTCACTCCAAATGCTATATAACTGTCAAATTTTAAATATATAACAAAATTGTTTTAAAACAAAAAACTCTCACAAAATATTTATCATAAATTATTTTTCTACAATTATTTTTTTTACTTTCAATCTAAATATAAATCTCCCCTACTTCGTTTCCCCCCTCAGTTTATTAAGGAAAAGAAAGAGGGTACAAACTCCAAACCCAGTATCACCGAGAAAAAAACCGTGATACAATCATACAACTCTCCTCAAAAACAGCAGTAGCATCGTCATTCAACCAGCACCTCAACGCCTAGCACCATGTCTTCAACAACGCGACAGATCTCCATCGGCATCTCTCCAGATTATTATCCCCTCTTGCAGCCCGAAAATTCATTTTTGTTGGGGCATCTGTAACGTATTTGCATCCCTGTGAATATTTATCACTTTAATCTCTCTATCTCTGTTGGTCAATTCAAAAATCTGAGCCCATAAGCAACACACAAAGGTACTAACTTTTTCTTTCGCTGTTATCTCCTATGTATCCGTGTCTAATTGAATCTTCTGCGGCTCCATATCCCACGCCATCTCCATTCCTCTTTTAACACCCACCCCCGTCGCCGCGCCCGCCTCCGCCTCCGCTTCTTCCACACCCCTCGCAGCCCCATACCCTTCTTAGTGCGTTCGGAGTTTTTCCCCTACCGGCACAATGATTTTGAGAGTCGCAGTTCCGGTGAATGCAATTTTATTATTGGGTAAATTGTGTTTTTCGCATGTTGCAGAGTTGTAGAGATGATGGGTTTATACCATGTTTTCTTTTGCCCTAGTAGGTCCTAGGGTAGTCCGCAGGTTTTCATATTGTTTTGCTATCTCTCGCAAGCTATGTGACCAGCCATTTCATGGTGATCATGTTGAAAGTGGATTTGAATTTGTTGAGGAACCTTTGAGAAGAATGTGTAATCAATCGGATTATGATGCAATTAGAAATAGAAGTCATACTTTGCATGAGGAAGAGAATAATAACCAAAAACATTTTTCACTTAGACAGGGATTCTTAGAAAGCGTGAAGATAGATGCTGTGAGGGTTTTTGAAGTTCTTCGACAGGATGGTCCTGGATTTGATGCTAGATTGGTCTTAAATGAGTTGGATGTAAGGCCATCAGGTCTTCTTGTGAGACAAGTTCTCTCTTGTATTTTGAAAACCATTAGCTGTGAAAATAAGACCAGGAATGCTAAGTTGGCATATAAATTTTTTGTCTGGTGCAGTCAGCAGCATAATTACCAGCACACTGCTGATTCATATCACTTACTTATGAAGATATTTGCAGAGTGTGAAGAGTTTAAAGCAATGTGGAGGCTAGTTGATGAGATGAATGAGAAAGGAATCCATAGTACTGCACGAACATTTCACATTTTGATTTGTACTTGTGGCGAGCTAGGCTTCGCTAAGAAAGTGGTGGAGACGTTCTTAAGGTCAGATATGTTTCACTATAGGCCCTTTAAGCACTCCTACAATGCAATCCTCCATTGCCTTCTAAATCTAAAGCAGTACAAGTTAGTTGAGTGGGTTCATCAACAGATGTTGCTTGAGGGTCTTCCCTCAGATATTTTAACTTATAATATTGTCATGTATGCCAAGTACAGACTTGGAAAGTTGGATCAGTTCCACTGTTTGCTTGATGAAATGGGTAGAAATGGGTTTTCTCCAGATTTTCATACTTACAATATTCTTCTTCACGTTCTTGGTAAAGGAGACAAACCACTTGCAGCTCTTAATCTTCTAAATCACATGAGAGAAACAGGCATAGAGCCAACTGTTCTTCATTTCACCACATTGATAGATGGACTTAGCAGGGCCGGGAACATGGATGCTTGCAAATATTTTTTTGATGAAATGATAAAGAATGAATGTGTGCCAGATGTGGTGGCTTACACAGTGATGATCACCGGATATGTGGTGGCTGGTGAGATTGAGAAAGCTCAAGAAATGTTCCATGAGATGATTTCTAAGCAACAAATCCCTAATGTTTTCACATACAATTCTATGATTCATGGATTGTGTATGGCCGGAAAGTTTGATGAAGCATGTTCAATGCTCATAGAAATGGAGGCTAAAGGTTGTAATCCAAATTTTGTTGTGTACAGCTCCTTACTAAGTAGTTTGAGGAAAGCTAAAAAGCTTCCTGAAGCTCATGAAGTAATGAAACAGATGGTGGAAAAGCGAAAGTATGCCCATTTACTTTCAAGGTTTAAAGGGCACAAGAGATAGTTGGATATAGATTCTCTGGTTGGCGATGATTCAGGGAGATAAACTTATAAATCTTCTTGAATGAGATGATTCACACGCTTCTCTTTCTGCTGGTGTAGAAAGCTGGGGAAACTAAACTTGTGATCTCTCTCTGCATTTGCAAGGCTGCTTACTTCTCAAGGTGAAGGTGCATAAAATGTCTTCTACCTCCATGTTGTAATGTGCAGTAGTTAATTCTTTCATTGGACCTCTCTTTTTGCCCCCTACAAATGGTCTTCAAATGTGTTTGAGGTGTATATTTAAGTAACATGAAACCTGGATTCTTGCTGGAGGGGTGTAGAATATGATTAATTTTTGTTTTCCTGTACCTAGGGTGAGGGTTAACAGTTAAAACTTTTCTAATTGTCTTTTAGAGAAATGGTGAAGTTGACTGGTTAATTTGGTATTCTAGATGCTCTTAAGCTTTTGGAAGCAATAGATGACCCATTCTGTATCAGATATGGAGGAATAATATCCACCTGCTTGTCTGAATCATACAAATGTCAGTTGTACTATTAGTAATTTTACGGTTGTTCTCTTTATCATCTTAATAGTCTTAAAGTTGTGATCTTGTGAGTTTCCTTCATATAATTTAAATGATGAATATTTGCTGAATTGTTGGAGTATTTGTTATCTCGATACAGTGGACCTGAAAAATACTGCAGGTTTATTGACATAAATCTAAGAAATTTATACTTTCCTTAGTTTGTCAGGTATTGACCTCAAAAGAAGGGCTCTATTTGTAGTCTAACTTGGTTTTTCACTATTCAGATAACTTGTACTAGGCTTGTCTTCCTGTATGTTTATGCTTCCAAGTTATGCTTATCAGAAGAAATGCTGATGATAGATTTCCATTTCTCAATCCATTTCATCTTGGGATCATTGTGTAGGAAATAAAATGGAATTGACGAAAGTTGCAGTTAGCTACTGTGATCTTTGCTTTCAATTGCTATGTCCTCAGTCTCTAACAGTTGCAACTAACCCTTTGGTCTGTCTTCAACAATATCCAATTTACTAAAATACTTGTGAGGGCCTTGACTTCCCCCTTGAACAAATTGCCAAATGTGCCATGTAAAGAACATCCATGTGCACAAGATTATGGAAGAAACAGTCCTATCACAAGGTACCTCTTATAGTACTAGCACTCTCAAACAACCGTAGAATGATGATAAGGTTATTGATGCTTCTTCTACATACATAATTTGGGTTGCAGTTTCAGAGCACTTGCAACGAAGATGAACAAATTGGCTTGAATATAGACGACACAAACACACACTACAATTACAATACATAACTAAAACTTCAAGAATAGGGTTAAGGCCCAATTTTATCTCAGGAGCTTTTGTGTAGAAGCTGAGTATCCAGAATTATTTTTTTATCAATTTTTCCTTGGGCGTGTTAAAAGGAGGAGCAATGTTGCCACTGGCCATTAAGAAAAGAACTTCTGGAGACTGACAGCTTTTACTTCAAAAACTTTCGGATGCAGAATTGAACCTTAACAAAGGTGTTAAGATTTAATTAAATATAACCCTGTCAAAAACTCTATAACTGCTCCTTCTTACCTTTACATCATAACTACCTTCTGATCCTCTACTTTTCTGTCTTATCCGGTTCATTTTGGATGTTTAATTAAGTACTTTCATATGCAGATATGTGTCTAGAGCTTCAATAAGTTCTCTTTCTTCTTCGAGACTACAGAGATTTGAAGCTGTGAAATAATTCTAATGATGAGCCCCTCCGATGACAGGTAATACGGGAGATATCCTAGGATCTATCTCTGACAAATACAGATTCAATCTTGCAAATATTTTTTGAAATAAAAAATAAAAAATCTGATGCTGGACAACATATTTTCTGCATTCTGTAGATATGGGTTTTTCTGCTCCCCACAAGTTCGAGTATCTATCTGTAGTGGTCCTTCAAGCTTCCTCAAAATTTCTCTTGGGGCTCTTCGCTCCTTTTCTATTATGTCCCTATTACGTCCTTCTCTCGCCCAGGCCATATCCTGACTCTTTCGTGTTTTGGTTGTGTGGTGGTTTTTTGTGGGTTTTTTTTTTTGGGGGGTTTGTTATGTGAATTTTTCCTTATTTGGAAATGTGTGTGTGTACTTGGGTTCTCAAGTATAGTTATGTACATGGCTACCTGTTGTATGTGAAGCATTGTGAGAGTAGTGGAATGTGATAGAGTTACTTTTTTTTTTTTTTGGTAATACTGGTTTGCTATAGTTGTGGATCCATGTAAACATGTAATTACTTCGCTAAGTGGGAGAGCTTTGTGTTACTCCTCTGGTCTTGATGTAAGTCATTTTATTGGGGAGATTAAAAATGCTAAATAAGTTTATGTAACCTGATTTGTTTAAAATTCGTCCAAGTAACATTAGATTTTATGTCAGTTTTTTGTCAAACATTTAGAATTAAAATTTACCTAAAATTAAGTTTTGCATTTAGGATTGGAGGAGTAATATTGTTTGCCCAGCTTGCGGAATAACCTTTATCACTGTTTCAAAGTTACAATTATTATTAAGTCAACATAGATAAATCTATGATTTAGTGGTCATCCAAGTTTTTGCTTTTTGCTATAAGGAAAAAAAAAAAACTATCATTAAACATAAAAACCATAAGACTGTTTAATACAGCAATACCAATCCGGAATAAAATACAAACAAAATATAAACATAAACCAACTCCTCTTTTTTAGTAATATGAAGGGTTCTTTTTTAAGGCATTCGAACAAACAGCTTCCTGGCATTTGAATTTGTGTTCTCCTTTGTTTTTTTTTTTTTATAGAAAAATTTTTAGAAGGGGGTCGGGCTCACCCACAATCCAAGGGCAGGTCGAAATCTCCATTCTTCTTAGGTGATACCAATGTTGGGCAGGGCGAGCCGTCAATTACTCTCAGGCGTTAACTTAGGCACCATGGAGCTAGGATGCCTTCTCAAGCGCCGCAATTGAAACTACAACTAAGTGGTCTTCCTAGGGATCGAATATTACTCCATTTGTGAGTGTATCCAATCCCAACCCCAACCCCAACCCCCTCGCCAGTTGAACCCACAGACGGGTTTTGTGTTCTCCTTTCTACTAGGTGAAGCTACCAACTACCTCAACTAAGAGTTGAGAGCTTGTTGGTTATCAATATTACAATTGGCAATTTGTTTTTCTTGAAAAGTTGTCTCAGCTAACTTGAGATCTCCAACCCAACTCCTTCAACAAAGCGTTAGTTTATAAGTAGTTTCTTTTAATAAAGATTCTTGTTAATACAGTATTAAATATAAAATTTAGTTGAGCTTTTTAGGAGAGATTAAGAAAATCAAATAGGTTGTTTAATCATATGTAATGTAATAATTATATTATATATTAATTTATAATTTTTATAAAATAGTTTGAAGAAAAATAATAAATTTAAATGTTTTAAAGTATTGTAATTAATTTTTTTAGGATTATCTAAAAAAGTCAATTGAATTTTATATTTAGGACCGGAAGTATTATTATATTTAGTATATCATTATATTATATTTTAATTTATAAGTTAGAAATAATATTTTGAAGAAAAATAATAAATTTAAATGTTTTAAAAGTAATTTATTTATCTTTTATAGGATTCTCCAGTGGTCTTTATATTTAGAACCGGAGGTAGTATATCATTTTATAAGTTAGGAAAAATAGTTTGAAAAAAATAATAAATTTAAATGATTTTAAGTAAATTAATTTATTTTTTTAGTATTATCTAAAAAAGTCAATTAGATCTATATTTAGAACCGGAGGTAGTATTATAAACAGAAATTATACTCAGTCCAAAATCCATCCATTTCCATCCCTAATCACTTCAGCAATAGAAGGTACTCCGTTATATTTAGAAAATGCATCATCAGTGTTAATTTCTAAAACATTACCCTGTGAAGGAACCCATTTAATGGTCTGTCTGGAATATTGAACTTCGCTTCTATCATAATCTGTTCCCCTTTTGATGCCATTTTTCGGCATCCCCGCTTGATTTTCCATACCATCATCGCAAGAATTTCCCGGTGCCAATCAGATGATAGCAACCAAACCATGACAATTTCACCCATTCACATAACACAAACAAATGGCTAGCATATTCACTTTTGGATTTACAAATAAAGCATAAATTAGTGACATCACATTTCAATTTTCTACGAATATTTCATACTAAGCAAAGGATTAGATAGTAATTTCCACAAGAAATTCTTGACTTTATGACGTACTTTCAGCTTGCACATTTGCCTCAATAAATATATATATATATATATATATATATATAAGTACTATATTTGCTTTTAATAGAAAAATTAATCGGCTAATTTAGATAAATTAAGGAAATTAGTTATGTTAGTTATATGTAAATAATATAGGTTAATTTTCCTAAAGTACTGTCTCATATCCTAATTTTAAGAGCCAGTTGATTTTTTTTAGAGAAGTTGAGGAAATAAAATAAATTACTTAATCATATTATATATTGTGTTTTATTATATTATATATTAGTTCAAAAGTCAAATAAAATAGTTTAAAGAAAAATAAATAAATTTTAATGCTTTCAAGTAATGTAATTAACTTTTTTAGAATTTTTTTAAAAAGTTAATTGAGTCTTATAATTAAGACTGTAGAGAGTATAATAATTCATTATGACTGTTCTTTAATATAAAACCCCTAACGTGTTCATTCGATAATACTTTGGTTAAAAATTACTTTATCCTATATCCTTGAAACCTATTTACATAATTTGATTATTATATTAAAGAAGTATGTTAAGTTGATTAATTTGGAACTTTTAAATAAAAAAAATACACGCTAGCCGTCTTCCTTAATTTCCTCACATTTTTCTCTTACTTAATTATTTTTTTAGAGAGAATCTATAGGAATAATTAAGGAAAAGTTGATAATTATGAGAAATAGGTTTTACATTCAAAATTAAAATTAACTCCTCAATTAAGTCCTACATTAAACACTAGGAGTATAAATTTAAAAGATAAAGGGGGACCAAATCAAGCTCTTGAATATAGAGCAAGAGGAGTTAGTATTATACCGTTTGAGTGGATCCACAATATACAGGCTTTGTTGGAGCAAATATACAGTTTTTTTTCCAACGAAAAATATACCGAATTTAAAAGTGAGGAAGTTTATTTGCATGTGAGTCATGTTGTAAAACTTTGTATACAGTTTATTTGCATGTGAGTCAATGTTGGTTAAAATATTGTATAATTTAAAATTATTTAAATTATAAATATTCAATTCAAATGTTTGTCTACTAATTGACATTTTAAAACGATTTTAAAAATGAAGTTATAAAAGTAAAAATAAAAAAAATCTTAAAAATTCACTAACCAATAGCAAAAAAATTTAGCGAAAATTGCATTGAGGCCTTGAGTAAGGGAATTTACATTAAAAATGTCTCATAAAATCGCGTAATTGCAATAAATTCTTAATTAACAACATCATGAGCTATACAGGACTTTATTGCAAAAAAGCAATATCACAGGACCTCTTAGATGTAAATTCTTTTATTTAGGACCTCGATGCAATTTTCACAAAAAATTTATTATGCCCAAATTTTTCCCGCCATCCTTTTTTGTAAATTTTTTTTCTCTTTTGTCAAACTCACAAATAAGTCAAAAGTCATCGGCATTATATTTTGCATAGCCACGAGAGTCATTTGCATGATAATCATTCTTTATTGATTCATATAGGTAAATTGCAATTAAAGACAAGACATCGAAGTTCATACAAATTTGGAATTATCATCAATTTAATTTTTTCCCGAAACCATTGTAATTATGTATGTATGTATGGACGATAAGAAATGATAATTTTTTATCTTCTAACTCTATTCAAATTTTAATTTTTATGATTTAAAAAATTGTAAGAGAATCATTATCGTTTTTAAATTATAAACTTATTTTATTTTATAAAAATCTTGAGTATTAGTTGATATTTATTTATATAATGCATTATATATTATCTTAATACTTTAAATACTAATAAGGAGTAAATTAAATTTTATTGAAACTAAAAGACTTAACATACAATAGATATTTGAAAAAATAAATAACCATATATATAGTGAAGATTGAAAGATGTAATTTTCTCCAGAATTTCCATAGAGCACCAAATATTCATTCATTTTGTCTCATCTTTCTTCTCTTCTTTTACCTCCTCTTCATTCTTCTCTTCTTCTTTCTTCTTCCCTTCTTCTTCCTTCTTCTCTTATTCTTTCTTCTTCCCTTTTTCTTTCTTCTTTTCTTCCTTGTTTGGTCCAACTGATATGATATTCAGTTTCCCACTTTCTTCAGCCTCTTCACCATTGCCACTACGTCCATTTCACCTATCACTGTTAACTTCTGCTCCTCAATATCAGCAATAATCGAATCTACGCCTGTTCAATAATTATTGTGATAGCCTATCTTAAACTGAATCTAAATTCACCAATCAATGAAATTGGATTAACAAATTTGAAAGGTTTAATTTATCAAGAAAGCTATACCAAAGATATCAGCAGCAGCTTCTATGGCTTTTTTCTTTGTTTTTACTTTTTTCATCAATTATGGTCATGACTTTTGGCACCGCTTTCTGCATAGATTGAGAAAAAAATGGAGAAAAAGAAAGAAAGAAAATATATGAGAAAATTTCAGTTAAATACCTTGTGAAATTGGAAAACCCAGGGAAGGATATTATCATTTGCAAATCCCAAAATGGTTCAAAAGGTGCATTCTAAGTTTTGCAAATCAGGACAAAATGACCCAAAGGCCTTGTTGTAATAAATATATGGTGGTTGTTTTGACTTCATTTAAGTGACGTAGAAAGCAACACACCTTGTATGGGAAAGGGAACCTTGTGATTAGAAGTTGACAAAGGATAAAGTAGGTGAAGCTTGAAGAGAAGAATTGTGGGAAAAGTGTAAGTAGATTTTACAAGCATCATGCATTTTCTTAATAATCTCTCAATGCTCATCTTCTTTCCATTATTTATTTATGTCGATCTTGTGTTGTAGCTACAGTAAAAGGGGGCTATAATGTTTCAATCAGTTCTAATCTCATGTGTTGTAGAATATTAACATGGGTCTTATGAATAAGGGGATTGAGTAATAAATGGGAGAGTGTAATTGTGGCTATTAAATTTAGTTGTTGTGGGTCAGTGGGTAAAACTACTGGTAAGAGTAAAGCTTTTGACTTTATGTGAAGGTTTAGTCAGTACGTAAAGGTTCAAACTTAATGTAAAGTTGCGGACTTTATGTCAGTTGGGCACAGTGTGGTGTTTTTATGATGAGCCTGAGTATGGTTGTTAGGTGTGAGATGGTTTGTTAAGAATAGGCAACTGGATTGTGATGGTGTATAGAAGGAGTAGTAGGGGAAAGATGGTTAGGTGGAAGGGGAAAAAGTTGATGCTGTGATGAAGATGACAAAAAACAAGGTGGAGGGCATACTATCAGGAACTATAGTCTAAACTTGTTGGTAAATGCATTACTCAAATAAGTAAAACCATTAAGCAAGTTGTGAATGGTCTGTCATGAACTATAGTCAGTTGTTTATACTAATAAAAAATGATTGTTGTGTGACTTACTTTGTTATTAAATGATAGTTTATGTTTTTAGGTTAGCATGCATAATGACATTGAATATTGAAGGAAGGCCACCTTTGAAGTCACTAATTTGTTTTTTCCATGTTGGAGGCAAGTTTGTTAGCAATGTGGATGGTGAAATTAAATATGATGGTGGGAGTATGAAGGTGAAATCCATTAAGGAGGGTATAATGCTTATGGATTGAGGGTAAGGATTAGACAATAGTTTGATATAGATGGTAATCGGTGTGACATTAAATATACTTTGTGCTTTGCGAACAAGACACTAGTAGATCTAACTGATGATTATGAAGTGGAAAATTTGTTTCATTATAATGAGAGTAGTGCACACATTTATGTAGCATGTCAAGGTATTGGTTATTGATATGACACGATATTTACATGGTTTTTAAGGATGTTTTATAAATTAAATGCATACTTTTATCTACATTTTGCATGGTAATTATAGCTCTTAGATTTCATGGATCATACTTTGCATTATGCTGAAAAAAGGATAAAAATGTGATTATTTTATCTATTTTATATAATTCTTCACTTGCCTTGGCAAAGCTTTCCTGACGATGATATTTTCAGTATCATACAAAATAATTGCAAAAAAAAGGGTATAATAGTCATATTTTATTTCCTTATATTAAACTGCTTTGCATGAAGGTATTTTTAGTTTTGTTTATTGTAGGGAAATTGAGAAATTAAAGTCAAGAAGACAGTCAAACCTGGAAAGAAGATGATAGATCATA
>JBAGKO010000010.1:24257134-24268642 GCA_037177275.1 Acacia concinna
TCCAAATGCTTTGTATTCCACCATTATGTAGATTCATTCTTTTGTTGTAACTCTTGTAATGGAATTCAAAGAGTTGTGGCTTATATATAGTAAGCATGTATCAAATGTTGTAAGTTTTGATGTGAATAAGAATTTCTTACTTGCCTTGTCTCCCAATTTCTTGTCTTGTTTTTTATTCTTCTACTCTCCAACTTTCTTAGTTTTATAGCACTTCTCAAATTTTTGAGATGTTACAATAATAATCCACAATGTGTTGCCTCTCAAACTTGAGTTAACTAACTTCGAGTTCAATAGTTATGAAAACCTCTAAAAGCTCGATAACTTGAGTTTAAAAACTTTTTAAATTAAGTTAAACCCTTCTCTCTTCAGTATTTTTCAAAATATTATTTTCACTTAGAAATCATTTTTAAATCTTTAATTACAATCAATATTTGGTTATCATCAAAACATGGAATCTAACAATGGGGAAAACCTAGCGAAGCAACCTAGTTTAATGAGCTCAAACATATCAAAGAAATATAGTCCACCTAGGTAAGACAAATTGTATATCCCAGTAAGACTCGAAGAACTATTTTCTTGTAAAAGGTGGAGCACTTATACTTGGTCATAGATAAGGGGAGGCCACAAGCAAGAATCAGTCAACAAAGTTTGAGTCCACTGACATGATCCTAGATCCATGAAATAGCAACAACTCCTTCCACGAATGTATGCACCAATTACCTCCTAGAATCTAGCAACAAAAAATTGGATACAGGCTATTAATATGGAGGAAAACAAAGTAGGGGCTATCAGACACAAGCTCACTCTTCCCCTCTCTTATCTTCTCATATTCTCTAATATCTCTGTAATCTAACTTGCTTAAATTGCAAGTCACAAAACCTTGCACCCCCTATATTCACACATTCTATCCCTAATAAAATCATTTTCTTCATGCATGCCACTTTATTTTCTAGCATTAAAGTTAAACAATGTTGTTGCTGACCCCCTTACTATTTTTCATTAAATCAAAATTTGCACAAACAACATGTATGAAGAATGTCTATGTATTAACTATGGAGAAAATTGCAAGTGGAGAGTAAGGGCTTGTAAGAATGACAACAAAAATTTTTTTCATTTTACAAAATACAGTGGGCCTCACACTTGCTTGAGTACATCATCGACTCAAAACCATCCAAAGTTGGATGCTGATATTATATCATGTATTATGCCAATGGTAATTGACAAGCCAGATGTGAAAGTGTCTCAAATTATTGAGAGGATGCAATCCATATTTGGCTATATTGTGTCATATAAGAAAGCGTTGAAGGTAAAACAATTAGCAGTTGACATTGCTTTAGTTGTAGTGCAAAACTTCATGCATAGGTCATGTATATAATTTTTAAATAGACAGTGCTCTAAAGTAAATGCAATTAGTAAACCAAATGAAATGTTTTGTCATGAGTTTTGTGCTTTTAAGCCTTGTATAGATGCATTTTCGCAACTAAAGCCCATTATACAAGTTGATGGAACATTTCTATACAACAAATATAAAGGCACATTGCTTATGACCATATCACAAGATGGCGACCAAAATGTTGTACCACTTTTAAGCAAGGTAGACCATCAAACAAAGCATTTTCTACCCCTTGACAATCCATTTCTTTAGTTGATTATCCTTGTTTTGATTTGAATACAACCATACAAATAAATGAAACACTTGACCTCATGGAGAAGTTAATGTACAACAATGGCCATATCGTTTGAGGAAGAGAAAAAGATGTGCTACTAGAAGTCACGATTTGTTAGGTAAATCAATTTTTATTTTATATTCATATAAAGTTAATAATGATTTAATATTAATTTTTATATAAAATTAAATTATTATTTATTTTTAATAATTATTTCTAATTCATACAACTCATATTATCATTGTGAGATTATTAACATTCTCCTCCAATTATTTACACATAATCATTATAATGGTTACAAAATTATTATCTAATCATTTCAACTTCATTTACTAGAGAAGGGACAAGTGGGAGACATTTACAGTTGTTCAAGGTGTGATGAAGTTTAAAAATTGTTCAGTTAAAGATGAATTTTTGTTGTACTTTCAATATGACAAAAGATAAATATTGAAGAAATTTATTTTGGTGAAATAAAGTTTAAAACTCATTCAAAAATAGAATGACTTTGTGTGTAGCATTTTTAGAAATAATTTTCAACTTATAGCATTTGGCTCTTTTCTTTTTTTATGGTTTGAAGTATAAAGGTTAAAAAACACTTTAAAGTACAAGTTCTTTTAGGAAACATTTCAGAACATTCATGCTTCTCAAAGAGGTTCTTTTTTTTTTAATTAGATTTTTGTGAATTTCCTATACGCAATAATCATTCTCCATTTTAAAATTCATACCCACAATAAAATAACCACATTATTTGACAAATATCAAATACTGTTTTAAAAATTTGATCATAAAAGCTAGCCAAACACACACAAACAAGCTTCAAAACATTGAAAGTTTAACATACCAAACACACATGTAAGTTTCCATTCATACTACCAATCTTCTAATCCTCCAATTTAGATTAAATTTAATATATACAAATATATTCATATTTTTATTAAATCATAATGATAGCTTCAATTTAGCAAAATAAGCCCATCAACATTTTGGGTGCTTGTCAACTCCTTATATTTGATTGGATTTTTTTGTGAAAAAGTAGCTTATAAGAATGTCCACGTGTGTGACCATTGGGCAATTATTGGGCATTAAATGCCAAAGGCAAGAGCTCATAGGAATTATGTGGTTTTTTTATCAAAGTATAATGAACATTAAACATAATTACTAAAATACTATAAAAAAATAAATTATCAAGATACTACACATGAAATCATTCTTAATAGGAACGATGTATATAAATCATTCACGTTAAGAATGATTTGTGTGAAAATGAAGGGAGAGAGAGTGGGATCTTCGTGAATTCGTTCGCACTGTGAACGACTTCTACTTTTGCGGAAGTCTCTCTCTTTTTTATTATTTATTATTTTATTATTATTTTTTAAAATTGATAATAAAAAATTAATAAAAATACTAAATAATAAATCTAATAAAAATATATCAATAGATATATGGATTAAAGGATATACATCAGCAAAGCATAAGTCCGATGCCAACGTGCACAATGCAGATTGTACTTATTTATTAATAATAATTTTTATCCTATAATAATTTTATGAGTGCATAATAATAATTACATAATGATACAAATAATTACTACAAAGTTAAGATAAAAAAATAAAATAAAACAACCCTATAAATAATGACTTGTTGTGCCACATCTAGTTCTTATCTGCGTACGCCTTGGCCATTGTTGTTGTTGTTGTGCATCAATCTGTTCAGGTTGAAGCGGTTCATTTATCTGTGTAGTTGATGCATTCAGATAAAAAAACCCATGGTGATTCATTTAAACTAAAAGACTGTCTAGGAGTGGCAAAGGATAAGTTTGACGGCCTACGACGCTCAAAAGTAGAAGCATTGTTGTATTCAACCGAAAATAATGTATAATTATCAAGTATATATGTGAATGGCTGAGATTGATGTGGATAAGGTGGGCTGGAAAGCGTTTGATGATGGGAAGACGACGACAGTGACACATAATAAGGATGTGTGAAATTTGGACCTCCTTTTTGGGTTGTAACATTTTCATCCACAACCGGAGGTTGAGTGGACAAGTAACTGTGACGGTGCTTGCTTGGCATTTCTTGAGGAATTTGTGGCTGAGGTAGCTTAATTGCCAAAGGAGCAGGTTGAGGACTAACGTTAAATCGTTACTCTCTAAGTGCAAGTAGGATGTTTCTTTGGTCTTGAGCAACTCTATCTCAACAATCAACACAGTCTGGGCATGTCTCACGAGTATTGATTGTTAGCTTGTATAACTCCTCTGCTATGTTGGACTGAAATAAATAATGACATACAGGGTAATAATACATACAGGGTAATAATACATTTTATGTGAAGGAAAAAGCTTGTATTGATGAGAAGAAAAAGAAAAACTAACCGCACAACTAGTATCGCTAATAGTTGGTTGAATCCATCATCACGTATTTCGCCAATACCATTGTATGTATTGAGGCATCCTTTGAAGATGATCATGTGCTATTGGAGCAATAACAATAGCATGTGACCAACCATTCCATGCATGAATAAAGGTTGAGTTTTTGTTAAACCAGTTTGTGTTTGTTCTGCCCCATAGTTGTGTTGTGTGATAATTTCGTAAATGAATAGTTGGGCTGAGAATTGGTTGTTGATGACCAAACTGGCATAGCACACGATTTGAATGATGCCATTCTACGATATTGAAGCATATCAAAGGCACAAAAGTAAGCCAAATTTCCAATATTTGTGAGCAATACTTTGCAATCAATTGTTAGACCTCAACATATTTGTATGGCTGCCAAATGATCTTATCATCAACCATTTTATCAAAGAAGCTTCTATATTAGATCAAAGTCTGGGCGACTGGATGAGAATTGTGTCTCACATGTTTCCACCTTAATTAGAAAAAGTAATATCATAGTTTGTATAATTTTAATTATATAAATGCGAATGAGATGTTTCCTAGGTGAATTTTACTATATCTGAATCCCAACTAAGGTAATAGATTATATATATATATATGTAATTGTCAGTCTGGATACAGAGGCCATTGTGGTGCTATCATAGGGAAGTGATCCCAGGCCAACATATGCAGTAAGGACAAGCATCCTCAAATCCTTACCTTTGTTGGGTTAATAGCATTACATAGCTCTCTGTACAGATGAACCAACACTGCTAATCCCCAATTGTATTCTCCAGCTTCCTCAAAATTGTGGAGTATTGGAAGTTATATTAAATAAACCCAATTTCCTGATCTATCTAGCATTAGGTATCCGCTTATCAATCTAAGTATATATGCATGAGTAAATTTTTGGACTTGTACATCATCGGCATCTACTGGTAGGTCTTGAAAGTGCTCTTCCAACCAACTTATTTGTAGTCGTTGGCCATGTAATCTATCTTCAAGTGGTCCAATACCTAACAGCCACTCTCAAACATTAAACTAATTTAAGTCAGTCTGTTCAATAACATTGAGTCCTACGCATGGAAGACCCAATTGTATGGACACATCTTGTAATGTTATTGTACACTCTCCGCGTGTGGTGTGAAAGGTATGAGTATCGGGGTGCCACCTTTCAACAAGTATGGAAACTAAACATCGATCGTAATAGAATTTCCCTACTCGTACAACTCTGTAAAAGCTTGCTTGTCTAAGATATTCAATTATTTGAATAGGTGGGGCAATCATTTGAGTTGTATGCATTACGCATCGAGTGTGCAGAATCCTGTTCAACTAAAAACAGTCGGCAACAATTTTAACTAATTTATGATCTATCGTCAATACATTGCAGTCACATTAGCGTTCCACACATTTTCAGATATATGTTGGGGTTGCAAGTAAGCAGGGATGGATCTTCTGGGCCAGGATTAATGATGTCTCACTGATGGTGTGCCATTGTAACATGTCTATGCATGAGTTAATGGAAAAAAGATATGGACATAATATTTAAGCTATTGAAAGCACGTATAAAAAAATAGATGGACATAATATTGAAGCTATTTAAAGCACATACACAATGATATACAAGATAATATTGTCATAATAGTTATAAACTGTTGAAAGTAAAAAACATAATTTATTGTCTAGCATTCGAGCTTCATGGACAAGTACAATGATTATGACCAGCTTGTCGACACAATCCTCATTTGTTTGGTTCATTGGATGTGGTTCAATCCATCTCATTCCATATGCGACTCAAGTGAGGATGATCTTTTTCTCTTACTGTTGTTGGATCAAGTATTAGAATAGGACAATTTATTTGTGGCCAATACATCACATCTCCTATAGGTTGAAACTCATTATCATATGCCATTTTCATGGTTTCCAACCTAACAATGCATGGACGTATTGTAAATGGTTAATGCCTACTCGTGTGTAAGCACTCTATAAGGTTGGTTGTCATATGTCTGAACTGTCGACCGTCGATGTCATATGCATGTGACCATTTCTCTCTTGGGATTGCTCTAATCCATTAAGCCACAAGTGTATGATGTAATTCAATCTTTGCTAATTGAGAGTCAACCACATGATGTTCATATGCATAACGTACAAATAATAATTATTGTGTTAGGTATGTTAATATAATCATATGCTTATATTTTGATGAATAGCATGAGAAATCTCACCAATATTTATAAACTTCTCTTTCAACCAATTTGTTTCATGTGTTGTGCGAAGATTTGGAGCCATATGTCGTAAACAAAAAAATGATGCCCTTGTGGTGCTTGCCATCCAACTAGGGGTTAGAAATAGCGGCCAAAATTGATTTATGTCTATCTAAAATTAAGCATATGTCCATTTCATCTCCTATCTCAATGTGGTGTACGAGGTATAAGAACAATGCCCATGCAAACTTTGTTTCCCCTTCAACTATAGCAAATGCAAGTGGAACAACATTTCGGTCGCCATTTTGTGATATCGTCATAAGCAATGTACCCCTATCTTTTCGGTATAAGAATGTTCCATCAACTTGTACAATTGGCTTTAGGTAAGGAAACACATCTATGCGTGGTTTAAATGCCCAAAAAAGCATGATGGAACATTTCAACTGGTTGTCCGTTTGAATTAAGTTGACCGCATTGCTTTTTGAAAAATAGTATACACGACTTAGGCATAAAGTGTTGAACTGCAGCTAAACCACCTTAGGAGTAAGGAATATGAGCTCTCCCAATTCCCAAAAACATTGGCAATAGCTAGTTGTTTTGCTTTCCACGCTTTCCTGCATGACACACTATATCCAAACATGCCTTACATTCGCTCAATAATTTGTGACACTTTCATATCTAGCTTGTCAGTCACTATTACCACAATACAAGATGCTATAACATTGGCATCCAACTTAGGATGGTCTTAAGTTAAGGAGGTGTTCAAGCATATGTAGGCCCATTGTATTTTTTTATCTCCTAGAAGTTTCTATATTCTTTCCTATAAGCCCTAACTCTCTAATTGCAACCGTCTCCATAGTGTATACATCGGTATTCTTCATACTTTTTACAGCTATAATATACCCTAAATGTATGATGCACTCGAATAGAGTATATCTTGATTGCACATCTTAGAACTTGGATGTCGGTAAACATCTTTCCAATATATAACTCTTCATCCTCGCTAATATTTAGACCTTATTCTAAATAACCAAACTCATGCGGCATATGTGACTCATCATGAATTTGGGACAGTAAGGTAATTGCAAAATCATTGTGCTCATTCCTCAATTTATGGTCATTATCATTATCTTCATCATCATGCTCATTGCCAACGTTTAAGAAAGAATCATATTCATCCTCATCAACAGGTAGAGGAGATGCTAGTCTATTCATGTCACTCATAATAGGAGGCTCAAATGAGTTGAAATGTTCCTCCTAATTGGTAAACATGGATCCTTGTTGCATTACGTTAATGTCATTATTACTTGATCGAAGAATATTTCTAACTAAATTCATCATTTGTTGTGACTCAACATTGCCATCATACGGTAAATCACATATGTTAACATATAACTCCACATATGTCATATGAGTTGATAATGTTCGAGTCACTTGCCACATTTGTTCTACATCCATATCATCTTCCAAATTACATGGTTGGTAATATGGCGGATTCATCCATGTAGGTTATCTGTATACTAGGTTTGTCACAATTTGATTGGGAGCAAGTTGTAGCTTCATGCCAATCACTTACTTTAGTCTGTCCAAACTAATATTTGGGTCAATTTTTATTACTTTCACTCTATCACACTAAAATGTTACATTGGATGGGCCATTACAAATTCGTCCATTTGAAAATATATACATGGTCTCCTTTCTACCATCTATTATATTTCCTAAATAATACATTACAAATTATTAATCGACGGAGAACAAATTGACACAAAATAATCCATCTATATCAACAGTCCAAATTAGATGTGCATTATGCATTAATTCATTTTTTAAAAAAGGGAAAGACCCCCTAAACCTTGTATTACTAGTATTTTTAATGAATCATCACCTTCATGATATATTTAAATTCATATTATTTTGAAAGTTTACAAGTATCTTGAATTATTATTTAAATATATATTTACTTTCTTAATTGTATTATTTGATTTATAGGTTCCAGAATCTTAAATTTTTCCAACTTATTGTTTTATTATGAAATTAAATTATTTTAACATATTACAAGTATTTTTAATTCATATTTACCGCTTGTGATTTGGATTAGATAGTAGTATTTAATATATTGTTACAATATAGATTTGGAATCTTCCATTTATAAATATTAAGTATATAAGGATTAAAAGTTGATTTGACAAAAATTATTTCTTAGCTTACAAAATATTTTGAACTAATTATCTATAAAGTTTTCATCCAAACAGGCTTTTAAATTTTTGAATACTAGACACCTAATAACAGTATAAACCTATTTTTTAAACACAATAAAAAGGCATAAATAATAATGAGTTCTTTGTATTTCTAAATTTCATTTTATTATGAATGAGTAGACATGTTTGTTTTAAGTACGTATTTCTTTTGCTACCATAAAATATAAATAAAGACATTGAATTTTATAGACAAAGTTAACAGTTTCTCATATTCAATACAATTAAATTTCTATGAACTATATGACATGGTACTTCTTTATAGAATAATAAAATTCAAAAGTTATTTATATATATCATCACACAAATTTCATATAGACAAAATCACATGTTTAGAATTGGCAAGAAAAATCACATACTTAGAAGAGAATAATAGAGTTCAACTTAAAATATTCAAATCTTACACTTCATACTAATAATATATAACACAGGATACTTACAGTTAAATAAAAGGCTCATATTTGATTTTTCAACTTCTTCAGGAATACTGACCTCCTAAAAATAAAATAAATAGTAACATTATAGTTAGTAAGATCATCATAAATATTACAAACTATAAAATTCAAAGAAGTTATATACAACATTACTTACGATAGCTATAGGAATCCCAAACTTCCACACACCAACGCAAAGTAAGAAAAAAAAAGAAAAAAAGTGAAGAATGGAGAAGGAAGCTAGAAGGAGGGATGGGAGACACATGAATAAAGAAGTGAATGAAGTTGAAGAAGGAAACTGAAGAAGTGAATGAAAATGAAGAAGTGAATGAAGATGAAGAAAGGAGCTGAAGACGTGAATGAAAATGAGAAGTGTTTCACATTTATATAGCGAATGTGTAGTGTGTCGGCCCAAACACACAAAATCAAAATAATTTGAAGTGACAAAATCTTACAGAAACTGAAAAAAGTTTACGAAAGACTCTACCACTACTACAAAAATGGTCAAAAGTAGCGTACCTATTGTGGCACTTCCTAGAAAAAATGCCACAGGAAGTTAGTTATTTTTTAAAATAAATATATCAGAAGCTATTGTGGCACTCTTTAAGAAAAGTTCCACAAATGTGATTATCCTATAATGACGCTCCTTAAAAAAAGCCACAGGAAGTTGGCTTTTTTTTTAATAAATATAGAAGCCATTAGTGGTGCTCATTAAAATAAGTGTCACAGGAAATGGATTTTTTTTCCAAAAAAAAAACTTCAACATTTTTCTAAAAAAATGTTTTTAAATTAATTTTTCATTTCCTGTGGCGCTCATTAAAGGGAAAATGACACTTCAATACCACTTGAATTTTTAAAACCCAAAAAGGTATGTTAGCATTTCTAAAAGACACTAAGGTACCATTGACCAAATTGGGTTTTTTTTTTATTTTTCTGAAGGGAAAAGTGGTACGGAAACTAGTGAATTCTATTACTCTTATGGGTAATTCCATTACTCTTATAGCGAAAAATCCCCTCTCTCCTTTGTTTTCCAAAGTTGTTGAAGTGAAAAATGCTTCAAAAACTGGCGAATTCCATTACTCTTATGGGTAATCTCATTACTCTTACAGTGAAAATCCCCTCTCTCCTCTGTCATGGGCATATTTCTCTCTCCTCTGTCACTATGCGTCAGTGTCAGTGTCAGATTAATAGTGACAGAAGAAGAGAGAAAAACAGAGATCGGGAAAATTGTAGCGAATTTCATTACTCTTATGGGTAATCCCATTACTCTTATAGCAAAAATCATGTTACTGTTCACATCCGAAATTTAAAAACCCAGATTCCTCCCTTGGGTTTTTGATATTCTAATAGACCTTTTGGGATTTTGGAAAATCAAGCAGTATTTAAATGGGATTTTCCCCTCATTAAAAATTTAACATGTTAAAAAAAACTAATTAATTTCTTTTTTATTTAAATTATTACCCCTCAGCTCACGAGATCACACCCGTGAGCCGAGGGGGATAGAACTGAGGGAAAGGTTCCCTCAGCTCACCAACTGGGGGCTACTGTAGCCTCCAACTGGGGCTATTGTGAGTGCCACAATAGAGGAAGTAGCTAGGGGCTACAATAGCCCCCTGCTTGGCTATTGTGGCGCTTACGTGTGTAAATAAAATTAAAAAAAACATTTTTACATAGTGAGCGCCACAATAGGTTTAATAAAAAAAAGTTTACTTTTCTCTCATTCCTCACACACACTTTTTACACTTCCCTGTTTTTTATTTTTCACCTTCCCGTGAATATTTTCCCCTCTCCTTTGTTTTTGCTCTCTGATCTACAACACTCTCATTCTTAGCTTCATCTTCACTTTTCTTCTTCTACAACCTCATTTCCTATAAAGATTGAGCGAAACTCTTGGAATCTTTTGCTTTGGGCCCACTTGCTTCCACTCTACAACATTGTGATTTGATCCTTTTTCCTTTTTACATATTTCGGTCCCTACTGAAAAGGTATGTACGCTATGGAATTTCTTTCATCTTAATTGTGTTTCTTTCTTTTTGTTAACTTGGTCACCACCATTGATTGTCTCACATCCCAAAATTAGAAGTTTCAAACTTGCAGTTATTGTTGTTGTTTTTGTTATTTTGAGTATTGATTTCTGTTGATGTTGCACCTATTATTATTGTACATGCCTTCTGGAAACTTGAATGCCGATATAGTGATATTGCGGATTGTCAGAATGAATTTATTTATTAATTGTAATCTGTACTGAATATTTGATTAAATAAATGCATAGTGTGAAAATCAAATATCCTAAATAAGATATATGTGGCCGGCTTTAATTAATTTTGTGGGTTATAGTGATGATCAATATATATAATATTTGTTTTAATCCAAATTGCACAAATTAGAAAAAATACACGCCTACTTATAAATATTTGAAGAAAGGAACATGAACATATTAAAACAATTTTTTTAATATTTTCCACAAAAAAAAATAGTTGTTTCTTTTAATTATCTCATCTATCTAATATATGATTGGCCCATGACACTAAATATAGTATAATAATATAAGAAATCAAAGTTCAATTCATTATTTTA
>JBAGKO010000010.1:24277374-24298390 GCA_037177275.1 Acacia concinna
TTAAAATTTATCGTTTTTCTTCAAATTATGTTGTTTGACTTATGAACTAATATATAATGTAATAAAACACAGTATATGATATGATTAAGTAATGTAATTAGCTTTCTTAAGATTTTTCTATAATTTTCTAAAAGGCCTTTATAATTAGGACCAGAGGGAGTATCATGTTTTGATGCAAAATTCTCATACTCGTTGAAGCATGGGAAATGAATTTTGATGGTTTTTAAATTTTTGAATGTTTGAATGATAGGAATAAATTAAAAAAAGTATACCACAAATATTTCTTTTAATCAAATTGACAATACCAAAATTTATGCATAATGTTATTTCCTAATTTTTGCGTTTCTTCTAGTTGTCTCTATTTAACTTTTATGAACTACAATATTGCTTTATTCATTGAAATATTTTGTTTACTTATTGATAATTGTAGTATGCTACCTGAATATATTATATGCTTAAGAGTAGATGAAATTGTCTTTATTCTGAATAAAAAATTAACTCAGTAAATCATCCTTAACAAATTATATAATGAATTGATCGCAGGATGGGAGAGAATGTTTTCTCTCTAAAGTTTTTCTCTTCCAATGCTTCGGACTGGCTCGTACTCCATCTCATGTTTCGCTTCTTCCTGTTCTTCATCCTTGGGTGGCTGTTGGGTTTTCTTTTGTCTTGTCTTTGCCTTCATTTGCTTGTTTTCCCTGTCATCATGCTTTTCTCTTCTCATTGTAGTATCTCCTATTGTTATGCTCACTATCTTTTTCGTCGCATTGTTTCGCCTCGCCGCATCCACGCTTCCAAGGTTGAAGCTCTCATCAATCTTCATTGGGAGCTTCGTGGACATGTTTTTCTCACCGAGCTGACTCCATATCACTTTCTTTTGTATTTTCTTGATTTGCAGGATCGTACTTTCATTCTGTCTCAAGGAGCTTGGCTTCTTCAAGGATTGTTTTGCGTGGTGGCATCTTGGAGTCCTAAATCTTCTCTTCATTCGTTTTTTATCTCTCATGCTACCATCTGGATTTCGGTAGCTGGCTTACTAGTCAAATACTTCACCAACTATGTTGCTCACTCTTTGGCGAATGTCTTCGGCACTTCCCTTCTCGTTGATTGATCGAGCAGGTTTTATAGTTTTGGCTTGCGATTTGAGGTTTTGATTGATCTTCATCGTTCCCTGCAACTGTTGTCACGACCCACTTCCGAATCGATATTTACCAATAAGGAGTAAGACAATAAGATATACAAACTTCGTTGCATACAATAGATTAAACAAAAATTACCATAATATTTACATATTTCGAATGTTTTTAAAAGGGAGATAACTAAACTTTGCTTGACCAAAAAGAACATCTTCATCTTCATTGAGTCCGACCACTAGTGTCTCGCTTCTACATTCTTGCCCCAAGAATTTTCACCTCTAGCTAAGCAATTATAATTTTAGGAAAAAGGGTGAGATTCAAAGAATCTCAATAGTAACAAATAGTTATCATAAAATATGCAATAAATAAATATGTAAGGCACTATATTACATGATTGAGGTAATTAAATATAAACATTCATGCCACACACATGTCCATTTAAGGCCCAGGCCGCGCCTGACCACAAACTAGCCAGCTGGAGGACCAGACCTTTGTCTATCTTATCTCATCTTAGCACCTCGACTAGAGGGTCCTCGACCACTACTATGACCAGATACTTCTAGCTGGAGGGTCCTCGACCACTACCACAGCTAGGTACAACATGCAGCTTCAATCAACTTGGTACCTCTACCGGAGGGTTCTCAACCACTACCACGGCCAAATACTTCTCACATCACAAACATAGCAAAGTAATGTATATAAATAATCACACAATCATGAAGTTATTTTCCCTGGTTTGGCATCCTACTGGCTTGTCATTTCTACCCGGGCAAATATTAAAGCCTACAAATCCAAATTATAATAATGAGTCTACACTCATTAAATACTTAAGACTGATGTGCATTCAAAGGTTAAAAACCAATTAATCATCTCAAGTTTGCCTAATTACCAAATTGCTCTAAGAGTTATCAGTCTGTGTCATTTTGTACCCGGTCTAATTCCGTCTTTCCAAAAATCGTGACCTGGCTTACTCCCACGCAATTTCACATCTTAAATCCATTTTTGATCTCACATTGGGAAAATACAATGTTAAATTACCAAAATATCCTTTGGTAGTCTAAGTTAAGACTTTTAAACCCATTTTTGTCATTGCATGTTCTAGGGGTTTTCGGACTTCGTGGCCAACATAAACCCTAATAATTTTTCCTTCTGAAAGCAATGGAACCATTAGATTCATTAAATTCCATCTCTAAACTCCATTTCTATAGGCTGGCTGAAATTTATCCTTAATTATCAAAAATTGAGATTTTTCCGAAATCAACCGATTAAACCTACTCTTTTTCGCTTTTAATCAATGTTTAATCATTTATACACTAACCACACATGATTTAGAGGAAATTTGGGCAGCATAACAGCTAAGTTTTTTCATTCCCCAAATAAAAAATTCAAACCAATATCATCACAGATCCATACCAAAAACAGTCACATCAACGGTTATGAACCGAAAGAACTAGAGTTTCAAAAGTTACTTTCGAATTTCTTCACTTCCTCTCTCTAGGTATGAAATTCCTCTGCCCCTTTCCTTCTGATTTTTTGTTTAAAACAACAAAATAATTAGGGGAAAATAGTCAGGATTGGTCATAAGTACTGAAAACTACTACAAATTGGTGTTTTACAGTAATTTACCTCAAGATTTTGGGATTCAACTGTTGCTTCACTTGGCTGCACTCTCTCTCTCTCTCTATTGTTTCACTTGGCTGCACTCTCTCTCTCTCTCTATTGCTTCACGTGGCTGCACTCTCTCTCTCTCTCTCTCTCTCTCTCTCTCTCTCTCTGCAGATATTTTTGTTTTATGGGGTGCAGGGAAGGTTGAATTTTCACCCTGCACCATTTGTTCTATTTATGAAATTCGGATTTCTTAGCAGAATTTTCACCCAACTTTGAAAAGTCATAACTAATTGTACACATATCCAATTGAAGTGATTCCAAAGCTCAAATGTCCCTTATTAAATCTAGTGTTAGGGAAAAATAATTTCTTGAATCAATTGAAATCATAAAATTCCCAAAAAATTCATTTCTGAACACTACTCCAGAAATCAGTAAATTTCACTGGGAAAACTTCAAAAATTCATCTCTCTTAGCATATAAATCCAATTAACTTGGTTGACATATCAATTTTAAGCTTAGGATGTCTGCTTCCATCCTATAAAATATCATAAGCTTTGTATATCATTTGATCATTCAAAATCTTACGACAACCTGACTGCTTCCAACATCTTTCCAGCAATCAATCAGAAAATATTTTGGCTATCTTACTTATACCAAATATATTATTTTATTCCATCTACAAGTGATATTTAGCAATGAAATTTTGTATGTTACAACTTCTTCCGCCATTCACGTCTCGTCCCAGCATCCCTCTTCTGTTATCTTTCCTCCTCGAGCATGTCGGCAGGGTTTGTCACCGGTGTAGGTCTCTCTTCCGTTCGGTGACCATGTGTCTAAGTTCCATTAGTCATTCTGGTGATCGCCTTCATTTCATGATGCGTGTTTGTGGTGGAACATATGTCTATGTCTCAGCTTCTTTGGGCACGTATGTAATTCGGGGCCTTTGTGGTCTTGAATTATATTCTTCTGTTGAATGGACCTTGCCTACTAATATGGCCCATCATGCTTCTCACTCTCCTTTATTAGTAAGATGACACCTGTCCACGTTCTCTTACTCATAATTGCAGACCACGGTTATATAACTCTTGCTCGATTTCATCTTCACTTGTGCCTATCATTTTACCCTGCCAATGCCGTTTAATTCACACCATTGAGCTTCCTCTCTCCAAACGGTCCTTTTCTCTTTGCCTTCCTCTATTCTCCGTCTGTTTCCCCTTATTTTCTGCCAGCTCACTTCTTCTTCCTCTCTTACCTGTCATTTTTCCCATTCTCACATATGTCTCTTAACAGTAACTTCTCCCTCGTTCCTTTGCCACGTCCATTCAACCCATCACCACCGCTGTCAATTTTTCCTTTACTACCTCTATTCTTTTATTTATAGTGAGTTGCGTGCGTTTTTCCATCTTCCCTGATTCTACTTTACCTTGGACCATCACTTTTTATTTCCTGCACATCCCATGGAACATCGTCAATTCTACCTATTTGATGATTTTCATTTTTGCCCGCTTTCTACAACACTAGCATTCAGATGGACGTACTCATATTTGGATAAGGACTAGTGACATTTTCTTCACATCGGAGTATATCTTCATTCTTAATCTTTCACTCCCGTAGCGATGGAGTGCCCCAACATGCACCATTCATTATTTCGATGGTATGAGCCATGTTACTACTGGTTTCGTTGGGTCTATGCAACTTTCTGGTTTCATGGTTTTTTTTTATTTCGGTTGGCAGACAGAGAATCATTTGGGCTATGATATTGTATTGCCTCTCCACTCGGTTTGGCATCACTGGTGGGCATGCATTCCTGATATCAGGGTTCTTACCTAAGTTCTCCAGATCTTCCTTTAGCCATTCATAATTGGCGGTCTCTTTCCTATATGCTAGTGCGGGCGTTCACTAAACCAGACACTACTCTCAGATTGCTGGAAGGTCCTTCGTTGAACTTTTTTAGGACAAAATTGTAATTAGGTTCCTTATATTCTACATTAGATATAGTATATACACGTGTCTATGTATTATAGGGTTTGTTATGATTGTGCACAAACTATACCCTTGTCTTGTAGTCACCATTCAGAAATATAAATACAATACGGCTGAGCACTAGAATTCAGTGCTTCAGATTATACTAAAACCCTCCTATCTTTTCTATCTTGGTATTAGCCGCCATGTTGGAATTTGCTGATTCTGGGTTGTCTTCTTTGTCTTCTGCTATTTCAAAGGTATATGCCTTATGCAGCTCTTCTAGTCAGACTACCACGATCAAGCTAGATCGTAGTAATTTCCTTGTCTGGTGGTCAATCGTTTTGCTTCTCATTGAAGGAAATCAATTGGAATCTCACGTCAATGGGATGTCTAGTCCACCTCCTCGGAAGGTCACTGATGCTGTAGGTGTCTTCAAGTCAAATCCCCTGTATACTGACTGGTTCTCTGTTAACCGCATGCTATACTATGACTCAAGGAATTGGTGCTTAGTTACTCCATTTTAACACTACTGAAGAACTTTGGAATGCTAAGATCTTACGTGTGCGTCTCTTAAAGCTCGAGTTCTGGTCCTAAAAAATGAGATTCATCAAACTCAGAAAAATGGTCTCAAAATGGAAGAGTATCTTGTGAAAATGAAATCACTCGCTGACCAACTTGCTCTTGTTGGTGCTCTGATTGATGCTGAAGATCTCATTCTACATACTTTAAATGGTCTTGATGCTGACTACAATGTCGTTGTCGTAAAGCTTACTGATAAACCTGGTTTAACTTGGGTTATTGCTCAGGCTTCCCTTCTTGCTTTTGAGTCTTGTTTAGGGCAACTAAATCATTTCTGTACTTTGTCTCTTCATCGACTGCTAACATTACATAACGGTTGGGAAATGCTTCTAATTTCAATCCATGGACTGATGATTCTAATTGTTGTTCTAATTCCTCTGGCTATGGTGGTTGGCGTGCATCTTATGGCTCTAGAGGTGGACACTCTTGTGGTCATCGCGACGGAGGTGGTCATTCCTTCTGCACTTATTGTCTACGATCAGATCATGCTATTGACACTTGTTATCGTCTCATGGATCATGAACAGAATCATTCTTCTCATCGTTACTTTCCTCATGCCTTCTATGTAAATCCTTACACGGTCTCAGATCCTAATTGGTACCTCAATAGTGGTGCAAATTATAATGTGACGCCATTTCCAGAACAAATTGAAGAAGCTACTCCAGTAGGTGAGTCTCATCTAGTAACTTGTTCTGGACAAAAATGTGCAATGAAAGCTGTTGGTTCTACTTCTATTCCTTGCTCTCAATCTCACTTATTACTTAAGGATGTTCTATTAGTTCCAAATGCTACTAAAAATTTGGTCAGTGTGTAGATTGGTTGAGGATAATCATGTGGATGTTATTTTTACTAATGGTGGATGTGTTGTGAAGGACAACAATACAGGAAATCAACTGATGCAAGGGATTCCCAGGTTCGATATGTATCCAATGGGAAGTAACTTCAAAAGACAGCCTCAAATCCATGTTACAATTGTCTCAGCAAGTCAAAGTGATGTAGATTTTATTCACCTACATTTTGCTTTTGGTCATCCTAGCAATATAATTTTAAAACAAGTGATGAATAAGTGTAATTTAAAGTTTTCTATCAATGATACTTTTGTATGTGAAGCCTGCCAATATGGGAAATCAAAGTTGTTACCATTTCCTTCATCTACTTCTCATGCATCCTCTCTTCTTGATCTCATTCACACTGACTTGTGGGGACCTTCTCTGGTTTAATCAACTAGTGGTTATCGGTACTATATTCATTTTTTGGATGATTTTAGCTGTTACACATGGCTATACCCATTAAAACACAAAGGAGAAGCTGTCAATGCTTTCAAACATTTTCATACTTTAGTTGAAAATCAATTTAGTTCTCATATCAAGGCAATTCAGTATGACAATGGGTCTGAGTATAAACCATTCATTCCTATTTGTAATGAAGCAGGGATTAATATTTGTTTTACATGTCCATATACCCAGCTCTAAATGGTCGTGCAGAGAGAAAGCATCGACATATTGTGGAAATGGGGCTCACACTTCTTGCTCAATCTAAAATGCCTTTACACTACGGGGTTGAAGCTTTTACCATGGCTGTTTATCTCATTAATCGGCTACCCATACCAGTTCTCTAAGGATCAACACCATTGTTTCAGCTGTTCAAAACATAACCTAACTACAAGATGCTTCAACCATTTGGGTGCGCTTGTTATCCTTGCCTTAAACCATTCAATGCACATAAGTTTCAATTCCATAGTCAGAAATGTGTTTTTTTAGGTGTTGCTTCACATTAAAAAGGATATCGTTGTTTGAGCTCAACTAGAAAAATATTTGTCTCTCAACATGTTACTTTTGATCCCACTTTGTTTCCCTTTGCCATTGGTTTTTTGCACCAACATAAAGACTTCTTTGCATCAAGGAGTTCCTTACCTCTTTTCCTTTCCACTACCTCTCCTACTACAGCCCAACATGACTCATTTTTATCACCAAATTGCTCTTCTGTCAAATTCTGAACCAATAGAACACTATGAATCCACCACATCCCCAACTGTAAGTGTGTCTATGAGTGACCACAATCACTCTACTGGACCACATTTATTTGTTGATCCAAGCCCAAATTGTCCTCTACTTAGCCCACCTTACACCCCACTTATTGCCACCGAGCCCACCAATGTTCAGCCAATGGTTACACGTGTAAAAGATGGGATCAGCAAACCTAAATATCCATTCATTGGATTATTGGAGTATGAAGACCTGAAGTTTCTCAGTCGGGTCTCAGAACCATTTTCTGTCAAAGAAGCTCTTCAGTCGCCACATTGGAAACGAGCCATGGAAGAGGAGTTTTATTCCTTGCAGAAAAACTACACCTGGGAGTTAGTTCTTGATATGGGTCAAAAAGCTGTGGATTGTAAGTGGATTTTCAAGACCAAATTCAAAGTCGATGGTTCAATTCTCAAGCATAAAGCGAGACTAGTGGCAAAAGTTTTCAAACAAACTCCAAGGGTTGATTTCATGAAACATTTAGTCCTGTCATCAAACCGACAATGATTCGAGTTATTCTCATAATTGCAATGACGTTTAATTGGCTGGTGAAGCAACTAGACATTAATAATGCATTTTTGAATGGTTTTCTCCATGAAGTTGTGTATATGCGTCAACCAAAGATTTGTGGACTTGAATAGACCTCATCACATCTATAAGTTGGTTAAAGCACTCTATGGTTTGAAACAAGCTCTACGAGCTTGATTTGATAAGCTAAGAATTGCCTTATTACAATAGGGATTTGAAAATATAAAGAATGATATATATTTGTTTATGTTGTGAACCAATAAAATCATTATTTTTATCTTGATATATGTTAATGATATACTGGTTACTGGGAACAACTCTGACTACATTCAGCGATTTGTTGATAAATTGAATACTCTATTCTCTCTTAAGGATTTCGGAGCATTATACTATTTTTAGGTCTCAAAATATATCGGGACAGATCTGGTATTTACCTAAGTCAAGCTAAATACACTCTTGACTTGTTAAAAAGATTCAACATGATTGATTGTGCTTGAGTTCCTACGCCTATGGTCATTGGCAGACAGATTTCTTTAATGGATGGTGAAATAATGACTAATAGTACCTTGTATAGACAAGCCATCGGTTCATTGCAACATCTAACCACTACATGTCCAGACATTACATACTCTGTGAACAAGCTTATCCAATATTTATCTACTCCAAGAGTGCCTCATTATCAGGTTGTCAAGCGTATTTTAAGGTATCTCAAAGGAACCTATAATTATGGACTTTTACTGAAACCTTTTAAAGCCCTACAGCTATCAACCTTTACTGATGCAGATTGGGCTACAGATGTGAATGATAGAAGATCCATGGCTGGTATGTGCATGTATCTTGGTGGTACTCTTATTTTATGGTCATCAAGGAAGCAAAAGGTTGTCTCTAGGTCATGCTCTGAATCTGAATATAAGTCTTTAACAGATGGAGCTGCTGAAATAAAATGGTTGTACTCCTTATTATCAAAACTTGGTCTATTCTTACGACAACCTTCAACCATTTGGTGTGATAATTTGAGTGCAAAGGCCTTAGTAGCAAACCCAGTACAATATGCAAGGAGCAAACCCAGTACAATATTGAAATTGGTCTACACTTTATAAGAGACATGGTCTTATCAGGATTCATTGATATCAGATGTATATCATCTTCTCTTCAAATTGCAAATTGTTTTACAAAGGCTTTAACTCATTCACGTTTTCAACAACTCATAAGCAAACTTGGGATGTCAGTCACACTCTCTCGTTTGAGGGGGAATGTTAGGACAAAATTGTAATTAGGTTCCTTATATTCTACATCAAATATAGTATATACACATGTCTCTGTATTATAGGGTTTGTTATGATTGTACAGATTATACCCTTGTCCTGTAGTCACCATTCAGAAATATAAATACAATACGACTGAGCACTAGAATTCAGTGCTTTAGATTATACTAAAACCCTATTCCTATCTTTTCCATCTAACTTGAATGCATCTCCAGTCTTCCCTCGTGAGAATCGTCATTACTCACCCACTCGTCATCGCTCATGGTCGACCTTTGAAGTCGATTCAAATGGAGCAATGATGATCACTCCCACTATGGGTTTAGCTACGTTTTATGCCAAAAAAGCCCGTCTCTATTCCATGATCTTTAGTGCTTGGTGGTGTAAGGGTTGCTCTCTTCTCATTGTCCCACCTTCATCTCTTTTGGTCTCTAGTAGTTATGTTTTTAGTTCCTTTGTTTTTATGTTCCGTTTCTTTTCAGGTATTCTTTTATTGCAGGTTTTCGGCACGCACGCACAACCTCTTTGCTCCTCTCTCTGGGACTTTTTGCAAGCAACTCCTATGTGTTGAGGATGTCTTACTTTTCAAACACCTTATGTAAGGGTGTAGACATCATAAAACTTGAGTTGTCCTTTCCCTTCTCCATGCTTATTTATGGCATGCCCTCTATGCTATGTTCGATAGTCAACTTACTTTTTGTCCCTCTCATGTATGTGCATCATGTGACTTTGAAATGGGTTTTGCTTTCCTTAACCAATCTAGTGCTTACTTTGGCGGGTATTTTAGTTAAGGAGATTTTTGTTGGGAATGTTTTCCTGTCGTTTTTTCTTTCCTTCCCTTCACTTCAACTTGAAACTCCTTCACTTTCCTGGTTAGTCCTCCATATTATATGAATGGGGACACTACCACTATTTTTGTATTTTGGTAACCTTTTGCCTTAATGGACTTTGATAATTTTATAAAACAAAATATATAATAAATTTTAAGAATTAAAATTTAAAATTTAAAGAGTTAAAAAAATATTTTTTTAGAGAAAATTAATCTTTTAATCCTTCAATTATTAATTCATTTATAACTCAGTCATTTAACTATGACTCGGTCCAACTCAGTCCCTAAACTTTTGACTAGCTTATGACTCAGTCCCTTATATAGAAGTTTGAGTGAGAAGAAGATAAAGAAGTTTGAGAGCAGTGAGAGATTATGATAAGATGAAGACAAAAACAAAGAGAGAGGAGAGAGGAGAAAGTGCTGATGAAGATGTGGAGGAGAAAGAAATTAGGAGGGATGAGAAAGAACATAAATCTAAGTAGATACTTGGCACATTTTTTTCCCTAAAAATGGAGTTTTTAATTATTAAAATATGAAAACTAATATTAATTTAAAAATTAAGACATCAAACATCAGCTGACACATAAGCTTAATAATCATTGATATGGCATATTTTTAGTGGATAAACCACAAAAGAATTTCTCTTCATTTTTATATTATTATTCTTCTCTTAGTGATTCATCCACATGGCAATGATTGCTTCCATGTAGGCTCCACCTAGATTATTTTATATCATTTAAATAAAATAAGCAATAAGAGAGGACATGCAATGAAAGATTAAAAAGAGAAGCGTATCATATATGGTTGTGTTTGGAATAAAGATTGGAAGAATGACTTTTTGAAAAGTAAGATTAGATAAGAGTAAAATTGGGTAAAAAGTAATATTGTGTAATTTGATTTATATTTATAATAAAGATTGCAGAAGTTACTTGTAAATTACTTAAAAAAATAACTTTTGATGGGAAATGACTGAAAAAGACATAAAAATTGTAACAGAAAAATGGAAAATAACTTTTCAGAAAAGTAAAAAAATAAAAGCTAATTCGAACCTAGAAAAAGTCAACTGGGTATTATAATGAGGACTTAAAAGAGTATATATTAAATGTAAATATCTTGTGATATTTATACTACCTCTAGTCCTACTTATAAAATCTAACTAAATTTTTTAAGAGAAGTGAAGGAAGAAAAATAGGTACCAAATTATATCATATGTTGTGTTTTATCATATTATATATTAGTTCATAAGCCAAATAAAATAGTTTGACAAAAATAATAAATTGTAATGCTTTAAAATAAGGTAATTAGTTTTCTTAAGATTCCTTAAAAAGTCAACTAGATCTTATAATTAAGATTGGAAAAATAAAATATTGCTTCTCACCTACCTAATGGGAGAAGCAACATGATATTGCTTCTATAAATAGTGGGAAATCGGCAATAAGAACAATGGCTGTAATCATCCAACCAAACATCAATTTTTTTTTTAAAAAAAATTGGCAATGGAAACAATTATGGGAAATCAAATGATTGGGAGGCTCAATCGTCCTCCCAAACACCCTCTATAACGTTGTTCCTTCTATTTAGCCATGTCAAGTTGAATGCAATTAAAAAAACAAGATAAGTTGAGAACTTTCTCCAATCCCAAGCCCCAAGTTGATCTTTTGCACAATTATTAGGACAATTTATCCTTCACTACCTTTTTGCCAAAGCCGTGAGCAAATTCCAGGCTCAAAAAAAGACCTAGTAATTATATTCTCCTTAGCCTATAACTTAGTTATCTTCCACAGTTTCTTCTTGGAAATCCCTAATCCTTTCCCATTTACATTTTTTCTTCTTTATTTTTTGTCAAGTATCTCTCACCTCCCTCTATCTCTCTCTCTGCTTCTAACTTCTAAGCATCTCACTTTGTTTTTCCAACTTTGACATTTGAAAACACAGAATAAACACTACTAAAAAAGACATTTTTAACGTCCGTTTTTAGGCACCTTTAGCTTCCATTTTTAGAGGGACATATATGCGGGAGATGTAAAAAGTTTGAATATACAATGTCAGTTTTAAAAACAAACGCCATAAGTTCTTACCTACAGCGTCTGTTTTTTAAAAAACAGACACCATAAGTTATGGCGTCCATTTTTTAGAAAAACCAACGCCACAAGTCCTTCACATTCTTTTTCTAATTTTTTTGTATTATATTTTGTAAATGTGGAAGCAAAGAAAGAACCGTCAACCACCCAAAAGAAACAACAAAGCACCCAAATGTGGAGGAAGATCGAAGAAAATACATGCGAACTAAGAAGGTAGCAGGGACTCTAATCTGCTCACATTCTACAAAAAGGCAAAGAAAAATAAGCACTAAAAAACAATAAAAAATTATAAATAGAAGCTATGTATACTTAAACCTTACGATCTCTTTTGTCAACTTAGATATAAAATCAAAACCACCACCAATATCTCATAACGGGGAGAGAGGGTGAAGAACTAAAAGAAAAAAGAAACATAACACGACGACGAGAGGGAGGCCAAGAGAGTGAGAGAGGATGGCGACGGACCAAAAGGGAAGAGAATTGAGTATATCATATTAAGAGAGAAGACAAGAGAATATGAGAAAAATAATTCAGAGGAAATAGAAGAGAAATATTTAAGTAGAAGATAGAATATGAGAGAAATAGTTCAAAAGATGAGGGAAATATAAGGTGGGAAACAAAATGACGTCTGCTTTATGAGAAGATGGATGCTGTAGCACAGATTTGGAGTTCGTTTTAAGAAAACAAATGCCACATATGCTGGAAAACGGACGCCACATATGCCATCCCATCAGTCTGTCAGACTATGTACGGTGTAGGCGAGTGGGTGTCGACAGGCCATATGGCATCTATTTCTGTGTGAAACAAATGCCCAATTGGGCGTCTTTTTCACACAGAAACAAATGCTCAATTGGGCGTCTGTTCATAATTGAACAGAGACTGAAACAGACGCCCAGTTGGGGTTTGTTTTAGAGAGAAAGACATACGTCTATGTGTCTATTCACATTTGTTCTTATCTATTCTTTAAGAACAAACATCTAAACGATGTGTTTGGCGTCTGTTTTCAAAAACCAGACACAAAAAAGGACCTAATTATTATATTATTGCCACCGTGTTTGTTGCAACGTCAGTTTTTTTTAAAACGGACGTAAAGTATAGACGTTATATCTCTTTTTTGTAGTAGTGAAAATTTTCAAGATTACTTGACTATTATGGCGAATGAGCTTGGTGGAGATGGCTTAAAGTGTTCTTGATTAAGGAAGCTATGTTTACAGACTGTCCAGCTCTCCGGTGCTTGATTGTTTCGTTTAAATTATATAAAATAATCTAGGTAGAGCTTACTTGGAAGCAATCCTTGCCATGTGGACCACTCAAAACTAAGACAAGGATAATAATATAAAGGGTTAAGGGTCAAATTTGCCCCAGAAGTATGATTTGGGGCAATTTTGCCCTGGAAGTTTGTAAAATGTGGCAATTTTGCCCCTATCGTTAGTTGACCGTCAGTTGACCGTTAGTTGACTAAATATGTTGAACTGACAGTCCACAGGCCATCCACTATAGTTTTGCTAAGGTGAAGATTTGTCCTGAAAGTTTTAAATATATTAATTTTGGTTGTTAGTTGACCAAATATGTTGTACTATCAGTCCGCATGTCATTTAGTTTATTTTTGTTAAGGTGAAAATTTGTATCAGAAGTCCATTTGCCATCTTAGTTCTTATTTTTAAAAGTTAGATTTAAAGTTCCAATATAAATCTTCACCTTATCAAAACTACATTGGATGACATGTGGACTGTCAGGTCAACATATTTGGTCAATTAATGGTCAACTAACGGCAAGGGCAAAATTGCTCTATTTTAGAAACTTCCAGGGCAAAATTTCCCCAAATCATACTTCCAGGGCAAAATCGCCCCTCAAGCAATACTTCCAAGGCAAACTTGGCATTTAACCCTAATATAAAAGACTAAAATATAAGGGATTGATTCATAAGTGAGTCAAAAGTCAAAAGTTCAGGGAGTGAGTCGCACATAGTTGAGAGATTGAATCATAAAAGAGTTCATAGTTGGAGGATTAAAAGATTAATTTTCCCTATTTTTTAAAACATTTTCTTGAATTTATTTTAACCACCCAAGAAGAGAGGCAACAAATTCTCATGTAGCCACATTTAAGAGCTAAGTTACAAAATATGGGATATATCAATAAGTTCTATAATTCATAGGTTGCAAATGAGGATTGATTTTATTAAACCCAAATTAAATTAGAATTTTCACTAATTTAATTACTTTTCAACCTTTAGAAGCATTAAAAAAAACATGCTTATTGGCAAAAACCAACGAAATGATTAATCTCTGGCTATCGATTGGGATAGTGATGGATTTATTTAAAAAAGGAAAAGATGATTTTCCATCTGAGATAAATAAAACCTTTTTCTAATAATTCTCTATTTAATAATCCACTCCCTCATCATGTTTTTTAATTACTACTAAAACTTTTTTTTATCTATGTTTACTACTTAAAGAACTTAGGGGGCATTAGAGTACTTTCTCAACCCTAAAACTCTCTCTCTCTCTCTCTGCTCACCATTTTCATCCATCACCTTCAATTCCCCCAAATTAAGGATCTATATATGATATTCTGTCTCTCTTCTCTCTTCTCTCTTTCTTTCTTTCTTTCTTTCTGAATTTCATTGATTCTCGTCATTTCTTGTTTGGCTCTCTATATCTATCATTGGCGACATGGTATGTTCCTTCTGTGCCATCTCCAGATTTCCATTAATTTTGATTCATTGTTTCAATGGGTAAGAAGAAATTCTATAATTTAAAAAAAAAATAAACAAACCAGTTAATCACACAAGGGAAAGACAGGTACATTAATTAATGTTGGAGCAAATTAAAATGTAACTTCCAGATGATTTACTGTATTGGGTTTCTTTCTATGATCAGAAAACGCGTTCGTATATCCTTTAGCCTAGTTTTCAAAAGATCCGTTTCTGAACATGTTTGATCTGAATTCTTTTCATTACTCATAAGGAAGGGTGTTTTTGCAGTATAATTCCCAATAATTATTCTAACAATAATATAATGATAAAAAAATGAGTATTTAAACTTGTTATCCCAATGAAGATTGAATTTTCTAGAAAACTACATTGGGAAAACTGTGCCTCACATTTGGAGTTGGAGGTTAGTAAGCACCCAATATCTATTGGTATAGACACAAAAATAGGAAAACTAATATGCAGGTCCCTATAATTTTATTTGTTAATCATGTCTTTCCAATATTTTTCTTTCAATCAGTTACCTGAAACTATAAGGACTTGTTAAAAATCCAGGTGAAACTACATGAACTTGATAAAAAAAAAAACTATATGAACTTATTAGAAATTAGGTAAACATATAAAGAGCTAATAAATAGGGGGATAGACTATATGGGCCTGATTGAAAATTATGTAAAACTAAAGGGAACTAGTCGTTAATTTTTCAAAATGAAAAAAAAAAAATCACCTTGCCATAATCATTATATCTTGCACTCACATCACATGATTATCTTGTTCTTCAAAATCCATGCATGTACTTACATTCATGAACTTGCTATGTATATGTATATGTATATGTATATGTATATGTATATGTATATGTATATGTATATGTATATTTGTTAGGCAAATGCAGCGTCTGGAATGAAGGTGAGTGATGAATGTAAGGTAAAGTTCTTAGAACTAAAGGCGAAGAGAAACTATCGTTTCATTATATTTAAGATTGAGAATCAAGAAGTGGTGATTGATCAGCTTGGAAGCCCAACAGAAACCTACGACGACTTCACTGCTTCTCTTCCTCCTTCTGAATGTCGATATGCTGTCTTTGATTTTGATTTCACAACAATTGAGAATGTCCAGAAAAGCAAGATTTTCTTCATTGCTTGGTATGTTTAATAATAATAATAATAGTAGTAGTAGTAGTTGTAGCTTCCTCTAGCTATAAAAACTGTCTTTAGACTGGAGAAAAAATTGTTCTAAGTAAAGCCTCTGTTTCATTACTGACTATTTATTGTCATATTAATTCATTGCTTGGTATGTTTAATAATAATAATACAGTAACTTCCTCTATAATAACTGTCGTTAATAATAATAATAGCTTCCTCTGTTTCTTTGCTGACTATTATTTATTGTCATGTTAATTTATGGATTTAATTTTCTGCTCTAGTCATCCTACCTAATTTAACTAATTGGACTAGTTGAAGTCTAATGCACCACTCTATACCTAAATGTAAATCACTTATAGGGATAAATTTAGTTTAAAGTATGAGTAATTTGTAGAGTAATTAATGACATTTTCGACATTTTCTAATTTTTACCATATTAAATTTTATTATTGGAAAAGGAGAAAGAGAAATAGAGGTGTGAAAATCATTTATAAGGTAGGGACAAACAAGAGGTTTAACAAGAGTAAATGTAGAATTTCTTTTCTCAATTGAATGCATTTTTTGATACACGAGAATATGATAAAAGTGACTTGCATTACAGCTTAGAGTGGTACTTTTTAATTAGATGTCAGGTGGTCTGAATCCAACAAAAAATATGTTTTTTTGGCTAGCCTTATTTATAGAGAGATTTCTAGGAGCACTCTTTGATCCAAAATATAGGACATTGTGAAATGTCAACTATGTTCATTCCCATATATACTGCCCCTTTCCTCGTTTCTAGGATTATGCATTAGTGATTGTGGAAATTGGAATGATCTGCTAATAATTACTTCTAATAAATAAGGGCATAATATTGGAAAAAAAACTATTATTACCTTTGATCCTTAAACTATAACAAGTTAGATAACTAATTTATAAATTATTAAAAAAACTAGTTAAATTAGTTATTTGTAATACACGGTACTGATTTTTCTAAAATATTATCTTTAATTATGTTCATTAGAACCTTTTTTTTTTTTAATGAAAACCTCTTAGTATATGCAATCAATATAGATGCTTTAGAGCAAAAATTTTAAATTTATGACTTAAAGTTGTATATGAGAGAAAAAATTATGACTAAAATTTGTATGAGGTCTTATATTCAAAATCAAAGTATACCTTTAGCCCAGTTTTCATATTAAGGACGGGAGGGAGTGAGTAGTATTTTTTGAGTGGGCTAGGGATATAGCCATCTTTGCTCAAGATCCATGGTATAATCCTAATTATCCTATATTTAGGAATAAAGAAATCCTATATGGATTTAATTTTTTTTTTCTTACATGAAATTATAGGTCTCCTGATACATCCAAAGTAAGGCAAAAAATGGTGTATGCAAGTTCAAAGGACAGATTCAAGAGAGAACTTTATGGCATTCAGGTGGAATTGCAAGCTACAGATCCTAGTGAAATGAGCTTGGATATAGTCAAATCTAGGGCAATCTAGTACTATTCATATATATTTCAATTCATTTTCCCAAAAAATCTGGTTTTTAATTTATTTCTTTGCTGCTGCATGGCCATTATTACTGTAAAACACAGTCTTTCATGCATTTAGAGTGTTATTAGGGATGGCTTTAATTCTTGTATACTAAATATTCTTCTGCTATGAAAAATGCAAAGTGCATTTCCCATTTCCACCGCCCCCTACTAGAAGATATAAATATTGGGAAAATCTCAAAAAAAAGATAAGGAAAATAGAAAAATCCTAATTCAGTACAGCGAAATCAGAAAATCCTAAATAAATATTTTTATACTTTTTTGCATAATTACGAAAATGCCACTAGATTTTTAACAACGCGAATATCTTAATTCACAACAAGAGTTTCTCAGTTAACAACATCAGCACAAACAACTCACAGCATAAATATGTAGTACCTGGTATTGTTAATTTAGATACTCATATTGTAAAATATGATACTCGTGTTGTTAAAAATCCAGTGACATTTTCGTAATTATACAAAAAAAAGTATAAAAAGACTTATTTGGGATTTTTCGATTTCGCTGTACTGAATTGGGATTTCTCTATTTTCCTAGTCTTTTTCTTGGAATTTTCCCATAAATATTTATGACTAATGATGCTGTTAAAATGCTTGAAATTAAGTTGGAAAATAATGTATATTAGCTGGAGTTGCAATAATAATGAATATGAACAAAATTTCTTGGTTGAAAGCAATTTCAATTGAGACTTTGATTTCTTCGGGACTTCCAACTTAGTTTATTTTGGATTTTCATTTCAAGTTTTTAAGATTTTTAACTCGCATGTAAGAGGGGCGTTTTTGTTGAATGACATTATAACTCTTTCTACTTATATGACATATTTGGATAGTTGATGTTGATATTAAATATAAGACATAGATATTTTTATATTTATCATTTTTTCTAATTTACTCATATTAATATCCTTTAAAAATAATCAATGAAAAAAGGAATGAGTGATTAAGGAAGATGATTAAGGTCCTTTAAAAAGTGCTTATCATATTAATTAATTTAACTAACTTCCGTAATATAATCCAATTAGATAAATATGTCTTATATTAAGTACTAAAAGGTGTAATATATTTTAGAGTAATATACTCTAACCACCCTTGTGGTTTGCCTTAATCATACAAATCTCCCATCTATTTTAAAATAAAACATACAAATTTAATCCAAACCATTGACTCGTTTAAGGATTGTTATTTTAAATGAAAATTTATATAAAAATAAATTTTATTTACTAATTCCATAATTTTGGCTAAATTTGTTTAAGTAATTTAAGATTTTTTTTCCTTTTTGTTAACGTATTTTCTACTTTTACAAATAGTTAAATGTTAATTTTTTTTTATATTGAGATAAAGACTTAATTAATTTAATTAATGCAGACATAGTAAAAATAATTAAAATCATGATTAAATCTATTATAGATGCACACTTAAATAAACATGTTTATAAATGTTGGTGCAAAAATGTATTTCCAAAATTAAAATTTTAAATTAATATCTGTTATACAATATTTCAAATCTACATTATTAATAACATATAATGAATAAAAATATTCATTTCAAATGTCTTTTCTATTATGGTGTCGTGGCAAAAAAGAAAGAAATAAATATGGTTTCAATTTAAAATAATACTAAATAAATAAGTTTTTTTTAATAAAATTTGGATTCCATCGCTTAACTCAGAAGCAAACGATGTCACAAAGTTATAAAACCCAAACATACATCCTCTTCCCTAAAAAATGTGGAGGGTGATCAAAAACAGAAAAGTTCCTCTCAAACCCATGAGCCTCTTTGGCTAAATCGTCAGTCATGCTAAGATAATCTATATCTCTATGTCTAAGGGAAACCTACTAGTCCAAGCTTAGAATATATCTAGAATCTTGCACAATATCAAAGAAAGGGTGATCCTGATTACACCCTCGAAAAAAAAATATCTCGATACAATTTGATTCGACAATGAATTTTCTAAAGCCTTTGTTCTAACACAATTGCAACCTGTTAATGATACTGATGAGTTTTGCAATTGTCGGTGGAATAGAGGTAAGTCTCCCATTGAATCCACTAATCCATCTTCCTCCAGCCTCTCTTATGATACCTTCACAGTTGCTTCTTCCATCATCTAGTGCTGATCCATCTACTTACAGCACTACATGATCATCTTCGACATTGAACTCAGGGCCCACATGCATACTGTGATTACCATAGAATTTACACCTATCCACCAAGATCATATCCCAACAAGCCTTAGACAACATTGGAAGGCACTTATAAGATAATTTGACTCAATATCATTAAAAGCAGTATTACATCTAGCTAGCCATATATCCCAGCATATATATCCAAATAAAACTCCCTATTCAATCTTATTTGTATTGGAAGCTCCTGCTTCCTGTATCAGGTTCCAGTTTATCCATTCTCTCCCATTCAGTGATAAGAAAGAGTTCTACAAGGTTGGATGTGGGACTGATTTCCACCACTGAGTCGCATTCACACAATCTCTAAGCAAATGCATTTCTATTTCCACTACTCTGCATCCATAAGCGCAATCTTCTTCTTATGCTAATCTGCACTATTTCCTAAGTTATGATGTATGGGCCCTTCCTTGCGCCACTAGCCACATGAAAGATTTAATCTTCTCTAGAACTTTCCACCTCCAAAATCTCTTCCATATGAAATCTACTTCTTCAGGATAACATGCACAAAGAAAATTGTGCAACTTTAACAGTAAAGGAACCATCAGGGGACAGTTTCCATAAGAATTTGTCCTCTCCTCTCTTCTCATCGGGGGGTGTGCACATGCAATTTTCTCAACGATATTATGATGAAACCAAACTCGAAGCTTCCCATAATTCCACTCGCCATTTATATCAGCATAGTCTACAACTCTCTCATAACTGTCAATAATCCTTTCATACCCTGGAATGAAATCAATAAGAGGAGCATTAATCTCAAACCAGTTCTCATACTAGAAAGTAGTGGAGTTTCCATTCCCAATCTTATTTCCTACACCCTTGTTGCACTACAAGAAAAAGACAATTTTATAGCAATTTAAATGTAGGATTTGAACCGCTACAAATAACATTAGTAGTGGTTATCGTATGTTACAAACCGTTTTATAGCGGTCTCACTGGTCAAACACCGCTATTAATTTGTAGCAGTTTCATTAAACCAATGTAAAGTGCACCTTTGTAGCGGTTAGTAAACCACTACAAAGAGAAAAAATTTTGTAAATATTTGGTAGAAAGAATTTGAAATTTGGCATGACATTTTTAAAACCACTACAAATGTCAAAAATCTGGCAGGAATTAAAAAAATTTAAATTTTGGAGCGAAAATATTAGTAGCAGTTTTTTTTTTTATTGAAACCGCTACTAACATATACCAATTTTTTTTAAAAAAAGAGGCACCAACATGGGCGCCAAAATGAATATTTTGTAGCGGTTTTAAAACCGCTAAAAAAGAGCACAGATGGAAAAAAATTATTTAAACTTTTTGCTAAATAAGATAAATGTTATATTTTAATTTTTTTTAATAATGAATTTGGATGTGATTAAAAAAAATATTAATATAGTGAAAATGATATAAATTTACTTTTGATAGTTATAAAAATTATTATGAGAATATATATAAT
>JBAGKO010000010.1:24308947-24327937 GCA_037177275.1 Acacia concinna
CCATAATATAGTGGGAAACTTTGTTTTTCTTGATCAACTGCCACCTCCCTTTCAAGAGGAGGCGGTTGGTGATGTAGATGATTAGCAGTAGGTACCTTGTATTTTGTATTATTGGTATATGCAGTAAGTTATCCAATTTTCCTATTAAAAAAAAAAAAAAAAGAAAACAACCAGCAACCGGAGGCAAAGCTCCAATAACGTGTTTGTCTAAACCCCGCCAAACTTCGAAAAAACTAACTCCCGTATTTGCTCATACTGCAGTTCCCCATTGACTGGTAGGTTTGAAACTCACTTCCTATTGAAATCCCCAACTTCTCTCTCTTCATGAATCCCCTGATTCATCCGTTGTTCCACGGAACATGGAAGAACCCTCTTGTAGTACAACTTCCTCACCAGCATCCTCTCGAATCAGCATTCACTCTTCAGCAGACACTGCTGAAATTTCTCACAATGTTCTTCGGTCCGACCTCGAATCTCTTCGTCTTGTTTATGGGAGCCTTCAATCAAAGCATGCAGAAGCCGAAAAAAATCTTGCTCTACTCCAGCAGCGGATGGATGAGTGCGCCGATCAGAACGCGCGTTTAAGCCGAGAAATGGCGCAAACCATCAGTGAAAGAGACTCGTTTCGGGATCAGGTTCGATTTCTTGAAACAAATTTGAGAGAAAAGGAGGTGGATTTATCGAAGAAGCTTGATGTGGAAATAGGGGAGAAAGAAGGGCTCAAGAAAGAAATGGAAGAATCCAAAGAACGAGTTCAGAAATTGGAGAATGAGAGGGAGGACATAAAGTCGTTGATGGTAGAGAGTCTAGAATCTCTCAGTTCAACTAGGGATTGCCTATCTAGAGTATTGGAGGGTTTAGAGGAAGAAAATGATGAAATTTATATTAAAGAAAACGAGGATATTGGTGTGAAATCTGGACTAGGAGACGAGTCAAGGGCGGTATTGGAAGAGGTGAGGACGCTGTCAAGGCTTGCAACAGAGGTGGAAACAAGAATTGGTAAGTACAAAGATTCAAGAAAGAAGGAGAAAAGAGAACTGGAGAATAGTGTGATCAGTTTGACAGAGGAGAATAGGGATGTCAATAAGTTGCTAAGGATCGCAATATTGGAGAAAGAGTCAGTGGAAAAGAAGTTGAAGGGAAGAGTACCCCTATTGCCATTTGGATTGCAGAAAGTTGGTTTTGGATTTATGATGGGGGCTAATACTAATGAGCCAACTACAGAGAGTACTGGGGTTAACACAGGGACTAAGTCTGACAGTAGTGAGTGTGAAGAGGAGGTCGTTAGTCTGGTAAGCCACTAATATCTTTATTTTCCAGTGATTGACTTATTTATGTGGCCTCCACCTATGTAGTGCATAAAGAATGACTACGTAATTCTCCATTTGGTCATCCACAGTGCAAGTATCTGAATTTAGTCTTCTGATAATTTCCCCCAATCAATTTAATGCCCTGGATGTTAAACTGACGTGAATATGTGACATAAAATGTAAATAATTATTAGTTTTTGGTTTAATATATTTTTTATTTCCGTTATTATGTTATGATGAGTTCAGTGGCTATTAGCGGTTAGAAGGGGCAGGTAAGCATTTGAGGATATGAATATGCCTCATTCCTATTGTGTTAAGCTTAAGCTGTTATCTGATTTGTGAATCCAAAAATGTATTTTCAGAATTCTCTCTCTTTTCTCTCAATTCTCTTATTCTTCTTCCAATACCTTATCAATGTGACTAAATTGTTGGCATGGCTTAATAAAATGCTTATGTGGTCCTTATATGATGAAGTGGCCACGCTTAGTGTTCAGAAACTCTAAAATAAGTCCATCAATTTGTTTAGTACAGTTCTCCAACTTTTTGTTTCTTGGACACTAAACATAGCCCCTTGTCAATTCTATGGTAATATAGCATGCTTTTAGTTAGTTCACTAAATTACTTGAATACACGTCAATTTAATAACGAACAGAAGTTGAAAACTGATTGAGGTAGATTATAGAAGAATAAATTGAGAGTTGCACTTTAGATGTAGTGTTGCTACATTGAGGTAGAGTGCTATTTAAGAACATGAAGATGTCACATCCATAAATCATTGTGCCTCCCTATCAGCATGGGATATAGCTTGCTTTCCTCTTATCTCAGTGCATTTCTGTATATTTTGAATCATACAAGAAGAACAAGGGCAGGGCACTTCTGATTGATGATAGTAATAACTCAGCTTACCATCTTCTTGCAAAAGATTTTGCCTGTACTGACATTTATGATTACTTTTCAAGGCTTCAACAGTTGAAAGGATAATGAAGAATCTACGTTGTGAAATCTCTCAATTGAGGAAATCTTTGGAGGAATCAAGGTATTTTACCATCTAACAATTTTGACTCGACATAGTGATTTGGTTGTTTGCTGATTATGCTGTAAATTGCAATGGAGAGGGATGAAAACAAGTCAAAGTTACCTTGACTCTGTTTTTAACAAAGACATTTCATAAATGACTCCTGTATTATGATAGTATTAAAAAATTAAAAGCAATTTTTTCTCTATATTGATAAACCAAGAAGTATACTATTAGTCCCTTCTTTGATTTATCTTTTTAGCTCTATATGATCCCCTTACTTTTTCTCCTCTAAAATCACAAAGTTTCAGGTAACAAATTGAAATTCAAACAATGTGTGGATAACAAGCCAGATGGTTTCAAGTAACCCAAGTGGAGCTACAGGGTGGATCTTGTGTGCTGTATATATAACTTGTTTACTAAAATATATTTGCCTTATCAAAGAGAAAATGAAATATTAAATAAGAATTCCAATTCATATATTCTTTTTCCCTCATTGTGCATGTTGTACCTTAATGTAATAATGTATTCATGAGCTAGAAATACTCCTTTTGTTTGTTGACACGCGCACACACACATAGTAAATTTAGGATATGATGAAATGCTGAGAGAGACATTTCTGGAATAATCTTGTAACTTATAGATGTAGACCTTTTGAAGTTTAGAGAGAAACTTTCTTGGTAAAGTTGGAGCAACTAAGAGATAAACATAATCAGAGAGGGAAGGGAGATCCACTCAAGCTCAAAGTGTATTATAAGACTAAATCAATAATCTTGAAAGTAATGGAAAAGGGTCACTGCTGTTGTTGACAGGGAACTAATTTCAAGCAACGTTTGAAAAGAATGTTGGGAGTTGTAATAAAAAATTAACCAATAGTGGCTTAGATCAAATGAAATGAATATGACCCCTTTTCAACAAAATCAAGAGGTCCAACTACAATAGGAGAGCCAAACCCTTTCTATGCTCAACAATCCTTGATTCTAAATTATTCGTTAGTATTAAATACCAAATAGTTATGTCAAAAAAGAGAAAAAAAATGTCATCGGTTTAGGTAAAACAAATTATGTTGATGGTTAGCATAAGAAACCACGCATTAGTAGTTAGCAAAGCAAACCATGTGTTAATGGTTAGAAAAAAACCAAGATCTCTACCTAACCACAAGGGCTGAGGAGAGGATGCCTGAATTCAAAACCTTTACTGTACAAAGTGGGGGAAGTGAGAGAGTGGGCGTCAGGTATCATTTGGTTTTATCATGTGCCTGCCATAAGAGGGAGTGTTGGAATCTTATGATCATATGCTCATTCGTTTTCTGATTGCTCCTTGTTTACCGTGACATTTAGTTTTACCATGTTATTTAAATTATATATTTAATTCCTTGTTTTCCTCCTTAATTTTGATAGTGGTTGGCTGATTCTTAGTCAAGTTTCTCCTTTATATTTACTGCTCCTATTTGAAAACAAGATGAATCATAATACACGTGTTGAATTCAAATTTCTACAAATTCGGTGAGTATATGTGAGCTTAGTTTGTCGTTGGTCTCAGAAATACCATACTGCTACTGTTGGTTGGTATGTCATATTTCTTGGTTTTGGATTATTTATTATCAACTTTATGTCAGGTCAGACACAGAGCGACTCCAGTGTCTCTCAGAGAGACAAGGCAAGGAAATTGCAGAAAACAAACTCTACATTAAGGAGTTAGAAGATAGAGAGAGGGTCTTGACTCAAAATGTAATCACCTTTCTGATCAAGAAATTGGATAATCATTCCCCATTAAAGCTTTCATGCTCACTAGCTTTGTACTTTTGTCTGAATGCTGAAAGGTAGAGGAGCTTTTAACGGAAATTAAGGAAACTGAAGAAGAAGTTGATAGATGGAAGAATGCATGTGAGTTGGAAGTTGAAGCTGGAAAAAATGAGATTGAAGAGCGTGACAAAGTGGTAAAGGTTTTTTCTTTTCCCTCCCATATGAATTGTGATATCAACTTTCTTTACTCTTATTGATGAATTATGTAGAATTTTTTTTCTTCTGTTGATTAATCATAAATTTTTGATAATATTGTCCTGTTTATGAACATCATTTATGATATTTTCCAAAAGGCTTTTGAGTCGTCTACAAAATATAATAGTCCAATATAAGATATGCTGAACTATATTTTCTGAGATACTGAAAACTGACAATAGTCAAACTCCTGAACGTTTAATCAAGAACATGCCCAAGAATCAAAGTGAGTTCATTTCAAAAGCTTAAGATGGAGAAGATAATTTAATGATTTTTATTATTTTATATTATTATTCAGTTTGATATAATTTCCTCAGTAATCAGTGTGTGTATGTTTTGTCTGCCTCCTAAATTGATTCCATACGATATTCCTCCCTGCATTTGTCAATCGGTAAGGTGGATGCATTGAAACAAGAACTACAGAGAACAAAGACTGCCTTGGACATATCAAATGGAAAATTAAGACTAAAAGAAGAACTTGCAAGCACTGCAATGGCTGCACAGGCAGCGGCAGAGAGATCCTTGCAGTTATCTGACAATAGAGCCGTTGAACTCCGGCAGCGTATTGAGGAACTGACCAGACACATAGAAGAAACAGAGAAAACGGAGCGAAGTAACCGTAAAACGAGACGTATATGTTGGCCATGGGAAATCTTCAGGTTCATCTCTGGTTCCAATACTTCAAGCACTAGAGTTGGAACTGTAAAAAGGATGCTACCAGAAATGCACGCCTTAATGAACTAACATACAATTCCTGAACAAAGAGTTGATGGATCTTAAACTTGATTTTTGTGTTTCATAACTCTTCACCCATTGTTTCTTGTAGATGTTTTTTTCTCATTATTGTTAGTATTGTTACTGGTGTTTGCAGAACCACTGTAAACATAATGTGCAGACTGTATCTGTTAATTTATATTTAGGAACAAGTTTGAGGAATAAAATATATACTCCTATCTTTTGAAGGAACACCATGTTTTTTTATAGATAATACTACCTCCAATTCTAAATATAGGACTTAGGGCTTGTTTGGTATGACTTATTTGAGCTAAATAAGATCTTATGCACAAAGTACGAGAAAGATCCCTCTCACATACTTACTTTATATTTCGCAAATAAGATCTTATTACCCCTAAATAAATTATGCCAAACAAACACTTAGTTTATAGTGCACTGTACAAACTAGAACCAGAGGAGTATATTATTAGCCAAGATTCCTTACAAGCATGGGCACTATGATGGAATTGTCATAACTCATGATGCTAGGTTCTTCCCCAATAAAATAGACGAGGGTCAGAAAATATGATTCACCTTGATCTTTTATATAGGCGGGTAACTAAAGAAGTTAATTTGTTAATAGGATTGCATCTTCATATTCAAAATTGCATTCAAGACTCAGGTAACAAGAAAGATGTTGAATCATTCACCTTGAAGTATGGCATCTTAAAGACCTTTTGTCCTGGTAAAGAGGCATCTTATTATTACTTAAGTAAACCTATGTAATGTATACACGTGTTTGTCAAAAACTTCAATGGTTTCATCTTTTTATGGTTTCATAGCCTAGAAAATGATTTATTGGAACAACAACATAACTATTATTAGAGTAAAATACTCCAACTTCTCTTATGTTTTGCCTTAATCATATCGACTAATATATATTTTGAAAATATACAATTAAGTCTAAATTGTGAACCAGTTAATAATTTTATTTTTAATTAAAATTTATATTAAAATGCATTTTATTTACAAATTTACCATACCAATTCCCTAATTTAAGTAAATTAAATTTTTTTTTTTTACTTATGCAAGTAGTTATCTATTAATTTTTCATTAAATTGAGACAGACAAAGTTAATTTAATTAATACAATCATAGAAAAATTAATTGAAAATATGATTAATTCTTTTAATATATGCATACTTAAATGAACGTGTTTGTGCAAATAATATTTTTAAAAATTAAAATTTCAAATTAATATACATTATTAATAATATATTGTGAATACAAATATACCTTTTGAACTTGTGTTTTCATCACAAGAGGGGTATTTTGGTCAAAGTAAAATTTTAATAATTAAATTTAGGCTCAAATGCACAAAAAACCTCTTTAAACTATAGTCCTGTTGCATACCACCTCTCTCACCTTTAGGCCCTGTTTGGTACATGGCTTAAGTTTTGGTGGAGTGGGAGAGGGATTGAGATAGGTAAAGGAATTGAAATTGGACTATTAAATTATGTTTGGTAGCAAGAAAGATTTAATAGGAATATTATCATTGTTGGCAAAAAAAAAAAGGAATATTATCATTAATTTTATTTTATAATATAATATAATTTATGAAAGTACAATAATATCCTTATTTAACCCTAAACTTTATAACCCCATCTTTTTTACAATCAATCGTTCCAACATTTGAGTGTTTGATATTATTTTTAGATTTTATTTTTTTATCTAACTTACAATATGCTAGATTAATTGTTGAAAAAAATGTAGGAAATCCTATATTTGCATTGGAGAAAAAAATATTTTATATCTGATGATATTTGGTATAGATATCTAATCATGTAAGTTCAAATATAATCATGATATCTTTTATTTATATTTTTAAGATAGATACAATATAAGTAAATATTAAATTAATAACAATATTTAATAAGTAATGTTGAGATTTCATTTATGTAAAAGTTTAATATTTTTTTAAGAATATCAAAAACATTAATAATAAAGTATATTTTTTAATTTACAGATATCTGAATACATGGATGAAATTCTAGAAGATTATTCACCAAATTAGAAAGAAGAAATAACAAAAAAAATTGGCAGATACGAAAATTGTAAACCGTACTCTACATGATGAAAAATTTCATGTCATCATAGAAGAAGAAAATATTAAAAAGAATGGGAGAGATAAGGGGTGGCTACTGTCGGTAAAGATTGGAGATCAGAGATAAAAGAGAATATGACTAATTAAAGACGGAGAAGACGATAAAAGATGCGGTTGAAGACGAGTATAGAGAAGTGAGAGAGGTCGAACGGTAATTTAAAGAATAAGATGTGTGTACTTTAGTTTAAAAATTATATAAATAGGGATAATTTTGTCCCAACATTTTTCAATCCCTGTATTGCTTCGCCAATACCAGAAGTGGGGTGGTTTTACATCAATCTCACTTTCGTGGGATTCGTAATCCCTAGGGATTTCCTATCCCTCATACTAAACAATACAATTTACTCAATCCTTGACTTAATCCCTATCCTACCCCCTAATGCCTCTGTACCAAACATGGCCTTAAAAGTTTAAATTTAGAACCTTAAACTTTCATGTTTTGATTATGAAGTACCACGCCGTTAAAATCACAGTTAAAACTAACTATTTATGCCACATCATAATTTTTGAACTTTTTTTCATATGACAAGTCATTTTTAAAGAACACTTGGCATGTAACATGTATTTTTAAATATTTTATATTCAATTTAAAAAAGGTTTGGCCATTGGGAAAACCCCTTCTCTTCGTATTTTTCTCTTGTTCCCAATTGCCTCCTCTTCCAATCTCAAATACTCCGTCCCTAATATCTCGTTATTTTGCCTTAAAGCTATTCCTCCCACTTCTAATTTTTTGAGGTCACAGGTTCATACTCAATTCCTTTTGCCCTCCTCCTCCTCCGATCTTGCTGCCATTGGATCGATCCACACGATTCATAGAAGGACAATTTGCTCCAACTTTCCCCAATGGAGGAATCTTCCTGCAAGCGGGCATATGAGTTCACTTTAATTCTTGCAAATGGAAAACGCTCATAGAATAAGAAAAAACTGACATGTTTTCTTAGAAATTTTAACGCCTACACTGTACTTGGAGGCAGCTGTGACTTACCGTACATGTGAAAGTACTGATTTCTACAATTATAGTCAAGATACAAAAAATCGAACTGGTCAAAGAATCGGTCATGAGTTCAGGATTTAAATGGTTCAACCGGGTCGGATAGGGGGTTGAACCGGCTATATTAAAATATTTTAATTTAAATGTTATTACTAAATACTCAAGCAACAGGCTGATAAATAACTATTTTATAGGAATTATTAGGCTTAAGTAATGTTTTAAATGTGGAAAAATAGAAGTAGGAAAGCATTATTGTGGATTAAATTGAATAAATAAGTGCATAGGGGGTATTATCTTCATTTTAGCTTAATTGAAGATTAAAATTGTCGTTTACATGCAATTATATACTTGATCATGAGTTGATGAAATTTTAGTGTAGGTTTGAAGAAGAAATAAGAAAAAAATGGAGATTAAGAGAAAGGAGAACTGAATTGCAAAGAAAAAAACTAGTCAAGGGCATTTCTGTAAAGAAAAAAGGGACTTAATTGCAAAGAAAGTAATGCGAAAGCTAAAAGCATGAAGAAAAGATGGCGCGGGGTCAATTTCTGCAATATTCAGGGGCTCAAAATGCAATTAAAAATCTTCAAATGTAAAGTCAAAGGCGGAGCCGTCGTTGACCGTTGATCTTGCATACATCCGAACAGATCTGGACCATCCATGTAAAAAAAAATTTGCCCTAAACGACGTCATTTTGGGGGTTTTTTTTTTAAAAAAATACTCGGCCGAATCAACCGAGTCAACTCGGCCACCCAAGTAAACATGCAACCAGATCGGATAAGGGTTCAATCGACTGATTTTTTAGTCTGGCTGGTTCGATCCGATTCGATTCTTTATTCAGTGATTATATACAATTGTAAACAAGGGAAGGGGCAAATCCGAAGATGAGGGATTTTTTAAGGGAGAAGATGAAATAGACAAACATTTTCTTAAGTTGAATATAAAATATTGAAAATTGAAAATTACACGTCACATGCCAAGTGTTCTTTAAAATTGACTTGTCATATGAAAAAATATACAAAAATTTATAATGTGACAAAAACGGTTAGTTTTAACTGTGATTTTAACAGCGAGGTACTTGATAATCAAACCATTAAAGCTTAGGGTCTGAAGTTTAAACTTTTAAAGGTGTGGGAGGTGATAGGCAATACTAAAGTTCAAGGGAGGTCTATATATATCAATATTGTTATCAATATAATAAAAAAATTATTCCACTAAGTCATGACTCATATGGCTTATCTCATGGATTTAGACTCATTTTACCGTTTATAAAGAATATGTAGGTTGAAAATTAAATTCTGGGCTCCGTGGTCATTGATTTACACATATAGCTGCGTGCAACATTTAAAATATATTTATTGTTATTTTAAAATATTGTTATTTATATTTTGAAGCCCTTCTTTTTGTTTATTATAATAAACAAAATGAAGGGCTTCAAAATTTATATAGTTTTTCAAAATCATTTACTTTTTATTTTCTTGAAAAAATCTTTTAAAATAAATATAAAGAATCGTCGTAAAGAGAAATAAATATGGTATCACTAGAACATAAGTAATCCATTGAACATGTAATAATTAGTAAGTAGATATTGAGGGGGGAAAATAGTAAATAGGTTTTATTAAATATAAAATAGGTATTGCAGCTTCTTTGAGAAAAAAAATACGTTTAAACCTTTTTTCTGTTTATGCATTAAGTTTTTGATAGTTCAGAAGATCAAGCCAAACATAGTAGAAAGTTGAAGGCAACTGAGAGTAGTTAAGAATAAAGAATCGACTCCTAAATCATACAAACATTATATCTTCGCTTTATCCTTTTTAATACTCACTTTATGTGATGCCTTTAAAGTTATTTTACTATCCATAAAGAATACGTGGCTTAGAAAGTAAATTCTTAGACTTCGTGTTCATTAGCTTGCAAGGCAGAAAACTTTGGCTCAGTTGGAGATAGCCTCCCTAATATTATAACATTTAAATTTAACCTGCTTGATGTTTTAGTTTATGACATTAAGCAATTGTGTGAAAATTCCTTTGTCCTATCCGATGTTTACTCCACAGACAATGCTTCCCTCTCGCCAGCTTGTCCTCCTCTTTGTCTCTTTTGAGCACGTTATGCATTTTTGTCAACGCTGTGGGTGTCTTGGTCATTCTTCTCACCCCTTGTTTTTACACTCCTGCTCCTTTGGCCTAATTTCTTCCCATGTCTCTTTTCACCATGGTGCCTACTCCTTTCGTAAACCTAGTGGGCTTCTCTTCTGGCGCTTCATCCCCATCCACTTTAGCTTATTCTTCTTCCTTTCATCTTTGTGGCCCACCTTTCATTTCATCTTCCGTTCAAAGACCCCCTTCGACCTCTACGTACCTAACTTCTAAAAAACCCAAACTTTCTCTCTTTTCTTCCTCCCTTAACACGTGTCACGCCCTTTCTCTTTCCTTCTCTCATCCCAGCGGCAAACAGCTTCATTTTTCAGTTCAACTTCCACTCCTTGTGTTCTCTAATCGCTGATTACTTAATTACCTCTCTCCCATATGCGGTGTCTTCTCTGCTTGCCACCTCTTTAACCTTATACCTCCTCCCATTTACTGCCCCTCATTGCTAGTCATCTCTCTCATCCAAGTTCTCTCTCACCGATTGCTAATATCTCATTATGGCCCTAACTCTATAGGTTTTCTTACGTTTCTTCTAGGTAAACTTCCCACTTTCTCTATTTCTCTTATCCATTTCGCATGGCGCGAACACATATTTTCTGACTATGGCTTGCCTTTTCTTTTCCTTGCATGGTTTCTTCACCCTATTTATTCTCTCTATCATCGCCTTATTTATTCTCTCTATCATCGCCTTATTTCTTCATCCTGGTCTTTGCACTTTTCATCATCTCTCATGGATGAGCTTCGCATCTTTGTTCACTTCCGTGAGGCTGCTTTTGACAGGCAACTTCACCGCTGGCTCAATCATGGACGTCGTTGAGTTCACATCTCTACTGGCCATATGGATTTCATCTTGGAATATGCGTCTCCACGAATGAGTCCCACCTTATTGTAGTTGAACACCATGACTTTGGACCCCCTGATCTGCAATAGTTTGATAATCGTTTCCTTTGGTTCCGCTGTGTTTACGCTCTCATCCATCTTCATGGCTTCCATGAGCCCCGATGGAAGGCTCTTAACCATGCTGGGTATCCACTAGTGCTGAATGCCTCTGCCATCAAGCTCTGCTTTATGGTCTCTATGATGAGTTGCATCTCCTATCATCCCAGTTGCATCACTCTCTTATCCTTCATCATCGTGCTTCCCGTTCCTGCATGCGCATCCTTGCACTTTCTTCATCCGAGCGTGATGTTGTTGTAGCCACGTCTCCCCAGTCATCGCTGCCTCCCCCTCCTCTACCTCCTTCACCTTCTTTCAACGGGCTTATTGGACATTGTCATCCATGAGCTGAGTTCGACTCTTGCACTGCTAATGGGGAAGTCTCCACTGATTTTACCCTATCCACTGGCGAGGGCTCACCTGTCTCCATGACCTCTTCATAGATGCAACCTTACAGTTTGAGTAGCTTTGTACTATTGCTTTTGTTTCTCTTGCTCTCGTCACTTTTCTATTTTTCGTTCGTTTGTTTCCTTTTATATATCCATGCAGGTCTTTTGATGCTTTCACTCAGCCGCATAATGATGTTTCCCTTACTGGCCTCCTTCTTATGGTTAGCTTTTTACACTCCTTGGAGTGCAGACGTCGGTAATGGTGTGTTCGTGCACGATTGTCTATTGTTGTTGCCTCAATGGGTCGTTGGCTGCTGTTTATTTACTTATCCTATGCCGTTGTAATGAATGCACATGACCATGCTAGTGATATGGATACTAAAGGCCCAATTGAGAAGCCCAAACCAATACAAGTAAGGCGTAGCCAAAGAATTAGGAAAAGCACATAGAAGCTACGAGAATTGGATAAGGAAAACCCAATATAATAAGACAAAGTTAGTTAGAATGGGTAGGAAAGGTTTTGACGAGTATTCCTTCTCTAGGTATTCTCTCTCTCTCTCATCTAACGGATTCATCCGATTTTGGAATTTTCTGAGTTTTTTTTGTTGTTGGAAATTTCATCATATTGAACTATTTGTATTTGATCCATTTTCATTTTTTTGAGATTTTACATCAATATATCAGTTTGTTTGGATCATTTTAGCATTATTTCCAGTATTCAAATTTTATTCATAGCATTTGGTGCTTTCATTGAGTTCAGGACTCGCCATGGCTGACAATACGCATTTAAAGGAATTGCAAATAGAAATGAAGAAGGTTAATGATTTTATGGAGGGAGTGAAATCTCGTTTTCAGCAGATGGACACCTGTTTTGACCAAGTACATGGTCGCTTTGATCAAATTGATGACTGATTTACTCAATTGGAGAATCTTATGCAGTCCTTTATTGTTGACTTTTCTCACCCATCTGATCACTCACCTTCTTGATCTCATATTCACGTGGCCCAACCGGTTACTTCTGCCACTTCTTTTCATAAGACATCGAAGCTGGATTTTTCCCACTTTAATGGGTCCGAGCCTTTCAACTGGATATTTAGAGCAAAACAATACTTTCGCTATTACGATATTCATGACCCACAACACCTTGTTATAGCTTTGGTGTACATGGATGGTGATATTCTACTGTGGTTTCAAATGCTAAAAAAGGCTGGCCATATTCCAACTTGGCTAGCTCTCATGACGGCCATCAAAGCACAATATGGGCCGTCTCAGTTCGATGGTGCTAGATCTTAGCTCTTTAAATTAACCCAATCATGCATTGGTGGTAGTTTGGCTGATTATAATGCTAAGTTTTTATCCTTGGCTAATTGATAAGATGATTTACCTAAATAAGCTCTTTTAGATTGTTACCTTGGTAGTCTGTTACTTTCTCTTAAGCATGATGTTTTAGTTTAGAAACCCACCACTATTTTGAGTGTGATGGAACTTTCCAATTTGTTTTTTGATGCGTCTATAGCTGGTTTATCCTCTGTGCCAGCAAGGTTCTCCAAACCTCCCTCATCCACGAGGTTTGTCACTTAGGCTATTACGCCTTATGTAGGTACTACCTCGGTATCCCCTTCTCATATTGGATCTGGAAAGGCTAATCTCCCTCCTTTGTTACCTACACCACCTATTCCTCATATAAAGAAAATGACCGCTGCTGAGATGCCAATTCGGCATGAGAAGGGGCTTTGTTACACTTCTGATGCCAAATTTTCTCCTACTCACCATTGTCCCAATAGACAATTAATGATGCTGACAGGGGAAGATGATGCTAACATTCCCATCCTAGATGAGTCTGATCAGTTGGCTAGCAATGCCACTTTACACCATCTATCTCTTCATGCATATCATGGCACTTAGGCAACAGCTACAATTCGCTTTAATGGTGAAATTATGGGTACCAATGTACAAATTTTATTAGATGGTGGTAGTTCTGATAACTTCCTTCATCATAGGATATTTCATCATTCACAATTGCCTATTTATCCTACTACAGCAGTTCAAGTTTTGGGAGGTATTGGATGTATCTTGACTACTTTAGAAATGGTTAGGGATGTGCCGGTTCATATTTCGGGCCGTACATTATCTTTGACTTGTATTGTGATGCCTATCGCTAGAGTAGATATGGTTATTGGTACTGCTTGGTTAGAAACATTAGGCCACATGTGGCTGATTATAGCAATTCTACTATCAAATTTTTACACAATCAGGATTTCATTACTTTAACTGGTTATTGGGGGTCAGCACTGACCCAAGCTCAGTGCCATCACCTGGTACGATTTAATCATATGGAAGCTATCGATGAATATTTTTTGCTTCATTCTTTAGATAGGACTTCTGTACCACCTGAGATTCCTAGGGATTTTATGCCCATTATTCAACGCTACAAAGCTGTATTTGAGCATCGAATCGAACTGAAACTGGGTACAAATCATGTCAAGGTCAAACCGTATAGGTACCCTGTCAGTCAGAAGGATGAAATTGAGAATATAGTTTCTGATGTATTATATGAAGGATTGATTCAACCCAATTGTAGTCCTTTTTTAGCTCCAGTCCTTTTGGTTAGGAAAAAGGATGGCACATGGCATTTTTGTGTTGACTTTCGTGCCTTAAATTCAATGACTGTCAAGGATGCTTTTCCTATGCCAATGGTTGATGAATTACATGACGTGTGTTAGAAGAGTTTCATTCTTCACTTATTGGTGGTCATGCTAGATTTCTCAAAACTTTTCATAGAATTGCTGCTGCTCTTTTTTTCTGGCCTAAAATGAGACAAGATATTTGGATGTTTATTAAACAATGTTTAATTTGCCAACAAGCTAAAGCTTCTCAATTACATCCTAGTGGATTATTAAATCCCTTATCAATCCCAGCACACATATGGGAAGATGTTGCTATGGATTTCATAATTGGCTTACCTTTGGTAAAAGGATATTCTATTATTATGGCTGTTATTGATCGGTTATCAAAGTATGCTCATTTTATGCCTTTAACTGCTCATTTTTCAAGTCAAATTGTTGCTGATTGTTTTGTGAGAAATGTTGTTAAGCTTCATGGGATTCCTAATCCATCGTTTCCGATAGAGACCGTACTTTCACCAGCGCCTTTTGGTGTCATTTAATGCAATTATAGGGCTGCCAATTATGCTTTAGTTCTGCATACCACCTCAATCGATGGTCAATCTGAGGTACTCAATAAATACTTAGAAATGTATTTGCGTTGCTATGTTTTTAAGTATCCTCATCATTGGTATCATTACTTACCTTAGGCTGAATTTTGGTACAATACTTCTTTTCACTCAGCCATTGGTATGGTTCCTTTTAAGTTCATTTATGGACGTGATCCTCCACCTTTATTATGACATTCTTCTCTAAAGGACACACCACTTGATGTTCATAAACAACTACAACAACGAGATGAATTATTACAGATTTTAAAGGGTAATTTGTTGAAGGCTCAACAACGTATGAAGTTTTTTGCTGATAAGAAACGAACTGAAATGGAATTCTCTGTGGGTGATTGGGTGTTAGTAAAATTGCAACCTTATCGCCAACATTTTGTCTAATTGAGAAAGTTTCAAAAGTTGGCATTACGATTTTTTGGGCCCTTTGAAATTGTTGAGCGTATTGGCACTGTTGCTTATAAATTGTTATTACCTAATCAAGCTTGCATCCACCCTATCTTTCACATTTCCTTACTTAAGAAATTTGAAGGTGATGTTTCTTCCCAACCTTTTTTGCCACTTCTATTACTAACAGTTCTAGAGGGTCCCATTCTTCAACCTTTGGAGGTATTGGATTCTCATTGGTTGCAATATGATTCTCAAGTTCGCCAGCAATGTTTAGTACGATGGGATGGTTTTGCATCTCCTACTTAGGAATGGGCTTCTGATTTACTTGCTTTATATCCTTCGTTGAACCTTGAGGACAAGGTTAACTTTCATGGGGGGACTAATGTAATAAATGCACATGACCATGCTAGTGATATGGATACTACAGGCCTAATTGAGAAGCCTAAACCAATACAAGTAAGGCGTAGCCAAAGAATCAGGAAAAGCACATGGAAGCTACAAGAATTGGATAAGGAAAACCCAATATAATAAGACAAAGTTAGTTAGAATGGGTAGGAAAGGTTTTGACGAGTATTCCTTCTCTAGGTATTCTCTCTCTCTCTCATCTAACGGATTCATCCGATTTTGGAATTTTCTGAGTTTTTTTTGTTGTTGGAAATTTCATCATATTGAACTATTTGTATTTGATCCATTTTCATTTTTTTGAGATTTTACATCAATATATCAGTTTGTTTGGATCATTTTAGCATTATTTCCAGTATTCAAATTTTATTCATAACAGTCGTTGTTGCAGCTTATGCAACATTGTAGGTCCGATGCTATCTAGTTTGGTGCTTTAGGCTCCTCTGTCTTGGCCCTACTATAATTCGCCTCAATCTAGACATTGTTCTCTTTTTGGATGTTTTTCACAAGTAACTCTTTCAGTTTAGGCCCTATTTTATATGTTTCTATGCTTGTTCCTCTTTTGTAATGGGTCTCAAACTTTTACCTTTATGTACCAATCTTTTTCTTAATATAAATCGTCTTTTTATATATATAAAAAAGACATACACTTAAGGGAAAAATTATTAGCTTATTTACATGCCATATAGGAAGCCATGTCATTCTCATTAATCTGACATGACAATTTTTGTCAACAAGTTAACGGAAAAATTAACAGTAGTAAGCTTATTATCAAAAAAGGGTTAAAGTGAAACTAGCACCCTGAAGTATTTTCTTAAGGGCATCTAACATCCTAAAGTATTTTATAGTGCGTCTAGTACTCTAAAGTAATTTTTTAGGTGTATTACCACCCTAACGTAATTTTTATGACATATTTCTAGATGCACCTATAAAAATTTTATGATGTTAGATGCACTTAAACAAATATTTGTGGGTATTGGATGCACCAAAAAATACATTAAGGTGTTGAACGTAAATAAAAAAAGTACTTCGGAATGCTGAATGCACAACAACATACTTTAGAATGCTGGGTGTTCTTAAGAAAATACTTCAAGGTACTTAATGCATCTTAACCTTATCAAAAATTAAAACATCAAGAAAGTTAAATTTAAACATCAAAACGTTAAGGAGCTTATCTACATGATTGCAACAGATTTAAACTTTAGGGGAATTTGTTCATTTTAGCCTTTTTATTAGATGCTATATGTGTATTGGCGCAGTTCTTGAAAGCAAGTCAGACAATTAGGATCTAATAGAAGAAATCCTAGTCTTAGGGGAAAAAGTATCAAAATAATCAGCATTTTCTTTTTAAGTAAATCATTTTGCTACCAATCTAGCCTTAAATTTATCTATAGTTCCATCTGGAAAAAACTGTTTTTTAAAAACCCATTTGCAACTAATAGGCTTTTTTCTTGGAGGCAAGTCTATCAAAACCCATATTTTATTTTGATTTAAAGAATCAATTTCAGCTTTTATTGCTTCTTTCTAACATAATGAATCAGGAGAAGAGATAGCTTCATAAAAAAATTTGGGTTCATCTTGTACCAAGTAAGTATAAAAATCATTTCCAAAATATGTTTATTTTCTTTGTCTTTTACTTCTCCTTAATTTTTCAACCAAAACTTTATATGAATTTTGTTCAAAAGAGGGAGAAGCATTTTCAACTATTTTGGAAATAGGCTCAATCTTTAAAGGAAATATATGCTCAAAAAACTCTACATCTTTTGTTTCAACAATTGTATTTTGATCTAAAACATCGCTTTTCAAAACTAGAAAACGATAAGCAACACTTTGTTGAGCATATCCAATAAACATGCAATCAGAAGTTTTAGAACCAATTTTCCTCTTTTTAAAATCGGTAATAAAACTTTAGCAAGCACCCCCACACTTTTAAATATTGAAAGTTAGGAACAAAACCTTTCCATAACTCATAAGGTGTCTTTTTAGTTTTCCAGTTGGGTATTCTATTTTGTAAAAAACAGGCAGATAATAAAGCTTCACCCCACAGGTTATTAGGAGCTGCAGAACTCACAAGCAAATCATTCATAATTTCTTTTAAAGTTCAATTTTTCCTTTTTGCAACAATTCAAATGAATAAGGAGGAGTCATTTCATGAATTATTCCTTATTTTTTACAAAAATTATTTAATGATAAATATTCCCCTCCTCTATTCTACCTAGCCCTTTTGAATTGATTTTCTACTTCTGCCTTGTATAATAGAAATTTTTCAAAAGCCTCATCTTTATTTCTCATTAAATATACTTTGGTATATTTTGAAAAATCATCAATAAAAATAATATAGTACCTTTTACCACCTTTGGTCTCAGTTTATTTTAAATCTCCCAAATCAATAAGAATTAAGGCTAACAACTCAGTTTCTCTTTGAGTAGAAAAATGAGGTTTTTTAGCTTGCTTAGTTTTTGCACAAACTTCACATTTTTTGAAAACATTTTTAGTTTTAGAAATCATCCCAAGATTTTGCAATCTTTTAATATAAGACTTATGAATATGTCCTAATCTAGCATGCCACATATCAAGGGAATCAATTAAGTAAGTAGAAGAAGATGCATTCTCATTCATTTGAATAACACTCAGAACAAGCAAACCTTTATTACAATAGCCCTTCCCAATAAGTACATTATTCTTGGTCATGACAATTTTGTCAAACTCAAAGCATACCCTAACCCTAGCTTTGCCAAGTAATCCACTGAGACTAAGTTCGCTCTAACTTCAAGTACATATAGCATTTCTTTCAGTTCCAAGGTCTTGCCAGATGTGAGCTTCAGTACCACTTTGCCTTTTCCTTGAATCTTTGTAGTTCGAGAGTCAGCAAGGTAAATGTGGTCTTCCTCTTCTTCAAAGGAGGTAAACATTTCTTTATTAGCACAAATGTGCCTGGTAGCTCCTGAGTCTACCACCCATTTCTTTACACCAGAGACAAGTAGGGCTTGTGTTATCACAGCAACAATGATATCCTCATCAATATCATCATCTTCTTTGACCAAATTCATATTTGGCTTAGGAGGATTTTCACCATCACCTCTAGCCCTTTTATTGCATTGAGCTGCATAATGACATAGTTTACCACAGACAAAACACTTGTCAGACTTCTTTTTGGGGTTAGTATCATTGGGCTTGTAGTAAGGTTTCTTATTTTTATTTTTAATATTTTTGTTTTTAGAGTCGTACCTTTTGTTGTGCGGCTTTTCTTCAACTAGGTTTGCTTTTGTAGTCATCTCTTTACCCCTCGCAGCTAATATCGCCTTTCGAT
>JBAGKO010000010.1:24346100-24357542 GCA_037177275.1 Acacia concinna
GCGACCTCAAACATCCACATCGTGAACTGGGGCTTCAAAAAGTTTCCTATTTTGATTTGGGCCTTCAAGATTTGGTGACTCCATCAATGCTCCTTCTTTGGGTCTTAAATCCTTCTCCAATTGCTTGAAAATCACAATAAAGAGATTTTTAAAGACCAAATAAGCAATTACAAATAAGGAGAGGAAATTAACCCTTTTTACCTCTAAAACAACAAAATGCAATGCATGAACCCATATAATCCAAAAACTATGATTGCAATGCATGATAAAGGTAAAAGTGTGCAATTCATTGAAAAATACTCAAGAAAACCAATAAATATAGTGTTACATCAGGTGGTAAAAAGAAATAAAAGCCAGTTGATCTATTATATCCAATCTGGTTGTTTTCTGTCATACAAAATGTATATATAGTCATACTCTTCTATAATACTAGTAATAATTTCTTTTTTTATAAAAAATCAAACAGAACAATTTTAGGATTTTTTTTTTTGAAGAAAAGGAACGGCGAGAAATATGAAGAGAGCAACTAGTGTTCTTAATTAATGCTTGTGAGATCAAGTTGTGAAAGAGATTGAAGATGAATAGGAAAAGAAGATGGCAAGATAATGAAATTAAAAGCCAGTTTTCTTCAGCAATCCGCAATCACTTTAGTTTGAGTGACAACAACAGGACAAAGCAAAGCATCTAACAAACAAAATGAACACTTAAAGCGATTTGATTTGATTCCTTTATTTAATATCAATTCACACTTGGTGACAATTTTGACATAGCCAAAAAAGGTGACAAAATCATCAGAATTATATGCAATATTTATGCTTTTGGTCGCTTTCAGTATAAAACAAAGAAAAAGCAGGCGGGCCCAAAGTCTCATTCTCAAATAAGAGGCGGAATTGGAATCTAAAGGATAAATTAAATAGTTGTAAGATAAGCCTGTATTATTTAAAGATTGACGATTTACGATGGGCCAAAGTAAGCTTGACCCCATTAGATTAAACATTAAGAGCAGTAGTGATGTATCACCGTCCAGCATTTCAGTGTTAGTTCTCAATTTAAAAAAGAAAAGGGAATTATTAGTTTATATCAAATAATGCTATTAATTCTTGACATCATATATTATGAGAGGATCTTTCGTCTTTCATGTGTCTATAAATAATTTGTTTTTCTATAACATAACAAGCATAAGAAGGTTTTATTTGTTTGTCTGTTTATTGTCAGGAAAATTGAACAAGCAACCATTTGTTATAAATAAAATAAAATTCATTTAAAAAGGTTTTAAATATTGCGATAAATTTTATAGTTAATAGATTATTTGGTGTATTTTTAAATTGAAAAATTTAAGGTTTCTAGTCACTAGTTTTGGCCAAAGATGGTCAATTCCCTAATGGCCCCTTTCCTACGTGGAATTGGTTTCGATGGAAATGTAAATGGAGATGGATATGAACATAGATATGAAATTTAAAATTATTTTTGATATGTCATGGAAATGAGATCCAATTTTTATATGCAAAAACCAAAATGTGCATCTAATTATTTTTTTTTTTTAAAAAAAAAAATTCTACCTCCGTCTTTCTTGAAACTTCCGACCATCCACACCACCACACCATACCACCAGCAATGAAGGCCATGAAACATAAGGTCATAAATCAGAATTATGGAGTAGCAAAAATCACATAAATCTATATGGAGTTACACTTCAACCCAGAGATTTACACGTTAGATTCCATGTTTTGATGATAACAGAAGTTAAGGAAGAATCCATTGAATACAAAATATATTGCAAGAAGTGTGATTTACTTGCAATATCATTTGAAGTGATACTGATAGATTACTCAAGTGATGCCCTTATAAACAAATAAGTCTTCATTTAATAAATCATTGATCATACTTCTTGTACAATCTCTTTAAAAGAATATCGTACTTTCATTAAGGATTCCTTATATATATATTTCAAGTGACAAACCTTACATCTTTTCAAAATCATCTTTAAATCACTCGATACAATGTTCTAGTGAAAATTCTTTATAAAGTCAAATCACCCGGGTGATTTTATCAAAACTAATCACTAGCACATCACTAAAGTGGTTTTGGAAGTAAAAACAATAAGATCACTTGAATGATTTGCTTAAATATCATCACTACCAAACACTCCAATGATCCTGATAATGATCAAATTGGATCACTCGAGTGATGTCTCAATTTGATGTCACTTACAAAGCACCCTAGTGATTCTGATAGTGATCAAATTGGATCACTTGAGTGATATCCCAATTAAATGTCAACTTCAAAGTACTCCAGTAATTCTGATAGTGATCAGAGTAGATCTCTTGAGTGACGTAACAATTTACTATTACCTTCATAGTGATACAAGAAGTGACAAAAACATATCACTTGATTGATACCATAATTGTTTCACTGTAGTGATGGGTTAATCTAAAACAAGTAGAGGAGACTATGGTGAATAATCAAATAGGATGCTTAAGAAACAGGATCACCAGAGTGGTCATTAGTTTTATTTTGCTTGATCTTCATGTCTTCCAACTAAACAAATCATTTGTATGGCCCTCTATTTCAAATCAACCATGCAAGAAAAAGATCACTGCCAGAGTAAACTTATAGATATGTAAATGTTTTCAAATACCCGTAAAACTTGAGGGAATATGACGGCCTCTCTTATGTCCAGGTTAAATAAGAAGATAGTTGATTGTAAATCTCATGAAGGAGCTTGAGGACTGGATATAGATCAGTGAGAGGACTGAACCAGGGTAAATCACTATTTGCAATTTTTCTTCCCTTATCTTTCCAATTTCCAGCATATATAACATGATTAATTGACTTTAAATTTATAGATTATTATTTTTATACTTATATTTTTGTTAATATGCAAAAAGAAATATAAAGTTTCTGAAGGTTTTATTTTATGCCTAATGTCAAACCCCTCTTTATATCCAACATTAATCAGAGTAGTAGGGCGCAGTTCAAATGGCATGCGGAAATAACATAATACATACTGATAATAACTACTTGTATATAGTACTCATTTACAATCCAAGCCCTTCAACTATATTATACAATCAACTAATGTATTAAATTGGTTTGGCTTCACAACCTTCTACTATTCCCCTGCTTTTCTCAGCTGCTTGCCTTTGCTGTACATGTATATAGGAGGGGGTGAGATTTGCGAAAATCTCAATAGTAACAACATCATTCAGACAATATGTGAAAAATAAATATGCAAAGCACCACATTAGCGATAAATAGCAATCAACATGCTTTCATTTCATCGGATAATTGCGGAATCAGAAATTATCCGATCTTGCTAACTTTGATTTTTTGTCTTCTCAACATGATATATACTTGATGTGATGAGTGTCATTACTTGTGTTATTCTTTGTTTTTGATAATGCTACTCTTTGTGGAAAATGATATATCTTGCTGCTACTTGAGTTTCTTGCTGTTAACGTTATTCAGAAACTCTGAAGCTTGTATACGATTGTACAAGTCATAATTAAGACATATTTACCTAATTTAATTAAAGCTAGTTAATGTGTTATATATTTTCTAAAACACACTAATCATCTATCTTAATTTGCTTATTATCTCTTCATTGATTATATATGGGTAAATTGGGAAAGATTGGAAAGTAGTACTATATTCAGGACTAAGAAACTCCTAAATAAATTCTGTCAATAATTAGCAACAATTTTTTCAGGACTAAGAAACTCCTAAATGAATTCTGTCAATAATTAGCAACAATTTTTTTGTACAAAATTCCATTAGTAACATCACTGACAGATTTCTAATGGAAAAATTCTATTAATAATTACTCATGGAAAATATACTGATGGATTACCTTCAAACTTTGTTCCGTGGATAATTTCTTGCGAAAATTACCCACAAAATTCAGGAACACTTATAAATTTTATTATCATATTTTAATAATTGATTTAATATAATAGAATATATAATATCTAATATATATTACATATATTTTAAGGTTAAAGATATTTTTACTTCAGAAATTTTCGTAGGAGAGCTATTATGTGAATTGTCAACTCATTATATTTGGTCACCCAAAAAACTTCCATGGAAAAATAGCTCTTTTGTGGCAAAAATGCCCTTAACCCTATGTTTAATATTAATAACAAATATTTAAATGGAATAAAAAAATATAAACTAAATATTATAATTTCTTTTAATTGTTCTATATATATATATAATATAGGTGAATAAGGATCAAAACACAAAGGCATCGAAATGAGGGTTTGATCGGTAAACCAATTTTTTAAAATAACTAATCATCTTGTCCTATATGATGGATTTCTTAAAGAGGTACAAGACCTGTGGTAATTCAACCATCCCGTGTTAGATATTCGATTTTCTACCCCTTTAAATTGAAACATAATTTTATAAATAAATATAATATTCCATGTTTCTCATGGTTAATTCGGTGTTATCCATAATAAATTGTTGAATTTAACGATGTAAAGGTATAATTTACACCCGTATGTATAAACATAATTTTTTGTTAAGGTGTAAATTTGTCACGAAAGATTTAAATCTTATTTTGAAAAAAAAAAAGTAAAACAGATGACACAAATTTTCGGGGCAAATTTGTACCTTAACAAAAAATAATTGAGATGACACATGAATTGTCAATTCATTATATTTGGTTAACTAACGGTTGAAATTAACGGAGTTCATAGTTAAGGCAAAATTGCTCCATTTTTTACTACGACAAAATTGTCCCCCAAAAAACTTTTGTGGCAAAATAGCTCTTCTATGGTAAAAATGGCCCTTAACCCTATATTTTATATTAATAACAAATATTTAAATGGAATAAAAATAATAAACTTAAATATTATAATTGCGTTATGTTATATATATATATATATATATTATGTGAATAAGGATCAGAACAGTTTAATTTATAAAGGAATCGCGGGTTTCTAAACCAATTTTTTTCAATAACTAATCATCTCATTACTTCATCACGTCCTATGGATTTCTTAAAGAGGAAGAGGTATAAGACATGTGGCAATACACCTATATTGTTTAGGTTTGTTAAAGACATACAAGACCTGTGACAATTCACCGATCCCATCTTAAGTATTCTATTTTCTACCTCTTGAAACATACTTTCTCTAAATAAATATAATATTCTATGTCTCCGATGTTGATGGTTAATTTGGATTGAAGGTGTTATGCATCCTCTAGTGCATTGTTGTATTTAGATGTAAAGGTACATTACTGTAAGGAAGTCTTGCATACAAAAATGATTTGCTGTTAGGACCTTACGTAGTTATGCATATAAAAATGATAATAACAAAAAAGAAGTGAATGACCTTGTATGGCTATTTAGTCCTTGTTATGTTAGGTTGTAGTTGTTGATATGAATCACTAATCGCAGATTGTCATATGGAATACACTAATCATTCTTATATTCATGCTTTGCACTAAATTTTAAAGTTTTTAGGCCCAAACAGAATTTTTTATTACTTTTTCTATCTCTTTTTCTCATGCTATAAATTTTCAAGACGTTTTATATGTTGCACAACTATAGCATAGCTAGGAAGGGATGTGTGAAGGTAATAAAAAGGATGTAGTTTTGCTCATTCCATTATAGTGTTACCCTTAACATATTCACAAGGGTCAGAGTTAGCCTTCATTGTTAGGTCAAAAACAAAAGTCCCACATTACCCTCCTATTCTCAATTTATTTTCTTCCATATCCTAGTAATAACAATGGATTAACCCATTCTCGTCTCATAGAGGTGGCTTGAAACGCAAGCTTGAACCTCAAAAGTCTTATCAAGATCATTTGAATGAAGTTGTGTCACAAGTCACTATTCTCAATTCTAGTTTACTGTCACGCCTTGCAGCTAAGGTCCCTATTGATATTCTCTGTGAACTCTTAAAGGATGGAAACTACTCGAATCTTTTATATATATATACACACACACACAAACGTGCATTGAACTCTTTTCTTTCTAAAATTTTCTGATAGGCCTGATATGGATCGGCTTGTTTAATTGCAGAATTGGAAAGTATCCGATGTTGCTGACTTTGATTTTTTGGTTCTCAATGTGATATATACTTGATGTGATGATGATTATTACCTGTGTTATTCTTTGTTTCTGGGACTACTACTTTGTTATAGTAAGCCATAGAATTGTTCCTGATTTATTAAAACATCTGAATGCAGGTGGAATTGTGGAAAATGGTGTATCTTGCTAATTGAGCTTCTTGCTGCTAAAGTTATTCAGATTGTACACATATTTACCTAATTTAATTAGATTAAGAAAGTTAGTTAATGTGTTATATATTTTCTAAAACACACTAATCATCTATCTTAATTTGCTTATTATCTCATCATTGATTATATATGGGTAAATTGGGAAAGATTGGAAAATATGTACTAGGACTAAGAAACTCCCAAATGAATTCTGTAAATTATTAGCAACAAATTTTTGTACAAAATTCTATTTGTAACATCACTGAAAGATTTCCAATGGCAAATTTCTATTAATAATTACCCATGAAAAAGATACCGATGGATTACCTTCAAGCTTTGTTCTGTAGGTAATTTATTGCGAAAATTACCCACAAACATTTATAAATTTTATTATTATTTTTTAATAATTGATTTAAAATAATAAAATATATAATGTCTAATATATGTTAAATATATTTTAAGGTTAAAGGTCATTTTTACACCGAAAGTTTTCGTAGAAGAGCTATTATGTGAATTGTCACCTCATTATATTTGATTAACTAACGATCAAAATTAACGGAGTTAATAGTTAGGGCAAAATTGCTCATTTTTTATTGAGGAAAAATTCTACTTTGAAAAACTTTTGTGGCAAAATAGCTCTTCTGCGACAAAAATGGCCCTTAACCCTATATTTAATATCAATAACAAATATTTAAATGGGAAAAAATAACAAACTTAAACATTATAATTGCTTTTAATTGTTATATATATATATATATATATAGAGGTGAATAAGGACCAAAACACAAAGGCATCGAAATGTGGGTTTAATTGGTAAACCAAGTTTTTTACATAACTAATCATCTCATTTTGTGCTATCTTATGGATTTGTTAAAGAGGTACAGGACTTTAGGTAATTCACCGGGTTCTATGCCTTTGAATTGAAACATAATTTTATAAATAAATATAATATTCCATATCTCTCAGGTTTATGGTTAATTCGGATTGAAGGTGTTATCCATCTTCTAGTTGAATGAATTCTTGAATTTAATGATGTAAAGATATAATTTACTCTCATATGTATAAACATAATTCATCGTTGAGTTATAAATAATCCGAAAAAAGAAATGTTGATTTACAACTTATGAAGGCCTATGCCCAAAATACATTTATGAAATCTGCACAATCGAAGATGGGTTATATATAAAAGCAAACAAACAAAGTGACATCTAATTGTAATATATTTTTTATGAAATAAATATTAATTTAGATCTTGGGGTGCTGCCAACCTTGGAGGTAGTTGCTTTAATGGTGTTCTCAAATCAGAATTCCCACGAGACACCCTACAAGTCGCATCATTATCAAAGGGATTAGCTGAGTTCATCATCACATGCTGCTGTTGAGGCTGATAAGCCGTGAGTGGTGGGACCAATGGATTCTCTTGCAGTGGAGAAATGTTGCTTGATAGGGCAAATGTATTTCCTTGCGGGTAAGTGGTTGCAGCCTCATGAACAGCTTGCAGTGGAGAGATGCTGCTTGATAGGGCAAATGGATTCCCTTGCGAATGAGCCTCATTCACTATTTGGACGGCCGACAGTGGAGCAGGAGCAAACAGATTAGCTTGCAGTTGAGCCATTTGGACAGCATATGGATACAAGGTAGGTGCTCCATGCATTGTGCTTTGATTTGCAAATCTATTTAAACTGTTATGGGTTAGTGTGTCAAATCCACCACCCTTACATCATGCACACCAAAAAATAATTAGTTTAATGGTATAAAATTGTATACTTGTCATATTTGCCTGTCTGAATACCGTTGAAGGACTAGTGAAAGACTTACCAATGGCTTCTCATTGACGGAAGAAATATTGTAACTTGGAAGATCCCTTTGAGTAGCACTTGAGTCAAAAGTTAACGCAATTCCTGTATTAACGCGCAAAAGACATTCATTCAATTCTTAGCCTATTGAGTAAGCAATAAACTATGAAGCTAGTGAGATATATTTCTAATGGTCCTATACAAAACATAAGAAGGTTTATTAAAATTAAAAACTCAAGATAGATGCATGTTTGTGTAAAAGATTCTCACCGCCATTTTGGCAGCCATAGATATTGCCACAACCTTCGCATTGGCAGAGATTAGAACATCCAACTTTAGCCTTCATAAAACAAAGAAAAAAAATATTAATAGAATCTGCTTTTTAATCGAATTTTTTGATAACTCTTTAAAATAAAAGATTAAACCATATCATTAAATTGTTAAATTTAGTAACAATACTTTGATAAACAATTACCTTATAGCATGAGCAATATCGTTGTAAACATGCTGTCTTTTTGCAGTGACAACTTTTTTGATGTCCGAGCAACTTATTTGAGGGAGCTGATAATGGGATGAATTGGTGGTGATAGCCACAAAATTGAGGAGTTGGCACATTTTTATATTGTTGGGGATGAAGATGATGCTGCTGATTCGAAACATTTAGGAAAGGTTGTAAAGCAGAGGCACTCGAAAGATCTTGCACTTCTGAAGATTGAGAAGTCTGGTTTATTAGAGGAGCTCCCAATTCTAAAGATTCAAGACTAGGATTGCTTCTAAAAACTTCTGATTCTAACGTCTGAGACATAAAAGTTTGAGGAGCTCCCAATTCAAAGGGTTGAGAACTAGGATGGTGTCCAGCAACTTCTGATTCCAATGTATGAGGCATCTCAATTGGAGGATCTCCCAATTCCAAAGATTGAGGATTAGGATGGCTTCCAGCAACTTGTGATCCTAAAGTCTGAGACATACAAGTTTCAGGAGCTCCCAATTTCAAGGGTTGAGAATTAGGATGGCTACCAGCAACTTCTGATTCCAAAGTGTGAGACATCTCAGCTGGATGATCTACCAATTTCAAAGATTGAGAATTAGGATGGCTTCCAAAAACTTCTAATTCTTAAGTCTGAAACATATTAGTTAGAGGAGCTCCCAATTCTAAGGATTGAGTAGTAAGGTGATTGGGACGATCTTCCAAATTCATATTTTGATTTGGGGAGTAATTGGATTCAAAATCAATCAAAGAATACACGTCAACGGTAGATGATAAAGGGTCACTTTCATCCATGGGCAATATCACTTCCCCAGTTTGATCTTCAACCTGGTCCTAAAATTGAAATAAATTGTAATATTTTAAAATTTCATATGTAATATTTTTTAATACAAATTTCATTTTCTATACATGGATACAATGTATAAATTTAATATTTTACCCATACACATTTTAATAAAAGTTTTCTCATATGTAAGATAATAGATGTACAAGTTTTTTAAAATTTTTAAAGAACTTTTTATTTTCACATATCACTTTTTCTGAACAGATGTTTCTACCAATTTATATATTTTCCTTTATCATGTGGTGTATTAGAAAAACAATAATTCAATTCTTTTAAAAGATTGTAAGATTCTATTTTAAAGAAAAACAATTAACTACATTAGCCTGCATTGTATGACACTATTGACTTACATCACCAGTAGAGCCTTTAAGATAATCATGTAGTTCCTGAAAATCAATTGGGGGTGATGGTGGCAGATCATCATCGATTCCCAGAAAAGCCTCAGTGTAACGTTCAATTGGGTCCTGGAATTCAAAATAATTAATTAATAGCAACATAAGGTAACTACGAAAAATATAGAAAATCCATATGAATTAGGATTCTAAAATTTGACCAATGTATCATAAAGTTGATAAAGTAATTCTAATTCTTTTAGAATCTAATGCATTGGTGGCATTTTAATGTAGGGGATGGAAAGGGAGGGTTTGAAGAGAATTTTGTTTACCTTGATTGGATGGACATAAAGGGAGGAAAGGAGGGCGATTTTCATAATGTAAAAAGAATATTATCAACAACATAATAATGTAATTAACATAAATTAGACTTGACATTAGGTAATGTAAAAATTTTTAAAGTGTAGCATATAAAGGATAATTAATATTTCTCTTATAATAAAAAAAATTTACCTACAACTTTCAAAGTATATGTATTAATTTGTTTTTTTAGTTAATTTTTTTATTAAAAATATGTACAAAGTGGTAAAAAAATACAACACAATACTAATAGTGCAGAACATAAATCTAAAAGGGAGACAATCTAGATATATTACAAAAGAGTAAAGATCATATGGGTATATTAATCAATAAAAGCCAAAATATTACCATTTACCTCTAAATTCCCCCAATTTTAAAAAAGGAATGTTAGAAGAGGAGATGAGGTAAAAATTTTCTCCTTCCCTCCTAAAAGTTTTACTTATCCAAATAATAAGAAGTGAGAAAAATCCTCCAACTCCTCTCCCCTCCTCTCATACCAAACAAGTCTTAAGAGTCAGGATGTATCTTTCCTCATAAAGGAGGTTTGTCCTTAAACTTGTCCGTCCCAATTCCTTTCAACTCATATCAAACATGTGTTGACCATCTTGCTAAAATCTTAAGCTAGTAGTAGAGACCCACCCCAATTTCTTTTTCATACCTCCCTCTTAAAGGTTGTTTGTCCTCGAACCTTTTTTGAGAGAAGATTCGAACACATGTTAGCTCTAATACCAAAACTTAAGAATGAAGGGTCATTAAAAGTTTAAGCTAGTAGTAGAACTTGTTTCCTACAACTATGTGGTTTATTAAGCTAAACTCGATCTACGACCCCACCCGGAGGAGGAGGAGAAAAATAAAAAGGAGAGAGTTTATGATGATTAATATCTCTTCAACACCAATATTGCAAAAAGAGAAGAATATAGCACGACAATAGATACGTCCGTACCAGTGAAAAATCGATGACAAGATCTTCAGACATAAAAAGGAGGATGATAGGGAAAATGAATATATAGGGAGTTGGATGGGTAAGTTAAATTTAATGGAGGCAGGAGTTCTTTTTTCTTTTTTTATATATTCATTACTAAGGGTCGGTTTAATAGTTTGGCGCGGCGGTAATACGTCAAAAAATTTTAAATTGTTTTATTTTAAATTTAATGATGGTGGGATGAGTTCTTTTTTCTTTTCTTTTTTTCCAGCAAATACTTACACAGGATCAATTTTATAATCATTACCCGGTGTCGGCTTAATTGTTTGTGTAACATCCCAATTTTTTTTGGGTAATTCTTCAAGTAATAATGAGATTAAAATCTGATTATTGTATGTGTATTTTTGGGGTGAATTATGAAGAAATGAATTTCTAAGAATTTCTATTTGGAATTTTATTAGTAAAAGCTT
>JBAGKO010000010.1:24390529-24402985 GCA_037177275.1 Acacia concinna
GGTATATTAATATGAAAATAGCATTTTGAATATTGTTGTGTTCAAGTGGCAACATCTCATTGGACATGAAATGACTTAGAGTGATATAAATAGCCACTATTGAAACTTAGTGATGGTTTGAATTTGAATAAGTACCCAATAGCACTAATGTCGCATGCTCAACTTTCAACCAATTGCACCTAGCCAAATCATTTTCCATTTTAGGACATTTTTGTACCAATTTTTTAGTACATTTTTATACCAAGTTTGTTTATTCTCTCTATATACGTGTGCGTATCTAAAAAATTTCTGGCTATTTTGTTAAACTAACATATAAGAAAAACTAAGATATCTCCTGTTTATAGCAGCCACAAATTAATTTGAACTCCTTAGTACTTGGTACAATGTTTGACGTGTGGCTTCAGTGCCAGTCGCTTTCTAATCTTGAAAGAACCCACTTATGTTCTCTATTCCCTTTCTTTTTAGTTGGACTAGTTTTGATAAAAGAGCCTACCTCTTTTTGGCTCTGGTAGAGCATAACCGACCCCAACTCTCACCAGTTCGTGGATACTGGATACCGCTCCTTCAGAGTTTCCTCTACGGTTTCTAATTTCAGACGACCTTTCGGTATATTTTGCTCTTACACTTTTGCAATCTTTTGAACTAGGGTATTCAGCTAAATATGTTCGGATTGAGAACACCTATGTTTTTAGTCGCTTGTCATTGCGTGACTTTCATTTCTGAAATTCGCTTAGTTTCGATTTATAGCAATTTTAGAAGTCAAATATTTCCCACTTTTTTCATCCTTTATGGCTTAGTTGCTATCCAATTTCTGAACATTGGTTTATCGAGAGGCATTTGATTTAAGAGGAACTAGTATCTGATCATCTCATCTTATTGATTAATCAGGGGTTTCAGTTTCTATATTTATTATAGCTTTATGTTATGACTTCGAATCTTGGCTAGTTTTTCTTCTGCAATTTATGAAATCTTGGCGTCATAATGCTAGTCAACTATCTTTCTGCAATTGGCTTTGTTTTTTTGTCTTGTTATACCTTAAATTAAATCTTTAGCTTTAACAAGTTGAGAGTACCTTAAATTAAATCTTTAGCTTTAACAAGTTGAGAGTTAAATACAAAATACTGCATATTGAATGTTGGTTTGAATTCCTCAACGCTCATGCTTCCTTGAACTCTGCTTCAGGATGTGCCAGGCTCTTAAGTTTAATCCATGGATGGGAAAGCAGAAAATAATGGAATAAAGAAAATCATGTCACCATGTGATGTTGAAGCTCTGAAAAAATGCCTGGAGGAGAACAAGGGGGACTATGTGAAATGCCAAAGACAAATAGAGGCTTTCAAATCTTCATGTTCATTAAAGAAGTCAAATCAATCTCTTGACTCTTCACCACTTTTCAAGACAAGTGGTTGATTGTTCAAATAACTTGGCCTTCAACTTGAACTGTATGTAATGGGGATATTCCATTGTTTGGGATGAGAATCAAAACTGAGCCCAATGTTTTTGCGGCAGCAGATCTGTAACCAGATCCAGAGTTGTGACCTGGTTTCAATGTTGTCACTAGCTTTGTGGTAACAAAATTGCCAGCTAGATACTTTGATTTTGTTATCATTGAAAGGAAGATATAAAAATTGCTTATTAGTTGTGGAAATTGTATACTTTTCAGTGATGATCTCACTGATATTATTACCTGAATGATTTTAATAGGTTTCATTAATGATAAACAGGAGATGCAAGAACTCCTATGTTGCCAAGATGTCCTATTATAAACTTCCATCATCAGTGGCTCATCAAATTGATATGAAAATTTCAAATTCTTTTGGGGTGTTTATGAAGATGGTAATAGGAGAATGCATGTGTTAGCTTGTGACAAGATTTGTACATTCAAGGAGTTAGGTAGGTTGGCAATTCTAAAAACAGAGGAATTTAATAGAAGCTTAACTGGCTAAGAATATTTGGAGGCTTCTCTCAGCTACTAAGGATTCTGTATTAAAAATTTATCTGACTGATGAGCAAGTAAACCATTCAGACATCCATACAGCCACAGATTTTGGAAGATAGCTTGGCTATCAAGGACTTAATTTTAAGCAAACTTGCTTGAGTAGTTGGGGATGGCTCAAATATCAACCTCTTTGACCACCATTGGTGGCCTTTGAACTGTGTTCACCTATTAACAATAGCTTCAATGGAAGGAACAAGCTTTATCAGAATGGGGTTTTGATGCAACATTTGATTTGGAACTCTTCTGAAAATTCTAAAAAAAAAAAAAAATAGTTCATCAGTTGCATCTTTATTTTCTTGTGCAATTAATTATTCCTGCGGAAATTTGTTAGGCATGCCTTGCCAATTGGTTCAAATATAGAATTAGCATCACTTCTTGGTTGACTCTATTTTCTGTCAATATGAACCTGAAACTAGGCAGCAATTATTTTTTGTTCCCTATAACTTTATCTCAGTTGTAATTCAATCTCTATACTTTAACTCAATACATTTCATCAATTATACTTTATCTCAGTTGATTTATTGCGATTTAATTTTTATGTTTTTAACAATTTTATAATATAGTCCCTATGTTTAAATCATATGCATCATAAAGGTTGGGTCTAAATTATAAAATGGTTAATGCCATAGGGATTGCATTGTAGTGAGTTAAAGTTCAAGGATTAAGTTATAACTGAGTTAAAACCATAAAGATTGAGTCACACCAAATCAAAATATAGAAATTGTATTACAATTTAACAAAGTTATAAGAACCAAGAGATTAATTTTTCATTTATTTTTTCACTATCAATGGGCTAGACTTTTATGGTTTGGTTGGGAATTGGTTTTAGAACTGATTTGGGGCATTCATGCAAATTGAATAGTAGTTGTTGAAGGCGCTTAAACCACCCTCTTGCAGAAGTTGGTTTACAGGTTTGTTGGTTTGGTATTTTAGAAACCGGAAATTAAGGACATTGAGCCATTGGTGGCAATGGATGGTATCAATAGAGGTGATATTTACCAATATATTCATAATTTGTGGCACCTCAGCAATCCAAACCAATTACTACATTTATTTTTGTTTTTAAACTAAATTATCTGACTTATAACATGATATATAATTTAATTATACTATGATTAAATAATTTATTTAGTTTTCTTAATCTTTTTTAAAAAGTCAACTAAAACTTATATTTATTGTCAGAAGTAGTACTACCCCTCTTATGCAAAGGCTTACTAGTCTTCCCACTTTGTGATTCAGTGGCTGTTACAGTCAGCGAGATAACAAGGCAAGCTGCAAGTGGGAACAGGATCTTCTCATTTTCTGTATACTTCAGGGGAGCTATGCTAATGATCTTTCCTATAGTCATCAAAATCAAAGGTATATTAAGTGAGTGCAAATGGCCATGCTAATAGATCCCTTTACTGCTCTCGCACACTATTGTCATATTCACAGATGATATTTATTTTCAATAAATCAAATTTGTCTTCACAAAGTATCCATTCAGAAGCCAACTAAACACAAAAATCACAAAGAATGAATGAATTTTGTCTTCTGGGGGTGCAATTCATATTCTTATTGCTTCGTAAATTACACAATCAATCATCAAAAACTTGATTTCTTCAGCACCATGTGGCCATGCTCATCCTTATCAAATAGACGCTCAATCAATTCTTCCCAGCTTACTATTTTGTTTTAGTTGAACTGGAGGATGACTCAGCCTGTGATTCTTGCGAGCTCTCTCCTTCTTCACCACCGAAAGTGCCATAATATGATGGCAGTGTATCAGCATCAGGCACATCTAGTGTTTTCGCCCTCTGCAATGCTGCTTTGTATTCTTCACTGTGTCTATTTAGTGTCTCCTGCCTCTCCATTGTTTGTTTTTCAGGGATCTCCAGGGTTTGATCTTTCTCCAGCATCAACTGCAGTTAGCAGAAACGTAATGACATTAAAAATATGAGTTCAAACCCTAGTTTGACTATATTAATATACTCCCTCTTGTTCTTAATATAAGACCCATTTACCGAATTTAATTAGATTTGGAAGCTAGTTAATGAGACACGTTTTTTTTTCTAACACACCCTAATAATTTTCTTTAATTCTCTCTATATCTCTCTTACTTGATTATTGTTAATAGAGTATTAATAAAGGTTAATTAGGAAATGATTGACCAATATGTGAAATAGATCTTATATTAGAACCAAAATAAACTTTCCAATTAGGTCCTATATAAGGACTGGAGAGAGTAACATGCCAAATTAGAGTAACTTAACTCTGATTTTAGGTTTAGCTAATCTTTTGTAGGCATTTACTATTAGGTTCTGGACAACTTTACAACTCAGCATCACATTACCAACTTCATAAAAAAATGCTCGTCTGCCCCATGTTATGATTACATTGGGATCCTCTGCAGTAATACACAACATGCTGCATTTAAGGGAGAGTGACACAAAATAAAGTGTGTAGGCTCACTTCTCTTTTCAACTACTACTTATTTTGCATCAGGATCCTCTGCCACTAGCGGATTTGGACTATCCAAATCAAACATAAACTTTCCCAAATTTAAAACATCTATAGTTTTCTAAATTACACAGGCAGGCACTAAAGGCATGTATCAAAACCGCAACCTCCCACTAATAGGAGAGTATCCATACTACTTAGCTACAAAGCCTTTGGTTAAAACATAATTTTTGTTTTTGTTAAAATCATTTTAACTGTCAATTATCAACAATATAATTTATAATAAAAATAAAATAAAAAGAAATAAAAGAACTAGCCCATCCAGATTTGATCAATATCAACCGGGCTGCTGTTTCCCAGTGCAGAGAAACCAGGATCTCATTATTCTCTCAATACATATAACCTACAAATAAGTAATAACAAAAAACACCACGCATCAACTTGCTAAATACAGAGGACCCAAATCCATCATAATTCTATTAAAGAACTAGATCTCATATATATATATATATATATATATATTCTGTTTCAGCTTGAATTTCACATGTAAACAGATAAAACAATAATGAGGCTGCAAAGCTTACATGCAAGGCCCTTTCGGCTTCTCTCTGTATCCAAATGATGGCATGATCAGACGTGGCATTACAAGAGAGAACAATGTGCTCAAACCTCCCATCTACTGGCACTGCTGTTCTGACAACTGGGGGAAATCTTCCTGCTCTGTAGAGGTATATATTCATGTTAAACCAGTACCAAAGATTACATAATCTAAGTCCCTCTCCTTTTACTACAAGAAGTAACAATATTTTCTAATGCAAGAAAACTGAGAATAACATTCCATACAATAAAAACGCATGCAATAGAGCTTAAATTGCATGTGATTACCTGATGAACAACAAAAACAATAATCCTTATCCTACTAATTGAGATTGGCTACATGCACATGGCTAACTGATGTATGCTTAATACTTTTACATAATTTTCTGTTCGGTCTCCTTAACCACACCTGAATGGCTTTCTCTCAACAATGTGATAGAGGCGGCCTGGCGCATAGAGTCTCCTAGGATCTTTTAACATCCTCTCCTCCGATGTACATGTATCTCTCATGCATCTCAAGCACAATAGGCATGGCAAACTGCCAAACACAGTAAACAAAAGCTTTCATCCATACATTATCCCAAAATTAAACCAAAATATAGAATTGGTGTTAAACTAACATATGATGACTAATCAAAAATAAAATCTTTCAATTACAAAACAAATGAATTTACTGTGGCATTTGATAAAAGGGAGAAACCTTCTGTTCAAATGACCACAACATTTTTCTGCTCAATTTGCCAGAAAGATATCAGGGCTATATCAATCTTCAATAGTGAGTCACGTTGAAGGGGGGTGGAATAGTAATTGAATGTGCAGACAAGACTATAGTACGCTAAAATCTCAGAAGATTCTCTTGTGCATAACAAAAGTGATAAAAAAGGAAATAATATTAAACAGGTCCTGAAGTTATACCAGAAGAGAGACTTGAATATATCTTCTAGTGGAGTAGCTGTTCTTGGCAAGAAGTCATCCTGAACATGGTAAAGATTAGTTATCTTCATAACCATAAGAAAAGAAACAGAGTAGAATCTAATGTACACGCAGTTGCAGCTAGATGAAAATGTTATTTATCTTAAGCATATACATGTTGCAATATACCATTTCTAAATACAGATCATCAACAAACTCATCAACTTGAACATATGACAAACTTACGCATATGCTTGTTTGTACTGTACAGATGAACTATCAGAAAATCCAAATTAAACTGCTTCTCTCTATCATATTTCATTCTTCTTTTTCAGAGCAAGATAACTCTAAGAACGGATGTGTTATTTTTTGAGAGACTGAATATCACACCCATGTTGGCTCAGTGGCAAACTGAGTGCCTTCACCTTTTTCCAACCCCCCCCCCCCCCCCCAAAAAAAAAAAGAAAAGAAATCCGAGGTTTTATTTTATTGGAATATTACCCATGGAAAAGCGCATGATTTGCATATAATAAATAGGATAGTCCTATTTACATTTTCTTTGGTTCGGGGTTAATCACCTGTGTAAAGCTCTTCAAGCAAAAAAGGAAAAAAAAAATATATTTTTGACGTTTTAGTACGTCACGAGACAATGATTCAAATTTAAAAAGTTAGTTACTTGACAAAAGGGGATTCCACTAAACACAATAAAATCTTCGCAAAAAGCCAAAACCAAAATATATTTATATATTGAAATTATTGGGCTATCAATCATAACTCGCAATTAAATAACGAAAATATCCCTTGAACAAACATTTTACCTTTATTTTTTATATATATACCGCACGAGGCTATTTAGCTAGCTAGATGTAATGAAGTCCCACATTGGAGAGGCTCGGAAAGGTGAAGTGTTATATAAGTGAGTGGCGCTGCACACTCCACTAGACTAGTCTTGTGGGTGAAATGGTAATGGATTTGGGCAAGGGGCCCACCCGCCGAGCCTCTAGGAGGCTAGAGAGTGCGGGTTTGAGTCGCTGCGCGCTCCTCTAGACTAGTCTTTTAGAGAGAGAGTAATTGCCCTGTGACAAGTGGTATCAGAGCCAGCCGAGCCTTAATCTAAGGGGGACCTCCAGACGCCGGTGAGACCGGTGGGCCTCGCGACGAGGGTGCTCGCGAATTGGTGGCTTTGAGCCTTAGTCTAAGGGGGACCTCCAGACGCCGATGAGACCGGTGGGCCTCGCGGAGAATGTAACGAAGTCCCACATCGAAGAGGCTCAAAAAGGTGAAGTGCTATAGTCCTGTGGGTGAAATGGTAATGGACTTGGGCAAGGGGCCCACCCGCCGAGCCTCTAGGAGGTTAGAGAGTGCAGGTTTGAGTCGCTGCGCGCTCTTCTGGACTAGTCTTTTGGAGAGAGAGTAATGGCCCCGTGACATAGAGATTATGACTTGCATAATTAAGTTAACCACGGCACAATGGCATAATTAATTTTTTTTTTCATTCAATTAGTCACCATATCATAGTTAACATTAAAACACAGTATAGTCGATCTTATCAAATGATAGTCAGCAACTGATAATGTGGATTATAATTTTGCAGTTTATTTTAAGTGAGAAAAATAATGCATGGCTCGTGAAATCTTACTGGTTTGAATAAAAAATAGAAGATCAATGTTTTCATGATGTATCATAGTTAACTTAAAAACACCGTATAGTGGATCTTATCAAATGATAGTCAGCAACTAATAATGTGAATTATAATTTTGCAGTTTATTTTAAACGAGAAAAATATTGTATGGCTCATGACATCTTATTGGTCTGAATAAAAAATAGAAGATAAAGGTTTTCATGATGTCAAGTCCAACTATTCCAATGCAGGAAAGTCCTCAAAATTTAAGAATTTTTTATGCGACAAAAGTTAAGGATCCTTATCAGATCCTTGTCATAAATAGACTGCGTTAGGTAATATTTGATAATTTTAGTTTATATTTTTTATATTATCAATTGAAAAGCGTCAACCTAAAGATATACATGAAAGTACCATGAATGTGATTTGTTTTATCATATTGCCTCAAAGCGTTTTGTGTGCTGGGTGGGGATGGATGCTATATCTCACGACAAATTTAACTGTCAATGCTTGAACAGGTATTGGGGTAAGATTATCACCGGGTAAAAGAGAAGTACTCTTTAATCCTTAATATAAAATACATTTAAAGAATTGTTCTTGATTTAAATATAAGCTACAACATCATGTCATAAATATAAAACTTAATTGACTTTTTTAAAGAATTGTAAAAAAGTTAATTATATCACTTTAAAGTGTTTAAATTTATTTTTTTTCCAACTAATTAAACTTATACAACCTTTAGTCTTAAATATAAAATTTAATTAGCTTTTTTTTTGGAGAGATTAAAGAATATAAATAATGTATTTAATCATATTATATGCAATGTATCATTATTATATTATATATCAATTTATAAGTTAAACAAAATAATTTAAAGAAAAATGATAAATTTAAATGCTCAAAGGTTTTATATTTAGCACAGAGGTAGTTTACAATATAATACAAAACAAATACTATGATTAGTTAATATATTTAACTTCCTTAATCTCTCTAAAAAATCAATTAAACACTTTATTTAGTACTAAATGCAGTATGAATGAGCTGAGAGAATATTTTCTACATGAAATAACATATAAATGCCCGTGTTTGTTTAATTTAGATCGGTTTGTTTTTGAGTGTTTGCACACATAGTCCCCTTTTGAGGAAAAAAGATTCGCGTATGCTATCTCAAATATTCTATAAATTATGACGTATAAAATGATCCATAATAAAATAAATAAATATGAAGTAGAAAAAATTTAGCAAGAAAACTATAAATAGGTGTTTCAAATAAACAATTTATTTATTTCATAGGTATTCAAGTCATCCACTCAAATTAACATATGGAGAGGACGTATGAGGAATTGTTTTCTTTTCAGGGACCTATTTCTAATTCTCTCAAATCTTTTTGTTTCTAATATATACATGCAAAGGGCCAAGTTTGAGAAGGGCTTTTCGGGTCCTGACGAGAAGTTAGGTTAGTTGGAATCTATTATGCAACGTTGAAAGGGTTGGGCCAACCAAACTCAACATGGATATTTAGATGGGCTTAGCAACCCTTTCTTTTTTATTTAGGTTGCAAAAAAAAATAATATAACATTTTACAAATAATATAAATAAAATAAAAATTACAAATAGTTATGTCTAGTGGAAAGGGACTAATAAGTATTGCATTCTTGTTAAAAGAAATGTCTACTTTTAGGGCTTAATAATGCCCTGAAAATTATTGTCTCTAATAGAATAGTACTTGTATATAGCAAAAACAGAAAAATAATACAAAATCTACTTATTACTATAGAAATTCAAATCCGTATTATAAATAAAAATAATAATATTTGTATAAGTATATTAAAATATAAATCACATTATACTACTTAATTTTATTCCAACACCAGTTTTGTAAAAATTAGTTGGGATAAAAGTCACCTTTGCAAATGTTAAATAAGGTAAATTCAAAATAAATTTCTATTACTTTAATTAATCAAAGTTACTTAAAAGAATCAAATCAGTTAAATCCATAAATTATCTGTTGATTTTTCTGACCTATATGTTAATCATGACTCTTAATAGTGTTCTGTGTTTCTATTGTCTTGAGATAGCATGTAGTAGTATAGTCTATTTTGTGTCTATCTGTATTAGCAATAAAAGCTGAACATAATTTATGGTTTACAAGAAAGTATGTAAGAAGATTTTTGTCATGATTTGTAACTATATTTCTTTAACGATAATTCAAGCATAACATTTATTTATAAGGGGAAAAAAAATACTAATCTTAGTGGGTGATGGGGCCAAATGGGAAAAATACTAGTCTTAGAGGAGACAAATGCTTCAGTAATATTGAAATGGCGTAACATAAAAAGAAAAAAGCCACCTCCAACTAGAACCATAGCTCACATGTTTGCCCTGAAAGGAGGAAGACACAGACCTAAATTTTAAAAAACACACTTAATAGGAGTGCTATGTCTTAATGCTTACGGCTGAATAGGAAAAGTCTCAAATTTAAAGTGATTTAAGGGCTTTTTGAGTTTTAACAAAAAAAAAAATTCCGGGCCTTTTTGTTTAAATCTTTTTCAAATGAAAGTTGATGGATGACGAATAGGAGAAAAAGATTAAACGGCGCGCTAACGCTTTTATTAATTTTTTGGGGTCACGGTGTCACTATCTTATGGGAAAATTGGACATTGAAAAATAAGCACGAGTATATAATTTTGTTTCCTTCTTTTTAATTAATTCATCAACTACTTGCAGTGGTCAGTCATTAAGATGACCAAAAAAGCTAAACTTGAAAGTGATCCCAATTTGTGATGTAAATTACGAATTGAACCAATACATTTTTTTTTTAACAAGACTGCCCGATAATTTAGTATTAATTGGCAACTGACTAATCCAGACTTGAGGGATAAGAGTGCTGCCCACATAGACAAAAACACGTTATCATTTTTATGGGGCTCAAACCCACTTACCAGTTGAGCCAACTACTTGTTGGTTGAACCAATATACTTTTAATCACTTAACCAACTGATTAATTTTGACATAATCAAACCTCATATTTATTACTTCATTCACATCTCTGCATATATTGTATTTCATAATAACAAAAAGAAAGTAAAAAGGGAAAAAGTATACAGAAATTTTCACATTTAACTTTTGATTATTTTGTGGTTGCGTAAAGAGTGGGAAAAATAAACAAAGGAAGAGGTCACAATTATGAAGATTCAATGATCCAATGTTGACCGTCGATATGAACCTTTTTCCCATTAAGAGCTGCGAATAAATCAACGGCTCTCCTCACGCCTCTGTTATCCGCAGCTGTGAAGTAATCGTGCCCGAACATGACCCCACCGGGTCGCAAGACCCGGAATCCACGGTTTATATCCGACCATGCTGAATAGAAGTCGTGACCCGCATCGATCTCCACCAAATCCCCGTACACCCCCATCTCGCACATCTTATTCAGTGCCGACCCGCTCGAGAACGGCACCGGCAAGATGGATTCCGTCGCGTTCAAGCTCAACACGTTCTGCATGAACTGGTAGTACAGCATCACGTCGCCGTTTATCATCTGAATGTCCGTGAACCGGTCCCTAAACCCGGGCCACCCGCGGAAATCGTCCACGCACAGTATCTGGCTTTTGAGCCCGAGTCTCCGGGTCAAGTCGGCCATGTGAAGCGCCGATGCGCCCAAGAATGTGCCTACTTCGATTATGGTCCGGGGCTTCACTCGACGAATGAGGTTCTCGAAGACGGCGCCTCTGGAGCCCCACCCTTTTACCCACTTTTGACGGAGTCGCTTTACTGCGTGCTCCGGCGGGAAATTAGTGAAAGGTGATGTTCCGTTGAAGAGGTCACGCAGGAGTGTCGGGCGGACGAGCTCGGGATCGATCGGGTCGGCACAATGAGGGTTGAGTCGGAAATAGTCCAGATGGTTACGACTGGAATTGGTGATATGGAGAACAGGTGTATAGTAGGTTGAGGGAGACGAAGAAGAATGAGAGATTATTCGTGTTATTGGTGATGGTGAGGAGGTTGAAGATGAAGGAGCAGATAGGTAACCCAAAGTGTAACTTATCAAGGGAAGGATGAAATACACGGCTGGTTTTGCTAATTTGACGGCAGTCACCAGTTTCTTCTGGTAGTGATGCTCTGTTTTCATGTCGAAACTGTTTGCTCTGTATCTCTCTGTTCTCATATTGAGGGAAGAAAATAAATTAGGATGGGGTTTGTTGTATAGAGTATAGGCAGATGGAGATTCAGGATTTGAATTGTCGGTTCATTCGAGGTTTTGGCCTTGGATTCTTATCTGGAGAGAGTAGCAAGTAGCGACAACTAGTGACCATAAAATCTTGGATAGGGAAGATAAATACAGAGCAAACCAGAGGCACAGAAGAAATGTGAGAGAGAACGAAGATGGAAGTGAAGGTGACTTTGATATTTCTCTAATCATAAACGCGAGCGATGATTCGTCAAAATTCTTTACTCTGGATTTGATCGGCGAGGTTTAAATTCCGCAATGTGAAAGATCAAAGATGTACACTAGTACTCGTATAACGTTGGAATTTAATGAATATTGACTAGATTACCATATCTGCCTTGTTTTAGAAGCTCTTTAAAGTCTACCTGCTTTAAAGAAGATACTCCCTGATTGTTTAATTTACTACAATCAGATTGATTTCCGCATTATTAGAGGTTATATTCAAATGAATACCGACAGAGATATCCATCTCATTGCATACCCTCATTTCTTTAAAATAATGGAATGTGGATGCTATTATTATTTTTAAGGTAGGTGATGACTATTTTAGTATTGGGAAAATTGTGCTGAGGTCCGAGTGAGAGAATATACGTTAAAGAAATCTTGAGATAAAAAAATTACCATTAAGTCCCAGTTAACAACTCTATTAGTGTCATA
>JBAGKO010000010.1:24423987-24434218 GCA_037177275.1 Acacia concinna
CGGCCGTCAAGAAGGCTCCTCCTCGGCATCTCCCTCCAATTCTTCGAACTCCCTCCAGTTAAGACAGCAACAGCTTTAAGCTATTGTCATCAAGGATTGGAGGCCAATCTCACATTCTCACCCATCGAAGCCTCGCAGGGTCTGTCATAGTCACGGATTCGAGCTCTCACAGTTTGTATTTACTTATTTATATTGAGATAATTTGTGTTAACTTAGAATTTTAAGTGTTGTAAAATACTATTTTATGTCTTCGAAAAAATGTGTAAAATGCTTCTGGCCCTGATGCTATCGGACCAAGCTTTGAAAAACAGGGATTTTTTTAAAGTCGGGCTTTCAAGGGCCGGCCTTGTTAAGGCCCTGGCCCTTGAAGGGCCAACCCTGTAGGGCCTGGCCAGCCCTGATTCCAAGCACTAATTATGTGCATTGGATGATGATGAATGGGAGGTCAGTAATTGTATTGAAGTGAGGTAGTTGTTGCTCCCGAGCAACGCGCGGATATTTGTACTTGTCAAAGTAAAAGAAAAAACACACGGTATTAAATTAAAAATTGAGTGAAAGTATAGTTAAACGACACTTTTATTCCTTTTCATATCAGCTCCTTGCAAAATGGTGGCGTTTTGTAAATTTCCTGTGTAATTTTTGGAAAATGCATCAAGGAATAGGCTAGGAAAGAGAGCTAAACAAAACGAAAATGAAAGGTATGATTGCACCAACCATGAATCGAAATTAGTAACTCAACAAATTTGTGTGAATTCTTTGAAATAATTAATTTTATTCCTTTTTAAAAATAAATTTTTAATCCTTTTTAGTTTCCCTTAGCTATAAGTTCTTAGACTCCTAATCCATTAATTATGACTAAGATGGATACCACTAAGTGACATATAAGTGGTCTCAAAATACAAAATAAAAGGAATAAATTCACTAAAAATATTACCATCGAAATAAAATTTATTTATTTAGATTCGCATAATAAAATTATAAATAAAAGGGGATGATTACGTGTATAGTAATTATGCTTAACTATTTTAACTTGTGATTTTTTTTTCGCCTGAACTTGTGATTATTTTCATACTTTCATATCAATACGCATATAATTTAACATAAAAATATTCAAAAATTTGATTTTAAAATGAATAACTAACATTGTTCATAATTTGGTAAACAATTGTGCTTTTTTCTTCCTTCACATATTGCTATAACTGCGTTGCCAATCATATAGAAATATAAAAAAAAAAAAATCAGTCCCATTGATTTGAAAAGCCACAGCCATGGAAAATCTGGCAGAATCAACTTTACAAAAGAAATTCTCATTTGAAAACCCACAGCTATGCAAATTATCACAGCTATGAAGGGGAGGAAAAAAGTTAACGTAGGTATGGTTTTTATAAAGATTTAGTGGTACTAGTTGTTGTCGTAATAGTAGTTGTGGTAGTAGTGATAATAGTTGTAACAATAGTATAGTAGCGATGATAGTAGTTGTAATAGTAGTAGTAGTGGTTATATAGATCTATAATATATTATGTTATTTAAGTCAATATCTAACACAATGGAACTGCCCTTCTAGGCCAGTCATCACTTGACAATTATGTGATCTTTCAAAAAAAAAAATTCCATATCAAGACAGGTTCATTAAGATAAAATGAAATACACAGGTTTTGGGCAGCATTACATGAAGATTAAAAAATACAAACCATGCAGTCCATTTTCCAAGGAAAAAGTTGAAAACAAGATAACAAACGGTAAAAACAAACCACATGAATTAAGACTCTCTCTTATAGTTTCTGATAATCTGTTAACATGCATAACAATGATTCAAACAGAAAGAGAACACACACATGGTAGTATTAACCATAGAATTGAGAGAGAGAGAGAGAGAGAACCATATCATAGAGAAAGGTTGTTAAGTTTGAGCCTCCGAATAATTATATTTTTTTAAAAAGAAAAAAGTAATGGTAAGCGTCAATATAATTTTCTCTCTCAAGTTTGTCGCTTTTTTTAGTTTTGGTCTACAAAGTTTTAATGCTCTTAAAAAATTGATCCTATAATTTAATCAAAACCTAACCCATTTTATTGTTTGAGAGACGAAAAGCCATTATCAGAAACTCAGTATCAAAATCAAAATGAGAATATAAACTTAGGGATCAAAATCAAAATTTTATTAATAAATGAAGTGCGTCTTCATTAGTAAAATACTGTTTGGGGTTTATTATTTTGCAATATTGGACTAGTGTTCTTTACATGATAAAGATTTGGTACAGAAAATCCCCCAATGCAATGAGCGGCAGAGCCGAACCAATAGAGGCAGGTTAAAATTACCCGAGATTATTGTTACGCTTAATTTCCCACTACCCTCACTTGTACAATACATCACAAGAATTTGAGAAATTTCCACCATACTCAGTAGGTAAAATAACTCTATTACTGTAAGCACAAAAGAAAGATTATGTCTTAAACCTTTGGGTGAGTTTCTCAACCCCATCCCTCCAATCCCCGACAGCTCGATTTGCCCCTTCTTTGACAGAAGATCCGAATTCAACAGCACCTCGCCGCAACTCATGCGCTGACTTAGCTGCCTTGGCAACAGCAACTTCTCCCAACTCCTCAGCTTGTTTCCCAGTTTTAGATGCCCATTGCTTTAAGTTTGATATGAAAATAGAAATTATGTGGACAATCCTGTCTATTAAATCTCTGGATTTCCCTCCAACGTCTGCTGCCATTTTTTCGAGTTTATCCTTTAAGTTCTTAGCCCTGTCAACTGTTTCTTGAACTGTAAACTGCTTTCCTGCATTGAGCCATGTGACTTCAGCTGCAGACTCCTGGCGTAGGTCATCATCAACCACCACTTTGATGCCATGCCTCTCCCAACGTTCTCGAGCCTCTTCCAAGGCTCTAGCATGTTCTCTTACTCGTTTGGCCTCATCCTCGGCCCAAGTCCTAAGTACAAGATTGCCATGCTTCTATCAAAATGAGGCATAATGATGTTTTCATAAGAGTTACCAGGAATCAGGATTACAAAATATGCCTAAATCCTAGAATTCCTCTAATTTGCATGCCAAATCAGTTTATAGTCTTGACAGGCATAGTGAGGGAGAAGAGCTACTAATCAGATTTTGACCTTCAACAACAATTAGCGGCTGCAATTCCTTTTTTCTAGAAAAATCACATATTTGAAGAAACATATTACTTAGACATGGAAACAAGTATTATAAGAAACCAAAAGCATTTACAAATTAACTGGAACAGTTCATCTCTATACACTTCAGCTGTTAAGGAATGTGACAGGAAAAATATGGGGTACATTTGCAGAACATTTTAAAAAAAAAAAAAGGCATCATCCAAAGAAGCATAACATAAAAGCATGCATACATGAAACGAATAACTACTTATCAGTTTCAAGTGCAACGATTAGAAGTGGAGAACAGCAAGGTGCAAAGTGTAAGCAAAGTTTAACAAGCAGCCTTCTTACACTATCTTCACAAATAAAGTTTGTAACCAAACATAATCTAATTGGCCCTACAGTCCCACAAGTTTACCTGGCCATGGACAAGGCTTTCCGTTCCACCTCTAGCTCATATTGTAAGCGGGCAATCTCCTTGTTTTCTACCTCTGCTTGCTCCCGGAGCTTGATAGCCCTTTCTTTCTCATAAGTTATTTCTACCTTGTCATTCATAAGGCTCTGTAATTGATCCTCAACCTCATGTCTTAGCCTCGCATAAACCTCCATTTCTGATTCAATAGCAGAGCGCTCCTTCATCAAGGAGATATTTTCTTCTTCTCTCTCAACTCTTAACCTTTCCAACTCTCGTGTTGCCTCTTCAGCCATTCTTTCAACAGCATTAATCTTCTCCCTCTCAATGGAAAGCTCCTTTTCAAAACTTGCATTGATATCCTTCTCAACTTGAGCAACCAAAGCACTATGTGCTGCAACAGCCTTTTCGGCCATTGATTCTGCCTCAATCCGTGCAAGCTCTTCACCAACAATGTCAGAAGCATCTCCTGTTGCAAGAGCAACAGCTGCTTGGGCTTTTGTTACTGGTTTCTCTGGCTGGAACAGTCGTGTATAACCTTGAACATGTCCCATTAAAAAAAAACAAAGAAAGAAAGAAAAGAAAAGACACAAAGAAGCAAGAGAAAATCAAAACCAAAAGCTGGTAAGAAACTGCCTCAAAAAGAAAGAAAGAATATTTTTCCTTAAAATAACCAACACAATCATTATGAACCATTTGGTGAAAGATTTTAAAAAGGACACGGCTAAAGGATAAAATGACACACCAAATGCAAGAGCTATTATTCCTTGCTCCCCAGCAGATATGTCAGCTACAAGCGCAGGGCATGCATCAAGGTGTATCTTATCAGAGTCTAAAAACCCAGAAATTTGGTGCAGTGTCTGCCCATCAGGCCATGGAATTGATGCGTACTAATTCATCAGTTACATGATAACCAGAATAAGATAATAGCTGATATGTGAGACCAAGCAACAAAATAGCAAACCTTTCTGTCAGCTTCAGGAAGTTGTCTCTTCTCTAGGGCTCTTTTCCAGCTAACAAGATCTTGGCGTGATAATGGGCTATATGAAAGAACAAGGGAAGCACAAAACTGTAAGGTTAGATTTAAACAAAAAAAACACATGTAACAGAAGAGAAGATACCATTTATGACAAAATAGCAAAACATTGTGAATACCAATTAAACTTTGAGACAAATTATAAGAACATCTCTGGATAATGGCTCCAAAGGAAAAGGATAACCATATATCAGACATCCAAGTAGGCAGAAGCATACCTTTCAGGCAAGAAGTAAAATGGGCTCTGGCCTTCATCTGCAAACAACTGTGTATCAGATCTTGAGAGCCTGCTTTCAATCAGTCCAGCTTCTGCCAAGCCTGAAACATCATAATGTTTAGACATAATACAGTATAAAAGGATCATTTCCAGTAATAAGTTATACTGTTCAAACACCCAGTTATAGTAACAAACTCTCACCTTGTATTGAAGAAAAATCAGGGTCTTCAGGAGTGATATCATCAAAAGCAAACTCTGTAACATTCTCTATATACATAGCAGGATAGACTTTTGAAATTGTACTCCTGAACATAACAAAAAATACCCATTTATATCCACAATACGCACACTCTGATAAATAATTAGCCAAGTCCATTTCTTGCTATTCATGTGTTAAAGTTGTAGCATCCAGAAACAAAAAACAAAAAACAAAAAAATACCTTGAAAGAACACTGCTAGCAGAGACCAACCAACGGGCATATTCACGACGTGTGCATAATTCAGTGGGTTGAACATCAGGTTCAATGACCTGTAGATTTAGTCAATTTTAAGTAAACAAACATAAAATTGTGTCATCTTTAATGTTTACCCTAAAATTGTCAAAGAATCATTTCACCCAAAAGCTTAAGCTGTTGGGAGAATTCCAAAATTAGTTTTGACCTTTTGATCTATATCTTAAACATAGCCCCATATGTGAATATCCTTTGGCTGGAAGCATAGATTAGGCGCAGGCCTATCAATTCCTTTCAATGTGTAAGATTTAAGAGAAATAATCTTAATTGCTTAGGTTAAACATCTACAATGATAGGATATATATACAAGAATAAGGGGCCTATACATTAATGAGCCCAATAAGATCCTAACTAATATCTTGAAATAACAGGGATTACGATAACACTAATATCCTAAATTATCTTAACACGATGAAATTTAATTTAATTAGATAATTATTAAACTCCTGGCCACTTGATCTAAGAGCTTTTGTACCAGCCAATAAATCTTTTTCTCAAATTGGAAATGTTAAGAGCAAGCTGGAGAACCGTTCATATTTAAATATCTAATTATCATTTATAGATATAATGTGAATACTATTGTAAATAAGGAAATATTCTTACAATAAGTGAGATTGATTAGGTTTTATTCTACACATATATAATTAATTCTATGTGTCTGTTTATTCTCATTTCTCTTGTATATAAATCTAACTATTGTATCAATAAAATACAAGTTTTCTATTCTCTCAAACAACATGGTATCAAAGCTTTACCAATTCATAAAGTCACAAATTTTTTGTTTCCAACACAGAGAGAGAGCATTCAGAAGAGAGAGAGAGAGAGAGACAGTAAGAGAGAGAGAGGCAGAGGCAGAGAGTTTGGCCAACACCATATATTGCTTACACGCACCAGTTAGGAAGAATCAGAGGGTGATGATAGGCACTACCTAGTTGGTCTGATCAAGTTCTGACACGCGCAAGTGCGTGACAGCATTTTCCGACGAGTTTCGTGACGGTTTTCAAGGCATTTTGCTCATCTTCTCTTCCTCGTCACATTCCTAGTGTGTGTTTGTCCGTTTTGATACTTCAAGATTCAAGTTTCTCTTCTCTTTGATCTGATTCAGAATTTTTTAGATATTTTTGGGTCCCTTATCTTGGCTGCTTTCTGATTTTTTAAGAAAAAGATTCTATTTTTTGAGATCTAGTTGTCCATTTAGTTCATTGGAATTGATTGAATAATATCCTACATGGCAAAAATTAAGGACACACTTAAAGCTAAGATATCAGCAAAGGTTGTACCTGTTATAAATAGATCACTGAAAATAAGCTGAACTGAAAAAATTACCATGATTGAATTTAAGACAATACAAAAATATTTGATAAGCATTGAGAAGGAAGATCATATGAACAAAGCTCATCCCAAGGAAGATCCTGACATGGCTTGGGAGAGGGCAGATTCCAGAGTTCTACAATCCATAATTCTATTGAAGTTCAAGTATGAGCATCAATTTGCCATTGTGAAACTGTGAAAAAAGTGCTTGACCACCTTAAGATCCTGTTCTGTGGAAAAGTAGTATTACTCGTATGTGTGAGGTATGTACAGCTCTACAAGATTTCGTTGTTGAGTTTACTCAAATGTTTGAAGAAATGAAGATGTTGTTGCTAAACGTGATTAACGCATGGCTAATCAGGAGAAACTGGGATTATCATATTTCTTAATGCTCTGGATTCTTCCTATGAGACATTTCGGTCTCAAATTTTATCCAGTTTGAACTACCATCACTTGATGTGTATTCCCGTGTTCTACGAGCTGAAAGAGGATCTTCATCTGCAACTCCTCCTAGTGCGTTGGCAAGTCGTGGTTCTTTTGATAAGTCTAGTTATTCGAGACGAGGAGGGAATTCTCGTTCTCAATATTATAATTCTAGTGGAACATTCTACTGTAATTATTGTAAGGAGCCAGGCAATATAAAGAAGAATTGTTGCAAGTTACATAACAAAAATCGTGGCAATTGATCAGCTCATGTGGTACAATCCCATGATAGTTCTGATGATGCTTCTCATAATCCTAGTGTGTTAGTCACAAGTATCTCAGTACCTTCTATGAGGTGGATCATTGATTATAGTGCCACTAACCATATGATAGGTAATTATCATTTATTCTCTACATATGCACCATATGCCGACCATTCCTCCTTAACAATTGCTAATGGCTCTGCCTCCTGTGTTCTTGGACCTGGCACTGTTAATCCAACCCCATCCATTTCTCTATCTTCTGTGTTTAATGTTCTTGAACTTATGTTTAATCTTGTGTCTCCCAGTAAACTCACTCGTCAACTAAACTGTTCTATCTCATTTTTTCCAGACCAACATTTGATTCAGGATCTCACAACGAAGCATATTATTAGGAGAGGTTATGAGTCTGGCGGTCATTACTTTCTCGAAGATCGTGTACCGCGTTCAGTTGCTTGTGCTGGTGGTTCTCCATTGTCATTTTGGTCATCTGTCTTTGTCGTCTTTGAAGAAAATGTTTCCTTAGTTTTCGTATCTGCCATCCTTAGAGTATGAGTCGTGTCAATTTGCTAAACATCATAGAATTCATCTGACACCTTTTAATTTAGTTCATTCTGATGTTTGGGGCCCTTGTCCTATTACGTCCACAACAAGTTTCAGATATTTTGTTACATTTGTTGATGAATTTTCTCAAACTACCTGGTTATATCTAATAAAAAATCATTCAAAGTTGTTTTTGGTCTTCTGTAATTTGTGCTGAGATTAAAAATCAATTTGGTATTTCTGTACAAATCTTACAAAGTGACAATGCTAAAGAATATATTTCCACTCAATTTCAGACATATATAGAATAGAGTGGCATGATTCATCAAACTTCTTGTCCAGATACACCAGCACAAAATGGTGTAGCACAACGAAAGAATCGACACATATTAGAAGTTGCTCGGGCTCTCATGTTTCATATGGTTGTCCTAAAATCTTTTTGGGCTGATATTGTGTCTACTGCCTGTTTTCTTATTAATTGAATGCCCACTCCTATTCTTAGTGGAAATATTCCCTATACCACTTTGTTCCCATCTAATCCACTCTCCCCTATTGATCCAAAATTCTTTGGGTGTGTCTATTTTGTATGAGATATTTGTCTTACAGTAACCAAACTTGATTATAAGTCTCTTAAATGCATCTTTCTTGGTTACTCTGATTTTTAGAAAGGTTATTGATGCTACTCTCCTGACTTACATCCATACCTTGTGTCTACAGATATCACTTTTCATGAATTCACTCCATATTTTCCCAGGATCACTGTGTTTTTACCTCTTGCGTCTTCTTCTTCTTCTGAGTTTTCTTCTACTCTTGATAATGTCTTAGTGCTTGAGGTTTATGAACTATCAATGCAAGCACCTACTATAGTACCAAGATCTCAAGACCAGAGTGTTGCTCCTCAAACTCATAATCCTCCTCCAATGATTACTTTGTTGTTTGATCCAAACCCAGTTGACCCTATTTCTGACTCTATACCAGACAGTGTGCCAGATCCCACATCTATTTATGCTGACACTGATGACTTGCCTATTGCCCTACCCAAAGGCAGACGAACTTGTACTTACCCTATTACTAATTTTGTGTCTTATGACCACTAGACTCCTCCTTCATACTCCTTAGTTACCACATTAGATACTATTTCTGTCCCTACCTCAATTTCTCAAGCTTTAGCACATCCGGGTTGACGTGCAGTGATGAAAGAAGGAATGATAGCCTTAGAGATGGTTGGTACTTGGAATCTCATTGATCTACCTCTTGGCAAGAAGGAGATTGGGTGTAAATAGGGTGTTTGTGATTAAAACCAAGCTGATGGCACCTTGGAGCATCTAAAAGATCGATTAGTTGCTAAAGGATATGCTCAAACATATGGGGTTGACTATTTTGAAACATTTTCTCCAGTTGCCAAGTTGTCTTTTGTTTTCCTATTTAGTTCTATAGCAACGTCCTATAATTGGGATCTACATCAGTTAGATGTTAAGAATGCTCTTTTGAATGGGGATCTTCTTGAAGAAGTTTATATGGAGCAACCACCTGGTTTTGTTGTTCAGGGGGAGAAAGGAAAGGTGTGTTTTCTTCAGAAGTCTCTGTATGATTTGAAGCAGAGTCCTTGTGCTTGGTCTAACAGGTTTAGTTTGATAATATAGAAGTTTGGCCTGAGCCAGAGTAAACGTGATCATTCTATTTTTTATCAACAAACTAATGAAGGGTTGATTCTTTTGGTTGTCTATGTTGATGATATCGTTATTACATGCAGTAATGTATTTGGAATTTCATCACTTAAAAACTTTCTTAGTTCTCATTTTCAGACAAAAGATTTGGGAACATTGAAGTATTTTCTTGGGATAGAAGTTATGAGAAATAAGAAGGGTATTTTCTGTCTCAGAGGAAATATGTTCTTGACTTACTGAAAGAAATTGAGAAACTTGGTGTTGCACCAAGTAGTGTTCTGATGATTCCTAATCCTTTTCTAGGTATGGATGATAGTGTGTTGTAGATGAACTTCCTGAAGATATTTAGAAAAAGATAGATCCAAAAAAGATTAAGCCATTTGCATACCCTGAGTGATATTGGCGATTGATTGGGAGGTTGAATTATCTTACACTAACCCGTGTGAGACACCCTTTTTCCTCATAGTCTTTGTAGGTTAATTTGTGAAGACTTTGAACCACGCAATGGAAAGTAAAATAAGTCCACAAATAACTTGGTAAATTGGGTTCATCATAGAGTTTGATCTTGTAATGTAAATATATTTCCCTGAAAAATTTTAAACTTTTTAAATCACTTTCAAAACATCTAACCAGTGGTTTAAATTTTTAATGTTAACCCTTTTAACTTACTAATTATGGTAGGTAGTAACAGAGTCTTTTATTCTAACCATTCCTTTCTATCATTCCTTAATAATC
>JBAGKO010000010.1:24440485-24464091 GCA_037177275.1 Acacia concinna
CCTCTTCTTCAATAGACTCAATCTCATTTGTTCTTCTAAGCCATCTTTCATAATCCTTATTATATTGCTTGACTAATCTACAAAAGGTTTTCATTAAACATGGTAGTTAGTCAATATAAGACAATAAATATATTATGCAAACTTTTTACTCTTTGATATAATGCATCAATATTTGCTCTTTAATATGATGTAAGCTTTTTTTGCTTTTTAATATGATGCGTCTATATTTGACATCATCAAAACTAATCTTGTATCTAACAGGTTTACCACAAACCTTGTTGTTGTGACTAAGCCCATTTTCCTCGAGGCTGCTCTTCACCCTTGAGGATGGAGACTCAACCTACCAACAACAAGGTTTTGGTCCAGCCTTACACCCACTGTAAGGTTAGAGCCAAGCCTAGCTGTTGTGGCAGGGAGCCTGTGTCCTCGAGGTTGGACTTCATCCTTGAGGTTGTGGTTCCTTTTAGCCAACCAACAAGGTTTTGATCCAGCCGTGCACCTACTGCAAGGATGGAGCTAAACTTGGTTGTTGTGGCAGAGGGCCCGTGTCTTCGAGGCTGGACCTCACCCTTAAGGCTGGGGCTTCTTCTTGCCAACTTGCAAGGTTTTCTCCAAAACCTTGCTATATGGCAAGACTTGCCACAAACCTTGTCATTATGATAAGGCTGGCTACCCTCGAGGATCCTTTGTACCCTCGAGGCTGGATAACCAGCAACCTTTCTGATTTAGTTCAAAATCATTTTCTTTCTTTCCTACTAAATGGATATTATTCAAGTACACTTACTTAAGTAATTTCCCTTTAGTTTTAACACCTTTTCAAATACACCTAAGTTTAGTTATCATCAAAACATAGGATCTAATAGGATTAAGTAAAAGTTAGAGGAGTAAAATTATAAAAATTTAATAAAGATAACATATAAAATAAAAAAAGTAAAAAAAATATCATCATCTTTATTCTTACAAACTTTTCTTATAAAAAAACAATATATCATTTAATTTATTTCTATCTTTGATTACATTATTTTCTTTATGTAGGGGGAGGGCTACAAAATAAGAAGTTCAAATAAATACATTTAAATGTGGAAAACCCAAAAAGTATGTTAACATATAGAAATGATAAATAAATCTTAAGGGACTAATTGATGATTTAGAAATGATAAATATATTTAAATGTGGAAAACCTAAAATGTCCCTCAATTTTTTATCTTTAAAAAGGAAAGAACCTACGCTAGTGTTAGAGCTTCGCCAGCTGGACAGTAGGCCTTTGGTGGTTAGAGGATGGAGTTTCAGTGACAACATGAATAATAAGATTAACTACTTGACTATAGAGATTGACTACTTAAGCTCTCTAAACTGTATGTGACATCATTGACAAATTGAATATTGGCTTAACAACTTGAGCATAGCAATTGATAATTTGTGCTTCCCAAGTTGTTAATGGTTATATCCAAGTTATCAATGCTAATATTTAATTTGTTAACAATTTCATATAAGGTTTAGAGAGTTCAAGTAGTCAATCTCAATACTCAAATAGTTAATCCTACTACTCATACTATCATCATAGCTCTGGCGTGGATGAGGGTTCTTTCCTTTCTATAAAAAAAATTCATAAACATTTTGGTAAAATGAGAACATTTCAAAACTATATATTATTCTGCGAAGACCTTTTCTTAATTCATGTAACATTTATATGTCCTTTTTGCTACAAAATATTCTTCCAATTTACCATCATTAAATTATATTCATCTCACCCAAGCGCCTAGAGTAAATGCTTGCTAATTAAAAACCTTCTTTAAGATCTAATTAGCGGTTTTATCCCTAACAATGTGTATGGAGAGGGTTCATGGCTTTTAGCCCATTAGGAAATCTACGGTGAAATAAACTCAGCCATGGCTACTGGCATAGATACCTTGGGCCTACCCAAAAAAAAAAAACTTTCTACCACACCTCTCTTATTTTTTTTAAAAAAAAAATTCATAAAAATATATGGTAGTGGAGCTTTGGCACCTGAGGGTCATTTCAATTTTAGGAAATCTATGGTGTGAGATGATTCATCATTGCCATTGACATGGATACTTTGGGACTACCAAAAATAATTTTTTTACCACTCTTCTATAATTTGTTTAAATTTAATCAAAAAATAACACTTATGTCCAAGGTTTTTATAGCCGGACCAGGCCGGACACGTGTTTACTTTGTCGATCCATTTAGCTGTTTGAAGGGTTGATTATTTTGAGCCGATTGGAACCAGCGTTTAAGCCGGAACCAAGAGTTAAACCGAAACCCACAACAGATTTAAGAGAACCGGATGGATCTAAAAAAATTTATCTTGCTTGGCCCTCTCATCCCACACTTGCATAAGGAACAACAATAAAAAACCCAGGGGGGGGGGAACAAAGATGAAGGAGAAAAATAAGCAACAACAAGAAATAGGGCTTGTTTGGGAAGGTCTTATTTGAGATAATAAGATCTTATTTGCGGAGTACGAGACAAGTATGTGAGAGGGGTCTTTCTCGTACTGCGTAATAAGATCTTATTTTTGAAAAATAAGACCTTCCCAAACAAAGACATAAACTACAGAATATACCAACCACATTTTCTCCTACTTCTTTTCTCCAGAGTTGCTAGTCGTTAGAGAAGTTGCGGAATTGATAGTTAAAAAACATCTCACAGCTGACCGTGAGAAGGTAAGAGAGCGTAGGAAAAGATATTTCTAGAAGTAAATAAAGCAAAACTTTCTATTCACTCCTTTGTTTTTGTCCCAATGCTGTGAAACACCTATGGGAAAGAATGTAGTGATATTTAAAAGGGTTAAAGGTCAAAAATATCTATGGGGTTTAATCCAAAGTTCATTCAGCACCATATACTTTTTGACAGTTTAAAAATGTCCAAAAATTTTACAAAAAGGTTTAAAAATGCCCATGAGCTTTACAAATGTGTTCAAAAATGCCAATTCTATTATTAATACTTAACGGCGTTAGATTTCCTAATTTTAAGGTAAGAAATACTCATGTGTTTTTTAAGGTTAAAAAATGCTCATATGTTTTTATCTAAAGTTCATCCAGCACTTATTTGAAAGTAAAAAATACCTATGTATTTTTGGTAATGTAATTGGCAATGTTAGCTGTCAAAACAATCTTATATGCCCAATCACTCAGGCAAGCCCAACAAGACTATTTAGCTCAATAAACTCAAAGCAAGTTATAGTAATTAGTCTACCCCATTATGACTAAGTACCTCAATGAGACCAAAAAAACTAATTTTTTAGGAATTATGGGATACACACCCTTCTTAACAGAAAGGGAGAGATCTTAATGAGATAATGGTCGAGCGGCACTTAGTTAAAGTGGCATGCCTCAATTGTATAGATTTAGGAACCATCTCCCTTGAAAGTAGGACTAGATCCACTCTATGGTTTTGGTAACAGTTAAAGAGAGACCACGCTAGGTCTCACTCAACTTAATTGGGAAAGATAGCAAAAACACATCGAACTCACTGCTCTCACTCTTGCTTTTTGAAATCTCTGTACTCACCTTTATCTACTCACATCTATAACAAACTCACTCACACAGACTACAAGTTTCACAATTAAATCGTTCCCTGTATCAATGGATATCGACATCAATAAAAAAAACATGAATATTTTTTACCTTTAAATAAAGTGTATGGCGCTAGATGAATTTTGGATAAAAAAACATGTGTATTTTTTACCTTTAACCCTATTTAAAATTTACATTACTTTTGCTTCTAGTAAAACATGAAGGTTGAGTGGCTGTGAAAAGACTTTAATCTTATCTATCCTTTTTTTTTTTTTTCCGTTTCTTAATTGTCTTTTATATTTTAAATTGGATTAAGGGGCAAAATTGCTTTAAAAATTTTCACTGAGGGGCAATTTTACCCTAAAATTTTAAAAGGGGCAATTTTACTCTGAAAGTATAAAAGTAAGGCAATTTTGCTCTTACCGTTATCCCCGTTAATTTTGATCATTAGTTAATTAAATATGTTGAACTGACAATATATATGTTATACACTTTATTTTTGTTAAGTGGTGAAAATTTATTCCATAAATCCATCTGTTATCTAATTCATCTTTTTTAAAAGTTATATTTAAAATTTCAGAGGCAAATTTTCACCTTAACAAAAATAAGTAGATGACATGTAGACTACCAACTTAACATATTTGATTAAGTAACAGTTAAAAATAATGGAGATAATGTCAAAGGCAAAATTACCCCACTTTTAAAACTTTTGGGGCAAATTTGTCCATTTTAAAACTTTCAAGATAAAATTGTCCCTCAGTGAAAACTTTTGAAACAATTTTACCCCATAATCCCTTTAAATTTTATTGTTATGTTATTTTCATTTAATATCTTTAGAAAACGGTGCTCCTATTTTTGCCAAAACACGGAATGGGTAATAAAAATGTAAAATCTGCTGGGAAAATATAAAGTTAAATCTATACATATATTTAGACTATTTAATTTTCCTTTTTTTAGTAGTTTGATATTTTATTTCTCACACATATACTACCTCCAGTCCAAAATATAAAATTTAATTGACTTTTCTTAGAAATATTAGAAAAGCTAATTAAATTACTTTAAAGTACTTATATTTATAATTTTTTTTAAACAATTTTGTCTAACTTATAAACTAATATAATAATTTACAATATAAAACATGATCAAATAACTTATTTAGTTTCATTAATCTCTTAAAAAAACTAGTGTCTTACCTTTAGAATTGAAATAAGTACTATATATATATTATAATCATATAATATTATCATTATTAATTAATTATTACGTCACTTGTTCGACTAACCGTTGGACCCTTTCCAACATTTGACCCATGACCTGTTGATATTTCTCCCTCATCTTCCCATTAGGCTTTTAAAACATTGCTTACACCCCTAATGCCCTAAATATTATTTTCTTTGATCAGGACTTTAATGTTATTTTCCCAAATTTAATTCATACAAATTTCTCTCCCTTCCCTCCTGTCCAACCTCATGCCAAACAAACCGGACGAAGATTAGAAGAGGGGAAGGGCATATTCAAACGGCATCGTTCTTTTCCTTCGTCTCAGCCCCGCCTCTATACACTCCTTGTGCGGACTCTTGAAAGCTGAGAGTTGAGACAGGATCATGGGAACTTCGGTGCTGGTGACGCCCCTCTGTGGGGTGTACAACGAAAATCCTCTCTCATACTTGGTCTCTATTGATGGCTTCAACTTCCTCATAGACTGTGGCTGGAACGATCACTTCGACCCCTCCCTCCTCCAACCCCTTTCTAGGTCTCTCTTATCCTTGCCTTTTTCGGATGTAGTAGTTTTTCCCGTTTTGCCATATCTGTTTTTTCATATCGCTGCTTCTTCTCTTTTGTCACTGCAATTTTTAGCGCCCTGACTGGAAGAACTAGAAATTGAAGATTCAAACCTGAATTTAGCGCCTTGCTGGAATTATTTCTTTTGACTTTCAAAAATGGAGAAAGCTGGGTTTTCTGTAGTACTTTTTTCTTGTTTCAAGAGCAAAGTAACGGCATATAACCTCACCCTAAGATTTATCTTCAACCATACATGTGTTTGTTTCTCTTCATTTCTTAAAATGTGGTGCGGCTTGTAGGGTAGCACCAACCATAGATGCGGTATTGCTTTCACATGGGGATACACTTCACCTGGGTGGCCTCCCGTATGCCATGAAGCAGCTTGGACTCTCTGCTCCCATTTATTCGACAGAACCAGTGTACCGATTAGGCCTTCTTACCATGTACGATCAGTATCTTTCAAGAAAGGTGAAGATTTACCGGGTTTACTGTTTCTTCAGTGAGCTGAGGTCTACCCTATATAAATAGATGTTCATGTTTTTCTTGATTTCTCTGGGCTAAATAAATAGATGGTTCTCCTATTTTTGAATCAAGTATACAGTCTTGAAATATTTAAAACTCACGTGTCTTTTCCAGATTACTTATAATATAATTGTTTTATTCGTCTTAAATTATTTTACGGTTTTGTTAAATTAGTATATTATTTTAATATCCAATATTGGCAATTTTTTCATGATCCCTCTGGGATTACCTGTTTGATTTATAAACAATTATGTTTAGTTTGGGCCAAATACTTAAGGTGAGGAAAATCTCCTTTTGCAGCAAGTATCAGAGTTTGATCTCTTCACACTAGATGATATTGATTCTGCTTTCCAAAGCATAACCAGGCTAACATACTCTCAAAATCATCATCTCTCAGGTAGGAATTCTGAACAACTGTACATTTTTTGGTCAATTCAAAATTTGTCAGAATGAGGCTTTTTAGCTGACTTAGTTGTATTCTCTAGGATTTATAGCATGTTGTTTTATATTTTGTTTAATGCTACTCTCCGTCTTTCCTTTCATTATCTTGTTCTTTCAGTTGTAAGTTTAAATAGGTATGGCTTTTGCTAAGATTTATAATTAGATTCCATCAGCACAACAGCCTCTACCCACCTTGTTACAACTAAGAAGATACGATCATGCTAAGCTAGTAGGTAGGGAAAAGTCTGACCAGGTCATTGAGGAAGCACTTAGCAGGGGAGTTGAGTAACCGTCTGCTCTTACAACATGCTTTGCTGCACTTATTGCGTGAAGACCACTTTTTAAGTGCCTAGGATGTCAGTTATGGTCTTTTTAGATGTAAACATGACTGTGATGACTAGGAGAGGATGTTTGAGTTTTATCAATCTTGTAATTTTATATTTACCGCTTAGAGAATTTAGTGTTTAAAATATTTACACTTTATCTTATCTTAAAAGTAAAATAGCTTCTGTTTTTTTTCCTTTGCTCCCTGATTGTATCAATTCAAATGACTCTACTTTTTAAGAATCCTCAAGGTTGATTTACCCTCATTTTTAACAAGTTTCTTTCTGCTGATCCATCCGTTTGCAAGATGACTAAAACTTAAACTCTGAGGTTAAATGAAATCGTCTAAATTCCTTTTATTTAGATTGTCCAACAGCTTGCTACGTTCCTGTAAGTAAGAATATAAATATTTTAGTGTAGGTAAAAAATTCTTAATGGTGTATAACTTCGAATGATCTTGTTGTATGAAATGATTAATGGTATTTTCTATTTATATCTAATATAATTTCATGCACAACTTATAAGCATAATCTCCCCATAGTGTGGTTCTGCGTGATTTACCTTTGTTGGTGTTATCTGTTATGGCTACAATAAGGCAAGGGAGAAGGAATTGTGATTGCACCTCATGTTGCTGGACACCTGTTGGGAGGTACTGTTTGGAAGATCACTAAGGACGGTGAGGATGTTATATATGCTGTTGATTTTAATCATAGAAAAGAAAGGTAAAGCGTTTTATGAATTGCCCTGATTTGATATGGTCTGATTGGTCTCTAGTTTGTTCGACCAAATGAAGGAAAGAATGAAGGAATCAACTTACATATTAATGTGGGTATTTGTCAGGCATTTAAATGGAACTGTGTTAGGTTCCTTTGTCCGGCCGGCAGTTCTCATAACTGATGCCTACAATGCTCTGAACAATCAGCCGTATAGACGGCAAAAGGATAAGGAATTTGGAGGTATATTATAGCATTCTAATTTTGAAGTTTCTACTTTGTCAAATATTTTAAATGCATTTTTTGTAACCTATTTTTTTTTTAACTAAAATTGTCTGATTAAAAAAAAAAACAAGATAATTGATATAGGTTCATACACCCAGTACAACTATGGATGTTCAGGCCACTTATGTGAAGAAAATTCTGAAGGATATATATTCTTTGACTATTCATATTTTTAGTTTCAATTATTTAGATATCATGAAGAAGACTCTAAGGGCGGGTGGCAATGTATTACTTCCTGTTGACACTGCTGGACGAGTTTTGGAACTTATTTTGATGTTAGAATCAGTAAGTAGGGGTCTTATTTCTCTCTTGTTCCTCTCTTTCCAGAACTATTATTTCCCTAATTGTGTGAGTTGATGTTTGATTGTGGTATTTGCAGTATTGGGCTGATGAAAGCTTGAGTTTCCCTATATATTTTCTTACATATGTTGCATCCAGCACAATTGATTATGTAAAGAGTTTCCTTGAGTGGATGAGTGACTCAATAGCAAAGTCCTTTGAACAAACTCGTGAGAATATTTTTCTTTTGAGGTAAGTGGGATCTGTTGTAATTTAGTTTTGAGTATTCAAATATTGATGATTTTGTTCTTTGGATGGCTTTTGCTTTTAAATCCCATTTCTAGCACCTTTTATGGCATAACATGCATATTAACCTATGGTTAAGTCTCTTTTTATATATTAATAAGAAGATTTGTATGAAGAGGGAGACCTTGAAAACTTATGGATTATCTTATATATACATTTTATTTTAAACAAAGAAAAAGAGGATGTTTTCTAAATATACACTATGGCAACAGGTCATTAATTTCTTGTATATGATGTACATAGCCGTTTTGAAGAAGAAATTGCTTACTTTCCTAATAATATCTCAATTTGCTAGGCTTTCATGCTTGTACCTGCAGGTATGTCAAACTCATTGTTAACAAGAGTGATCTTGAGAATGCTCCTGAAGGGCCAAAGGTTAGATCTCTTGTATGCTTTTATAGATATCATTTTTTACAGCCTTTAATGTGTATCATCACTATCATGTGTTGCCTATCATTTATAGGTTGTTCTGGCATCCATGGCAAGTTTGGAAGCAGGTTTTTCTCATGATATATTTGTTGAATGGGCAAATGATATAAAAAATCTTGCGTTGTTTACAGAAAGAGGCCAGGTACTTTTCTAGAACATTTGCCCCTTTGTTCTCATGTTTCATTGATCATTTGTGGCTGGTGAGTCTCACAGTTCAGTAAGCTATATTTCAGAAAAAAGGAAATCATACCTTTCTATACGGTAACAAAGTGCATTCTTGTTGCAAAACAAATACGTAAAAAAAGGATGGAAATGGAGTTTGGTTCATAAGAAGGCAATTCACTAGTTCTGTTGGTTGCAATAATGAGAAGATCTAAGTCATATGTTGGGTCAGTGGATGTTCCAATAGGCTGTATGTCTGAAGGTGGGGTAGATCTTTGTGGTTTGAATAGTCAGATTTCAATGACATGGCTACTGTATAAGATGTGAATATATACATATAAGATGACATAGATACAGCTATAGAACCAACAATATAGTTTCACTAAATCAGCCTAAGTAACAGATCCTAATCTAATAAGGATATGAGGTGATATTTGACTATTTACTGATGTAAAATAGCAAAGATCTTGCTACATTCTCTCTCGAGTTGTATTATAGATGTTAATTATGTCCAACTTGTTAATGCGATCTTCAAACTTCTGTCTTGAAAGCCCTTTAGTGAGAATGTCAGCTGGTTGGTCTTTTGCTGGGGCTTTTATTTCTGGTTAAGTGTCCATCCACCTCAAGTCCTCAACATGCTTGGTTTTACCATTGTAAACTGGATTGACTGATGCCATGATAGCTGTTTTTTTGTTTTTTTTTTGTTTTAATTTTGTGTCACTATAGAGCTGAATAGGCAAATCCATATCCACATGTAACTCTCTCGGTAGCATTTGAAGCCAAAGGCCTTCACATGTTCCTTGGGCCACAACTCTTAAGCTCTTTTTCTGCACCACTTCTGGACACAGCATGACAGCAGCTCCTTGTTTGTTTTTTTTTTGGTGACCAAATTACCCCATATAAAGGCAGAACAACCTGTTGTAGATCTTTTTTAATAATAACCTTTTCTTGCTTTGACACGGCATTCCTTCACCCCCACCTTCTGAGTTTGAGTTGGCTTTTGTAAAGATTTCCTCACGTCTGTTCCCATCACCTCTAGCTTCTTCTCCATTGTCTTCATTCTAGTTGCAGTGATGCTGATCACATTGGTGAGATTTTTGTTTTTTTTTTTTTGGGGGTGGGGGTGTGGGGGACAAGCATTGACACTAGAAAAGATATCACATAAGTGGCATCCTGAACACACTGCGAAGAAACTATGGACAAGAAAGGAAACTGACACAGAAACATTCAAGAGGACAGCACTCTACAATAGTTTCCACATGGCATCCACACCCCCACTATATTTGTCAGAATCAGCTACAGTTCCCCCACCCCTTCCTTGCTTGCTCATCCTTTTTTGTCTTTTGCTTTCTATTGTAAACTTGGTCTGGTCGTGTCATTTAGGCGTAATATTACCTCCAAGTTCATCAGGTCTACATTAATTGTATTTATTTGGATTGACTTCCATGGAAAGGGCTACTTACGAAATGATGGGGTACCAATTAGGTACTTATAATATCTGAATTAAAGAGAAAGCAAGAATCTCACCCTCTCTATAAAACAGCCCAGGAGAATCTCCATAAACCAATTTACTCTCTAAAAATTCCATACTTTATTAATGAGGCGTCAAGCCTATTTATAATGATCTATTGCAGAGAGATTGAATCTAATTCAAAATTTAAATACAAAATCCAAATATCTAACAGTAATTTGAAAACTAATCTATATCTAAATCATAATATGAAAACTAATCTAATAAATTCAAAATCTAATCTATTTCTAAATCATAATCTGAAAACTAATCTAATAAATTCAAAATTCAAATAATACGAATAATAATTCAAATATGAAAATAATAAATAATAATATTAATAAATATTTATCCTAATATTTCTCAACTGTTTCAAATCACCTGTTATCCCAGATTAATCAATATCTTTTCATTACCATCCCCTTAGAAATTTGCTTTGTCCTCAAGACGAGACTGACTTTAAGCCATCTGCACCCTTTAAGGCTCCTTTGCAGTGGTAAAATTGCTGTTGTTGGGCCCAAAAAGGTGTTAAAGCATCTTGTTTTGATGTCACTATTATTCTTCAAGGTAGATGATGATATATAGCGAAGCTCCAAATCTGATTTTGCTTTCATTGTCAGCTCATCAATTGTAGCCCTTCAACAGAATTTTTTTTACTTCAACATGCTCTTGTCTCCTTGTTTCCTCTAAAGATGTGGATTGAATTGTTCACGTAGATAATGTGTTGGGGCGACTCTAGGTAGAAAGAGCACTGGGCCTGGGCTCATATGAGAATATAAATTTCTTTTCATCATCTTTTGTGGCCTGATTGACTGCCTTACGGGATAACGAGGAATTGCAGCGATGCTTGACCGTGTCTTTGCTCCTAAAACAGACTCCAATGGATGCATCTTTGGCTGAAGAAAACCTTGGTATTTTGGTTGTGCTTGTGGATTATGACATCTTTCCTAGCTCCTAAGCCAATGTCACTGGATTTACCTTTTGTGGTGGAAATCGTGTTGCTTTGTTGGGGCGGGTAAGTACTGACTGGGTTTTTTAAGCCAAGGTCAGCAATGATAGTGTCAATATGGAGATGATATAACATGCTTGGAGTGACTTGTAAAAAGTGGAAGAAGTGTATGGTGGAAATGAAGAAGATGTGGGAGGGCTAACGGAAGAGTTGGCTATTATCATTGGGATTGAACAGCTTTGATGCCATTGATGGGGTAACGAGTAGGTGCTTATAATGTCTGAATTAAAGAGAATGCAAGAATCTCACCCTCTGTATAAAACAGCCTAGGAGAATCTCCATAAACCAATTTACTCTCTAAAAATTCCATGCTTTATTAATGAGCCATCAAGCCTATTTATAATGGTAGATTACATAGAGATTGACTCTAATTCAATATTTAAATACAAAATCCAAATATCTAAATCATAATATGAAAACTAATCTAATAAATTCGAAATCTAATCTATATCTAAATCATGATCTGAAAATTAACCCAATAAATTCGAAATTCAAATAATAGTAGTAGTAGTAGTAATAATAATAATTCAAATATGAAAATAATAAATAATAATATTAATAAATATTTATTCTAATATTTCTCGATATTCTCAAATCACATGTTATCCCATATTAATTGGTATCTTATCACGAAGAGTGCAACCCGGTGGCCAGGGTGAGTGTAGAGTGTAGTTGTCAAAGATGTGAACCCCTTAGGGGTGTTGGTATGATGGAAGTCATACGTTGTGTAGCCTCAAGCAATTCTTTTGGTACTTAGGTGGTAGGGTTCTTCCCCCTTACAAGCTGGTTTGTAAGGGTGAATTTCTCATGCTTGCTTATGTCTTGCCTGTAATTAATCTTATCACGATCATGTTTTCACTTTCTGGCCTCATTCAATAATTCTGCTCTTCCTTTTGGGGTGTTTTCCCTTATTCTGAAAGACCATCTATTTCCAAGCCATGTTTGTCCTAGGTTTAGCAAGTTAGGAATAAGAAAGTTGCCATTATTGTTTTGTCGATTGTAGATGGCACCACTTTGGATATGCACGTGTAGGGCCATTCACCAAAGAACAATCTTCTCTACCACATTAATAACTTGAACTGCACTTTTACTGTCTACTTAATTAGTTTGCATGGAATATTGACATATTCTTTCTCCTTATAATATTACATAATGATGTTTCATATATATTTATTTATAAGAAATCATATTCATGTTAATAATGCTCTCTATTATATTTTATTTGGGAAATGTGAAAGTAAAGTGTCATCGTTCTTGTAACAGTATTATTTGTGATGGTTTCATCTTTTGCTATTCTTTTTTTTGTTCTAATTTATACATCCACGGTCCTCCTTCACTGGACACAGTTTGCCACGCTAGCTCGTATGCTTCAGGCTGATCCGCCTCCAAAAGCTGTCAAAGTTGTTGTGTCCAAGAGGGTTCCTTTGGTTGGGGAGGAGCTAATTGCCTATGAAGAAGAGCAAAATCGGATAAAGAAGGAAGAAGCTTTAAAAGCTAGTCTTATCAAGGAGGAAGAGTTGAAGGCTTCTCATGGGAATGATAATAATAGTAATGATCCAATGGTGATTGATGCTGGCAAGAGTCATGTTTCCCTAGAAAGTATGAGATGCTTCCCTTAAATATTTTGAAGCCTTCTTTGATAGTTTAATTCATACATGCATTCAGCTTTATCAAACTTAAGTTCTTCCAGAAACTAGCATATTGCTTTGGTTATTTCATGTTATGCTTGAAAATTTTTCAGGAAGTGTACAACTACATGCATTCAGCTTTATCAAACTTTAGAACTTTCTGATGCTACTTGAAATAAAACAAAAATAACTTGATCTGTTGTCTCTTGCTTCAAACAATTATTCCAACATATCAAACAGCAAAGAATTAATTGTGTGCTACAACTATAGCTCCTTTAAGAACTTTCTGATGCTACTTATTACATTGATCACCAGTAATATGTCACGCGGACGAACAATTTCAGGGGACATGAATTTGTGATTTATTGTAACTTGGAAATTTTTAAATGAGCCTTTTGAATTTTCAGTTAAGATTTCAAAATTTCTGAGAAACGTGTGTAATTTAGAAACAATTAACCACAGGGAATAAACTGTTAAAAATAGAGGATGTGTTAATTATGTATGGACTTCATCAATCACTCAGTTGATTACTCTTGCGCTGAATGGGAAAATTACATTTAGGTCCTAACCAATTGAAAATACGATCAAATGGTCTCGTGAGATCTTGTAATTGCATTGAATTCCTATCAACAAGTCCATGGGTGTACATTGACAAGTCCTTGGGTGTCCATGGGACTTCAGTGCAATTGCGAGATTTCATGGAATCATTTGGTCGTATTTTCTCTTGGTTGGGACTTAAACACAACTTTCCCAAATATTTTTTCCTGAAATTTCTGAATTTTAATTCTTCATTTTAAGCTTTATGTATTTTTATAAAATCCTGGTCTGCATTGAGTGTACAGATTTGCACTTGTATTGGCAGGTTCACGGGGTGGTGGATATCGGGATGTGTTCATTGATGGATTTGTTCCACCTTCGACAAGTGTTGCCCCAATGTTCCCCTGTTATGAAAATACAATGGAGTGGGATGATTTTGGTGAAGTTATAAATCCAGATGATTATGTAATTAATGATGAAGACATGGACCACACATCAATGCACGTGAGTTCACATTTTCAGGCTGCTTTGGTTTCTAACAATATTATTTTATGGCCTTCTTGGGCCACAGAAGGTTTTTTAAGGGGGTTTTCTTGGCATATTGTGAAGGAGTTGGATGACTTTATTATTTTTATTCACTTTCTCCCCCCTCCTTCATTAATTATTTCTTCTTCCCTATAATTCTTCTTCTTTGGAAAGAATTTAATTATTTATCCTATTGTTTTCTCAGGTAGGGGGCGATATGGATGGAAAACTAGATGAAGCTGCTGCAAGTTTGTTGCTTGACACAAAACCGTCAAAAGTCATATCTGAAGAGAGAACAGTGAGCTGCAGTATCTCTTCCTTATATCGTGACTTTTCTATTTCTTCCCATCTTAACTCAGTAATTTGATATCAAAATGGCTTCAAAGCTGAGTCATTTTATATCGAAATTGATTTAATGCACATAGAACTGAGTTGAATTTCTTTAAGCTAGTTGGGACTCTGGTGCATTTTATGGAGTCTAAGAAATGAGTCACATTATTAATGTTTTGCAAATAGTGCAGATTAGCTTGCTATATATTTTGTATCTTGTACGGATGATATTGGTTTTATCTTTCACTTTCTACCCCATTCAAGTCATTTTATTAATTACTATCACAAATGGTCTTTGTGCTGATTCTTCAAAATAGTCTATAGATGTTACAACTTACAAAGGATGTTATTTTGTTTGTTTGGTTTTTGACATTCACATCACCTATTTGACTCTTTATACGAAACCTGTCATTTGTTCTTTGTGGGATTAGGACATTTTGGTATTTGTTGTACGTTATAGATTCCAAGTTTTTGTATTAGTAAATTTCCAATTTTCTATTGGAACATGATTGTAATAGCAGAGGTAAGTTGGTTACAGGGTTGTGAGTTCATGGTACTCAAATGTTATCCTATAGATGTTAAATTATATCACTCTTTCTGGCATTCTCTTTGAAATTTGGCTGCAAAACACACATGGTAAGCATTATTATGCCGCACGAAAGGTTCTTTTCGTCATGTAATGCAGGGTTCCTTTTTTGAGGGTTTGTCCCATTTGATAAGTAGATAACCATTTTGGTCCAAGTGGAAGTAGATCATATTGCATTTTTAGTAACTTTCTTCCTAATATATGTATAATGGCGTTTGCATTGTGTTTGAACAGGTGCAAGTCAGGTGTTCATTGCTTTATATGGACTTTGAGGGGCGTTCAGATGGACGATCTATTAAAAATATTCTGTCTCATGTGGCTCCCCTGAAGCTTGTATGGATCTCTTTTATGCTTTGTGAGATATCTTAATGGAAGCACTTAATCCTCAAATTGTTTTTGTCCTAAGTCATTATCTAGCAGAATGGGGCTGCCGAATTAGGCTAGTCATAGCTTGTCATCATTTGACAAATATGAGATTCACACCCCACCCCCACAACCCAAAAAAAAAAAAAAACAAAAAAAAATCGCTGCAAGAATTTGAGATGGCAGAAAAGAATTAAGACTCTCTTGTGGGGGTTACAATAAATAAATAATCTGTTAATGTGCATGACAAATGTCAATGTTTTCTGATGGTTCACATAGAATGAGTATAGGTATATTTATTTATACATAGAGTGTAGCAGTTTCTTCCCCGAAGTTCAGTTCCAATTTGGTGAGACGCTAGTTTATTCTTATAATATTCAAATCCAGTAGAATGCAATCTCCTCAGATGTTAACGACTTCATAGCTCTCTAAAAATCCTAGGAAGTTTCATGGTTGGTATAAGGAAAAAATGAGATATGACTTGAGAAGAAAATTTACAAAGCTTTATAACATGATAGGTCTTGCCAAGGCCTTGAAATGAATGAACCATATATAAGAATCTCAGAGAGAAATAGGTAGCTTGCCATTCAGAGTTCTAGCTATCTTGTCCAAAAGTTTAGACAAACTGCAATGTCTTAAAATAGAAACATCACAAAATCAATATATATCAAAAGATTTAACCATCATAGTTTCATGACTTGCTGATGAGAATTCCAAAATATATAATTAATTCACAAATATTACAATGGGATCCAGGGTAAGTCTGAACCTTGCTTTTCCCATACCCGGAATTATTAGCACTTGAATGAAATATGAACTTGGGAATTATGGAAAGAAAAATTTCTAACAGTTTACTATTCTTTTCTCTTTTGCTTGATTTATTTATATTACATTTATACGTGAAGACATAAATATAGAATCCATCCTTCACAAACAAACAAAATTTTGGATTGCTCAAATTTATCATGTGTATTTATTTTCTGTCTGTAGGTTTTGGTGCATGGATCAGCTGAAGCCACAGAGCATCTGAAGCAACACTGCCTGAAGTTTGTTTGCCCTCACGTATATGCTCCTCAAATTGAAGAGACAATTGATGTCACATCTGATTTGTGCGCGTACAAGGTAAGGGAAGTCAAATTTTGCGCCTCACTTTCAGTCATCTTCCATTTCGTCAATATTAAATGTGTTCCTTTTCTCCTGTTATAGGTTCAACTATCTGAGAAGCTGATGAGTAATGTACTATTCAAAAAGGTGAATATTGGATATCTCTATACTGTTTCATTTACTTGCTAGTCACTCAATGCATTCATAATGAACTTGACTACAGCTCGGAGATTACGAAATAGCTTGGGCTGATACTGAAGTAGGGAAGACAGAAAATGGCAATCTATCAGTACCACTTTCAGCTGCAGCTCCTCCACATAAGTCTGTTCTTGTTGGTGATCTAAAATTGGCAGATTTCAAGCAGTTCCTCTCCACCAAGGGTATTCAGGTAGTTATCCATTTTTTCCCTGTATAGATTGCTCCTTGGTGTGTGGAGTATTTCCTATTATAATTATCTATCATCAGATTCAAAAATGGATGTTATACCTTCCATGGAATCTAATCATGTTTGGTCTGTTAAAATGGGTGAAAACTGTTATTACTAAGGGTTCTGCAACCTTCATAACAGGGAAAGGATGAATATCAACTTTATAAAGTTATTTATTATTTATATAAAAAGTTTTAATTATATTAAACTATGTACTCCCTCCGAAACTAAATGCAAGACCTAGTTTATCAGTGAATCTTTCTCCCAAATGTAAGAATTTTTTCATTTTATCTCTTATATTCATCATATTTCTCCCAACTAATTTGCCTACTTATAAACTATTCCTTCTGGTCCTAATTATAAGGGCTTTTTAGAGAATCTTAGGAAAATTTTAAGAAAGCTAATTACATTACTTAATTATATCATATATTATGTTTTATTACATTATATATTACTTCATAAGTCAAACAACATAATTTGAAGAAAAACAACAAACTTTAATATCTTAAAGTAATGTAATTTGCTTTCTTAGAATTTTTCTAGGATTCTCTAAAAGGTTTTTATAATTAGGACCGGAGGGAGTAATATCTAATCTAATGTTACACATAAAGTATTCAAGAGAGATCATGTCACATGCTATAACTAAGTAATTTATTTGTCTCCCTTAATCTCCCCAAATTAGATAAATGTCTTATATTTAAGACTAGAGAGAGTATCATGACATATAAGTCATTGCAGGTGGAATTTGCTAGTGGGGCTTTGCGGTGTGGTGAATATGTAACTCTGCGCAAGGTTGGCGATGCAAGTCAGAAGGCAAGTGATTCTGAGCACACGTCCCATTTTGAACATTTGCTCTATTTGAATCAAGAGCTGATCATTCTAACTCCTTTTCTTCCCTCTCCAGGGTGGTAGTTCTGGTACTCAGCAAATTGTTATTGAAGGTCCTCTGTGCGAGGATTACTATAGAATCCGTGAATATCTCTATTCTCAATTCTATTTGCTTTAAAGTTGGCTAGGGAGATTTTCCAATCATGCACTTTCTTCCCAAGTTTCGGCTTTGAATCACACTATGCAGAGTAATATGTCTGATATGCATTAATGATGAAACATTTTCGAGGGTTTAAGTTGGGACTGCCTACAAAACAAAAAACCCATTTTATGGTTCTTGAGCAGAATGCACACCTGTAGTCTTTTTTCACCTTATCTCATCTTGAGGCTCCTCTGTAATGTAACAATCTGCACATACTAGATAATTTTTTGTCTGTTAGATGCTTTATTGAACATTTGACTGATTTTTGACTATGCTTGTTATTTAGATACATCTGCTCATAAAGGGATTGTAATTTACTTTGTGTAGGAGTGTTGTGAACCAATGCAGGGATATAGTCACATTGGACTTGTAATTAAACTAGGTATGAATTCGGTCAAGACTGAGGCCTTTGAGAAAAGGAATTTGTTTTTTTTGACAGAAGGATCTATAATGTTTGTTTTGTTTATACTATTTTTATGGGGTTAATACCACTTATAGTCCTTATAGTTTACCTTAATTTTAGTTTTAGTCCTTGAAGTTTAAAACTCATGGTTTTAGTTCCTCAAGTTTATTCCGTCTAGAACAATTAGTCCCCATGTTTTGAAAAGGACTTGGGGTAGGGTTCATGGTGTTAAATTTGCATACGAGTCACTAACATTGTTAATTTTATGCCGACATGTAGCTGAGGTGGCAAAATAAGATATATTAGCCCATACTTCAATGGATTTTTTTTTTTTGGGCGGGGGGTGGACAAAATTGAAACCCACGCCTATTCTGTCAATCCATTACCTCCACTTCAACCTTGCAAACCATCCATGCCATACCCATAGCCTTCACCTTCTAAGTTGATCGTCGGCAATGACCACCTTCACTTTGACCGCTTGAAGGCAGCGGCGACATCCTCAATGATGATAGCCTCTCCACTGATGACAACCTTTTGAAGATGATGACCAAGATGGAAAAATCGAGTACATTGCAATTTCTAAGAATAATTCCAAGATTCACCTTCGTTAGAGCTTCACTGACAGCTTCTCCTTCTTCATTCGGCTTATACAGTGACCGCAACAAAAAAATTACATCGCAACTTCTGGTTGTTGTCTATGCCTTTGAACCTGAAGGACATGGAGTGCCCAAATCTGAACTCAGGTGAGTATGGGTTTTGTTGAAATCAAGTCAAATTGGATTTTATGCAGATAGATCTAAAGGTAGAAGCTTGTATCTAGTAACCACCCCTAGAACTCGCTTTTTTTGGTTTCACGATTTTTGGGTTGTGGATCTGGGAAGAGAAACATGATCTTTACCTGAGTATAAAGATATAAGTTTTGGACCATTCTTGCGACTTAAATTGCTGTTGTTGTATGTTTTATTTATTTTCCTCTTTGTATAAACCTTCCATGTGCATATTTAGCAATAACAAGATCAGGTTTTTGACTTTTGAATCTTCCTCGTTCACAATGATGCTTATGTTTTTTTTTTCACATGAAGAGTTTTTTTTTTTTTTTTTTATCTATAGGGGCTTTTAATCTACCTTAAGTTGAGCTTTTTTTTTTCTTTGAGTGAATGGAAGGCGGGAGGCGAAGGTTTAAACTCTTGACAACGGTGACTTGTATGGTGGCGGTTTGTGTGTGCTGTTTATATGTCAGGGGTATGAATTTTGAAATGTTTTTCCCCCTTTTACATGTTTGACACATTTTATTTTGCTACCTCAGTTACACAGTCGACATAAAATTAACGGTGCTAGTGACACGTATGCAAATTTAATGTCGTTTAACCCAACCCCAAATCCTTTTCAAAGTGAGGACTAATGGTTTTAGACAGAGTAAATTTGAGGGACTAAAACCATGAATTTCAAACTTCAGGGATTAAAACCAAAATTAAAATTAAGGCAAACTACAAGGACTAAAACTGGTACTAACCCTATTTTTAATTACGTTTATTAATACATATGTTTATACAAATAAATATATTTATGTGATGACTCTTCACATCAAGCCCCCCTTGCATAATACATCCCTTATCCTTTGAAAGCGTATTAAGCATATTCTGTCCCAAATTTGGTTGCATTTTGAGAAATATATTGTATTCTTTAGAAAGTGGGACTTCATATTTATAATATAGATTTTATTATTTGATGATATTTTTTTAAAAAAATTAAAGAATAAAAACTATATTTGTATTTTTTTTATTTTCTCAAATTTCACATATTTGTCTATTATCTGACGTCAACTACAACAGCTTCAGGTCATTGCTTTTTGTGTATAAGTGGTATGGAAAGGCAAAGTGCTATATAAGTTTTTTTACAAGTGAGATGGTGTGTTTGTAATAACTTTCATTACCACAACTATGTAATAGAATATTCTGAAGTGGTTTGCTTCTATTGTAAGTATAATATTTTAATTCACTGTTTTTAATTTAATTATTTGTTTTTGAAATATTCTTATGCGAATCCAGTTTATTGCGTCATCTGTGTTATGACTAATAAAAATTAAACAATTTGACTAATATTAATTTTAGATGGCTGCTTGTGTACACCCCACCCCACCCCACCCCAATTTTTCTTCAAATAAATGAGTTAGTTAGTTCAGATTTCATAAGTAATGAAAGTTTGAATTTTGTGAAATCTTTAATTTTATTAATGTCAACTAATATGTACAAATTATCTTATGAGTTGTTTTATTTTAATTAGTCAAATTATAAATGACATGGTAAACCATGTTCATACAAGAACTTCTCTTTGTTTTCTTAATTATCCCCTATTAATTGTATCAATTAAGATGGTTTTCTCAGGTGATATTGTCCAATGAAAATATTTAAGAAAGTATTTTAGATAACAAATGCATTTCTTAAAATAACCAATTTAACTTATTTTTTAATATATACAAATCAGTTACTTAGCTTATAAAATCGGAGAAGTATAACTATGTTATTGGAAAAATAAATACAGCACCTTAAACTTCAAAATGATTTGATTTTCTTTCTTTTTTAAGAATTAGTGGGCATGATAAATTGTGCAGGCACTATTTAGATGAAAGAGGCATGTGACTGAAAATCTTATAAGAGAATGACTCTACTTTGCAAGGTAAATATTCATAATAGCAATGTTAACATCCATTTGGTGACTTTGGTAAGCTAAAAGAGTGGTACATCTATTGGCTTTTATTAACCTAAGATTGGGAAAATTAATGGAATATAGTATAAAAAAATTAGAAGGAATGTCAAGGAATCCCTTTTAGTGGTGAAAAATTTCTTCCCCAGCATTTGGAGTTATATTGGGCTACCTGAACTTTTATTCAGTTTTACATAAAGCTCCAATATGTGGGCCGAATTGAAATTTATCTGCTTAACAAATGAAAATACCAAGGAATCCCTAGTCTTTCATAATTAAGGCAAATATTTTATAATATGAGGCTCAATATGTTCAAATTTTGAAAACTGGTACATTTTTTTTGGATTCATTTTGGGTGCATCAAAATGATGAGCATCACCTTGTAAGATTTGAAGTATCATTATTTAATGGGTTAAGGTGCATTTTCGCCTCACAAGTTGTCCAATAGGTGTAATGTTGCCCCAATAGTTTTTTAGGGTGCAATTTTACCCCCAAAGTCTTACTTTTGTTGCAATGTCAACATGGATGGATAGAGAGTTGACGTCTATTGTGAAATTGACACCAAGAAATGGAAAATATCATGTGTCGAATTAAATGGTAGACAGATGGTGGGAGAGTGTTTATGTATAACGCACAGTGTTATATCTATGAGAAGAGACAAATTAAACATGTGAAACTTGTTTTCGCCATGGAATGAAACCACAGCTCTCTCGCATGACACACTCCATCACAAAACAAAAAAAAACTTCACTCCACCTCATAGCCATCACTTCCTCCTTCCCTCTCATAAAGCCATAAAAGAATGAAAAATAGATCCTCACTCTTACAAAAACATTTCATCAAAGCAAACTTCTCTTCTCCAGCAATATTGCTCCACATGTATTTAGTCTCTTTTTCATTAATGGAGACCTGGGTGTTGGCGATTTTCACCTTAGAATACACATAAAGAGCCTTTGCTCTCTATTTGAGAAAAGAACAAAAGCCTCCAGCATGATGATTCAAAAATCTCAATTCTAGAAATTCAAAAGAATTTCAGTACAAGCTGAAAACTAAAAACTAGACCCAATGCAAATTCTAGATGAAGCAAAATCAATCAATGATAAAAACTGGACCCAAAGCCTCTAGCATGATAAGGATTCCAAAAATGGTGGAAAAAACTTCGATCCAACCATTAAGAAACATAAATTAAAGAGACCATCTTCTGAACCCTATGCCTTCTTCTGAAACCCAGACAACAATGAAACCACCAATACCTTCAATGGCGGTTAAGAGAGAAGAAATAGAAAAGACAAAAATGCAAATTTGACTTCATGCGTACCTGATCGGTGGGCAGGCGATAATGTCATGCTTGAACCCAATCTTTGGGTGGGTCGTCCATCAAGGCTTGAACCCGATTTTTGACACACGATATGGAGAAATCAAGGCTTGAACCCATATCTAGAGAAAGCCCACTGCCAAGCTCCTTACTAAACGAAAACCTATCTCCCTCTTTGATTTGGAGAAACCCATATACAACCTCTCTCCTTCAATATGCAATTAATGGATGATAAAGAATGATGGGTTGTAGAGATGATTAATTGTAGCGAAGAGGAAGAAGAGAGGATGGAGCAGGTAGATGAGTGGCTGAGGGAAGAGGAAGGTAGAGGAAGTCGACGCCGAAGAAGAGGAAGAATAAGTTGATGGGGAGGGAGAGAAAGGGAGTGACGTGTAGAGGAGGGAGGAGAATGAGAAGATTGTTAGATCCTATGTTTTGATAATAACTAAACTTAGATGGATTTGAAAAAGTGGTTTTGATTCTGTTAAACTAAAGGGAAATTACTTAAGTGTACTTAAGTAATATCCATTTAGTAAAAAAGAAAGAAAATGATTTTTATCTAAGTCATAAGGGTTGCTGTTTTCCAGCCTTGAGGGTACCATGGATCCTCGAGGATAGCTAGCCTTGCCATAACAACAAGGTTTTGGAGAAAACCTTGCAAGTTTCCAAGAAGGAACCCTAGCCTCGAGGATGATATCCAGCCTCAAGGACACGGGCCCTCTATCACAACAGCCAAGTTTGGCTCCAACCTTGCAGTAGGTGCAAGGTTGGACCAAAACCCTGTTGGATGGTTGAAAGGAGTCAAAGCCTCGAGGATAAAGACTAGCCTCGAGAATATAGGCTTCCTACCACAACAACAAGGTTTGGCTCCAACCTTGTAGTGGATGCAAGGCTGGACTAGAACCTTGCTGTTGGTAGGTTGAGTCTCCACCTGCAAGGGTGAAGGGCAGCCTCAAGGAAAATGGACTTAGTCACAACAATAAGGTTTGTGAAGAACCTTACTATGGCTGTAAGGCTGGACCAGAACCTTGCCCTTTAGCTAAGTATGATCCCGCCCTTGAGGGTGAGTAGTAGCCTCGAGGACAAGGGTCCCTTCCATAATGGCAAGGTTAGGACACAACTTTGCTGTTGGAGTAAGGCTATATTGGAACCTTGCTATCTTGAAAAATAAGGGCAGCGTCGAGGGTGAACTTTAGCCTCGAGGCTAGGACTATTTTTGGCAACCTTGCAAGGCAATTTTAAAACCTGATTGTTTATTTCAAAACCTTGCAAGTAAGCCAACCTCGAGGGTACTCACTGACCTTGAGGGTGGTAAGTATTTCTCACTGAATATTTTCACATGTTATGAATTACT
>JBAGKO010000010.1:24467578-24481181 GCA_037177275.1 Acacia concinna
ATGATTCAAACTAAAACAAAAATTTTACTATCAAAATCATAAATCATAATGTATCAACATAAAAGGAGAAGGGTAGATAGAGGGAGAAAAATTATATCAAAATAATAACAAAACAAAGACTTCGGTAGAGTCTCATGCTGATAACGTGTTATAAAAGTAACAAAATAAGATATGAAATGAAAGAGATGAAGAGAGAGTTGGAGAGAAAGATGAAGCATTATCTTATTTACTTGGATTGTGTACAAAGTGTGTTGTGTAGTGCCCTATTTATAGGCTTTCAACTTCAATCAAGAGCTCCATAGAATCAATGACAAATTCAATCCTATTAGTGTACAAATTGTAACCTTTGAGTTATTGGCATAAAGACTTCTAAATAATATTCATTGTAAAAGTTATGAAAATGAAAAGCCAAGAGGTGGGAGTTTATAGACATCCATGTATAATATTTTTACAATATGATGGAGTTTTTTAGTATCTTGGTTCTTTTAGGGTTTTAGCGATGAAAAATTTCCGCTTTGTTCCCTGGCCTTTGGACATATATTGGGCTACCTGAACTTTTATTCAGGTTTACATACATAAGCTCTAAAATGTGGACTAAATTGAAATTTTATCTACTTTACAAATTAAAATGCCAACGAAGCCCTTTGGACATATATTAGTCTTTCATAATTTAACAATTATTTTATAATATTAGGATCGATTTTGTCAAAAATAAAATTCACTTATGATTGAAATTTTCTTGATAATAAGTTACTTAATGGTAATAAAAAATATTTAATAAAAAAGAAATCAATATAATATCGTAAATATACACATAGTTGTAAAATTATAAAATTATAACCATTCATATATTGTAAATAGTGTTTTTTAGTTAAATTGAAAACATCGGTAATTTCCCTTCGAATGCAAGTGACGACACAAAATTTCGTGTTTTAAAATTGGCACATTTTTTTTAATCCAATTTGATCGCATCTAAATGTTGAGCACCCAAACTTCATTAGATATGAACAATCCATATTTAACTTTTTTCATTTTCATTGCTTAAAAAATTATTTTAATGAGTATAAAATATAAAATAAGTATAATATATTAACTATTATTTTTTTAAATGAAAGTATATAAAAAAATTATCATTTAAAAATTATTAAACTTCTTGGATGATGAGGTTTGGGTGCTCATTGCTTTGATGAGGACCCAAGTCAATTCCCATTTCCGTTGTTTGGATTGATGAGATTTTAAATTGAGATGTGGTGCCTCTTTCATTTAATAATTAATAGTCTCCAAACAAGCTAGCTTCATAAATGGAAATGGCTCCTCGCTTAATGGAGATACCCTTAGTAGATTGAACTCAACGTTACAAATTTTGTACAAACTAATTTGTAGTGTTGAATGTTGATCTCAACATTCAAAACTACAAAGAGAGGCGTAGTTGAAAGGAAAGTTGGTAGAGAGAAATCAAAAGGGGCATACGACCACAGTCTATATTTTAAATCCTTATTGAGCTCGTCAATAAGAATGGTGAAGATGACATGATCTAGAAGTTTCCTGAATCAGAAAACTTGAAGACTATATGTTCTTGTGGTCCTTAATGTAAGACCTAATTAACTACTTTAATAAGATTAAGGATGTTAGTTACCACTTACTAACAATATGGAAATTGAATACTGTTATCAATTTTGAAACTTTCTGATTTGTTTTTTTCAATTTAAGAAGGAAATGTTTCAAATGCTTTCCTTTATTATTGAATCAATTGAAAACGTTTCTAATTAAAAATCAGTATAAAATTCACATATTCGTGCAACGCAAAAGGGTTAACACTAGTTTCACCAACAAAGTCCCTAATCACAATAAATCGACAAGAATTATCTTTGTTTGTGTAATAAACTTTAGCTTCTGTATTCCAAACATCACTCTGATTAAATCATCTAACTATTCACCACATTTTTTTCAAAAATTTTGATAAAAATATATTTTAAATTGACTTTGTCCATCACATTGATAGTGAACTTTTATTATAAAAAAAATAGTATCATTCGTTTGTTAAATATATTGCGTATACTTTCAAACAACATTTTAAACATCAACAAACTACATTATACTCAGCAATCAGAACAGGAATGATCAGATATAGTATATTTTAATGGTATCGTTTATTTTTTGCCTATATAGGTGAGGAAAACTTTGACATTTTCATTTCCCACATGATTTCTAGGTTCTAACAATTTGAACAATGTATTCTTTGTCGATCAAATTCAACATCGATCTTGTGTATTCAACGGTACGACCTTTTGTGTGAAAATAAACAGGAAGTCTGTTCACCGGGGAAATAAAAAGTCCAAATGGTCATAGACGTTAGACCAGACATCTATTAGTTGACACACGCACCATACACGGTACCTTATGAAAGTAGGTACTCCATCAAATCCATAATATGAGACACTGACTAATTTATAGGAATAAGAAGATGTGGTTAACTAATTAAATATGTCATAAATTAAAACTTTTTTTTCCTTTTAGGCCAATTGAAAAATGTGTTTGAAAATATAATGAGTGGGTTAATTAGAAATATGTATTAATTATCAGGACAAAAATAAAAAATGAGTATTAATTATTTTACAAGTGATTTATATTATAGATCAAGTTATTCTTCTAAAAATGTCCTATGTTATAGACCGCAAAGTACTGAAAATTGGATTGGTAATTGAACATGTTTAGACAGTGGTTCTATCGTGGGTGACCCCAATCGTGATAAAACTTATGTCAGTGAAATCAAGGTTAAAATAACATAATCTAATTGAAATATAAGAAATATTCACATGTAACCCTAAAAAGTGTACTCTGTTCAGTTCTGTTCATAAGTTACATTCTCACTCATATCTTTTCTCACTCATTCTTTCTCACACTCATTATTTTAATAAATAAAGGTATATTTAGAAAAAAAATTATATATCTTACACATTTGTTGTTTTTAACTAATTTTAATCAACAATTCATTTTGTATGATTTAAGTAATTGTTGTTTATAAAAAGGACCAGAAGGAATAATATTTTAATAGAAGTGGTATCAATTCACAAGTAAATTGAACATTCATAATGTATAAACTACAATCATTCACCAAATTAGAGTTACAAAAATACAACTTTAACATAGTGCTAATTTTCTTGAACTCAAAACAGCATCGTTTCAAGCTCGGTAAAGAGAGGAAAAAAATATAAAATCAAATCCACCGGTGGACCTATCTAAAACTCTTGACGAGACCAATTAAGATACCGATAGTTCAATGGTTTTGACCGACAAATTCGGATCGGGTTTTGATACCCTATTACAAACTAATGTTACACAGTTGAATTCAGATCATCATCATTGAAGAGGCTCAAGTGTGAGAAGAAGTCCATGAGCAGGCCTGAGAGAGAGCATGATTGAAGGTGAATGATGATAACGTGGTGAGAGTTTGAACCTAAACCTAGAAAGAAGAAGTGTTAACACAATCTTATACTCCATGAACGACAAGTTCCTTCCTACACACATTCTTCCTCCGAACCCAAAAGGCAAGTAACCCATCTTGTGGCTACACCCTCCATTAACGTCATCCTTAAACCTCTCCGGCCTGAACTCGTCGGCGTCCTCACCCCATAGTTCCCGGTCATGGTGCATCGCCACCACGTCAATCCACATGTTGGTCCCATTAGGCACTGTTAAGTTGTCCACTTTAATGTCTTCTCTGGCTTGCCTTTGCACGTTCGGTGCAGGTGGGTATAGTCTCAGAACTTCATTCATCACCCACTTCATCTGCAAAATAATATAAAAAAGTATTGTGAATATGAAGAAATTATAGGCTCTAGATTTTGGATGATGGATTTCAATTAGAATTGTTCTTTTATATATATATATATATAATGTTTTGGTCAACAAAGTCATATATGCTGTGTTGTGTGGCTGCTGCTATACGTGTTTACATTTATCTATCAGACACTTGGCTGCGCGGTCTTGATTCATATGAAAAATTGAAATAAAGTTGGAGAACGTACAAATGTTGATGTGACAATTAATTAATAAAGGCTTAAAAGTGACACCGCGTTTTCTAGAATTTATTATTTTCCTTCCAAAAGAATATATGCACTTTGTGGCTGAGGCTGCGCACTGTCATGTGGACTATTCAAGTTATTGTTTATTTTTTTTTTAAAATATTATTTAGTTTTATTCGTACCTTTCAATAGTCTTGAACCACAAAAAAATGCTCACACACGTATCTTGTCAATAGGTCAATAATACATCATATAAAGCAGCATTATTCATACGTGCCCACTCTACTTAAGCTCAATAAAACCAAGTAGAAAATGACCCAAAAAAGCACGGGACAAGCTAAATTCCAAAGTTTCAAACGCTTCTTAATCAAGTATATCATCATTATCATTATATTTGAAAAGGAACAAAATATCTTAGAGCTATGTGGCGACAAAATTTTGAAGAAAAAGTTATCATTCGTCAAGTATTTTGACATTTGCAAACAAGATGGCAAAAATTTTGATTAGGAAGAAAATAATTTATATAAGTTGGGTCATAGGGCTAACCAAGATTAGAGTATACCATTAGGCTCAAAGAATCAGGAGAATTTGAACTCATGACCTTGTAGGTCATAAGCTAGCTCGATTCTTACCAATTAAACCAATCTTTATTAGCTGGTTAACAAGTTATTTTAATTTAAGTGTTAATGAAGTGGCTATTAGTTCATTGAACGTACGGAAAATCAATGAAAAGAATCTAGATTATCGTACATACCTTTCTTAAACCTGCGAGCAAATTGACATCAACTAGCTCATTATCTCCCACAACTTCCTTAATCTCATCTCTGAGTTGATTTTGCCAATCTTCATGGGCAGCCAGAAGCAGCAAAGTCCAAGTTAAAGCAAGAGCAGTAGTTTCATGTCCCCCAAAGAAGAAAGTCTTACACTCATCAACAAGTTCCCTCATAGTCAACTTATTCTCTAGCATCAACAAACCCAGCAAATCTTGTTCATTCTGATTAGGCTGTCCCCTCTTTTTCGATTCTTTCCGAGATTCAATTATGGACAATAAGAGACCATCAATCTCTTTGCCCAGTTTCTTAGCCTCTAGGGTTTTCTCCACGTTCAAGTAATTCCCAAAAGGAACACCCACATAACGATTATACTTAAAGAGAGTCATTTGAAGAGCTCTTAGTTTATCAAAAACTTGCCTCGCCTTCTGATGATCTTTCATTCCAAAGCTCGTCCTCGCTATGATTTCACCCGCCGTCGCTATAACTTCCCTCTCTACGTCTATCTCAGAATTCCCAGAATTTATCTGAGAACACCATCTTTCTATCATTTGGTTTGTGGATTCCACCATCATGCACGTCATCGCCTGTTTTATCATAAAAATGAAGAAAAAAAAAAATTAGATAATGAAAAATTGAAAATAATTTTGACAGATCATGCCTAGCTTATTATGGTATAGTGGAACAACATATATATATAGATATATATATATATATTCTCTACCCTACCACTATAAGCCTTGTCACTTGATAAAAGTCACGTGCTTTTCAAAGTCGTCATCATTGGGGTGAGTGTATTTTTTTCTCTTCATTAAAACCCACCACATGTTCAAAACCGAGAGTGTGTGTGAGAGAGAGAGAGAGAGGGGGAGGGGGAGAGAGAGGGACCTTGAGGTTAAGAGGAGAGAAGGCGGGGGCGATAACGTGACGATGACGAACCCAATCGTTGCCTTCGACCATAACAAGGCCACTTCCAAACATGGCGTCTCTGTCATTTCTGAACACATTAGGCTTTCCCCATCTCTTTGCCAACACCTTAGTTGACATGTTCTTCAAGAATTCTGGCTCTGCTATGTACAGAAATGGCTCTGTCCCCAACCAGTACACGAACACCTTCCCTGCATTATTATTATTCAAATTCATCAACTCATTAACCCTAGTTAATCATCTATCTCCACTGATCAATGTAAAGGGTGCAACACACATAATATATAGTTGTAGAAGGCGCGCTTACCGTGAGAATTCTGCCACCGAGCGAAGTAAGGGAAGACAGTGGAGTGAATATTATGGCTGGGTTTTGAGGATGATGATGAAGAAGAGAAGTGATCATCGTCATCATCATCACTAATAACAGTGTTGGTGTTATTCTTCTTTTTCATCTCTTTAATGTTTCCGAGAGGGAAACTTGGGGTTGGCCCTCCAAATCCACATCTTTTGAGTTTAAGAAGTGTTAGGACAGGCATCACCCACCATGAAAATGCAAGTTTCAGAACTAAACTCATAAAGCTGAACAAGACAAGACCCACAATCAATCTTATAATCTCCATATCTCTCTCTCTCTATATATATATATCTATATATCTGTGTGTGGTATATATATCTGTGTGTGGCTTTGGATTTATGTAGAAATTACGAAGCTTAATTCTGAGTGGAGGTTGTGATGAGGAAAGTTATGGGCGATTGGTATTTATAGTAGAAGAGAAGCGTCGGAGATTCCGCGGCCTTTGACTCAGCAATAGCTACAGTAGCCAGGTTTGAACATTTTCTTTTCCGTCCCATATTTTTTTTATATTTCCTTTTTCGGCCATAGATTACGCGACTTGAGCGCTGTGGGGTCCACATGTTGGCTGTTCTGTTACTCTTCTTCTTTTGTTTTGTTTTTTTTTAGCCAATGCCGTCGTCTGTTGCTCTTGTCTTCATTGAATTTTGCTTCTTTTTTCAAACAGTCTATAAATTAATAAATTTTGTATAAATACAAAAATAATTAAATTGCACATATTTCACATGAGGTTTTTATACATGAGTATACATACAAGCCTCCTATTTTGAAGAAAAACTTATTTGTATCTGTTTATCTCCTATTCATTCTGTCTATCTAAACATAATATAAAAATATTCATAGAGTATAATATTAATAAATTATAAATAATACAATTCATTCATTAGATTTCATAAAATGTGGTTTCTCTAGAAAAAAAAAGATTTCATAAAATATGGACTGTACTTGCTAGTTTGTTTAAAAAAATATAGGTTGTAATACAAATTTTATCCAGTAATTACCTTGAGCCTACCAAAAAAATAAAGTAAGTTTTAAATTATTTAATCATAATAATAGTCTCAAATGATTTTTTTATAAAAATTACTGTTATGTTAAAAATTAGACATAGTATGTCAGCATTTCAAAATTATTTTTTGAAATTTTAAATTTTAACATTAGCATTTTTGTTAATTGTACATTATTAAAGAACTTAAAAATACACTTAATAAAATTAAAGAATTAAAATGAAATGAAACTTAAATGTGTGCTTTTGCGTACACACGGGTCTAACATGAATTAATTTCATAAATAAAAAATCAGATAATTTAATACAAGTTTTCTAATAGATTTACTTGGGAAAATGTTTTTGTCATAAAATATAAGGAAGACTTGTATAATTTGAAACAATTTTTCTTTTTTTCCTTTATTAAGAAAAAAAAAGAAAATATTAATTGAACTTCAAAATTTTAAATAAGCAATTTCTTTTTGAAACGAGTTTTCAATTGTTTTATAAGTATAGTAAATGCCCAGACAACAAAGGCTAATTGGGAAATTTAAAATTTAAGTAAAACGAGTATCACTCAAATAAGGGGGATTGGATCTTTAAGTTGTCTCTATACGGAATTGCGGCTGCACTTTAATGGGGTGTGGAATCGACCGGACCAAATCCGCTACACCGGCCCGTCCCTTCCGTCATTGTTATTCTTTGCTGCGAGTCTCACGTTAAAACCTTTACTCACATAAATACCGCAATAAAAATCTTGAATTTGTACAAGGGAACTCTTTTTTCTTCGCCCACATTGTACAAGGGAACTCAAACATTCTCTTTATACCACTTATGTAAAAAAGAATTTCATTATTTATTTTTTGGAACTTATCCTACATTTATTAGTAGGATAATTTATGTTTAGAGATAATTGATATATACAAATCCTTATAGTTTCAACAAATTTTAAATTACGTCTTTTGTACTTCTTTATTAGATTCTTATATTTTCATTTATTTTCAATCAAGTCCTTATAGATATATTTTTCTTCTTTTTATCAAGTCTTTCTAGTTTCATATAATTTTGAACTAGGATTTTGTAATTTTTGTTGTTGTTTTTTATATAAATTGTAAAAATATTATTTCAAATATTCCACTAAACATATATTTGTATTATTTTTTTATAATTCTAATTCTTAGTTATTTTTATAATTATAAATTTTGAACCATAATAATAAAATTTTCTTAAAGATATAATTATAATTAAGTATTCTAATTGTATTAATTATTTATATATCGATATATTATATTATTATATTTATAAATTTATACAATTATGAATTGAAATTTATTATTAATATATACATTTAAATTTTATTTTTATTTAATTTTAAATTAAATTTTTTCGATAAGTAATTTTAAATTAAATTGATAAATAAAAAATGTACAAGTAAAAGTATAGAGGCTCAAAAAAAGCATAAAACTATAGCTAGGACACCATAATAAGGAAAACAAACCCATAGCGATCTAATTAAAAACAAGTAAAATATAGAGGCTCAAAAAAAGAATAAAAAAATTGGTCAAAACTAGTATAAATATTTGCATATTAATTATCTAATTATGTTTGTTCTTTGTACTTTGGTTCTTTGTAAAACTTTGGCTAGTTAATACAATTTTGTTCTTCGATAAAAAATACAACAAAAATCAACAAATAAGTCACTAGAATTCTTATATAATATTTAGTAGAGTAGTTTATTTTAACCCTTAAAGTAATATCTCAATTTATTTTATTTTCTAAATGTATATGCTATTGATTGCATATATTAAGAGGAATTTACATGGAGGAAAAAATTTCTAATAGATAATGATTAAAAGAGATATTTTAAGAAAATTAACACATATATTCTTACAAATGACATTTAACTAATTTTATTAATTAATATAAATGAATTATATAACTAAGTCTTATATTTAGAATTGAATGAATAATATAATACCTGCTCATAAGTTTAATGAAGCTAATTCATAAAATTTTCTGAAGAAAATAAAGAGATTAATATGTAGTAATAAGCCTCACTTTTTGACACGTGGATCCCCTGTAAAAATGATAGCAATTATTATTTTTTAAGAATTTAAATAATAATTTTATAAATATGAAGTTGAAACTAGTGGGTAAAAGAGAAAAAATGATTCAGGCCTAATAGAAAAAGAGAAAAAAGGAGCTAAGTAAGGAGAATTTGAACTGATCGATGAGATAGGTTGGGATATATTGTCTTAGTTGTATCTCCAAATTATTCATACTCCACTCGTTGATATAAAATTTTGTTACTCGGGTAAATTACAAGCACATGAGATGGTATGAGTGTTGGAGTTTATGTGTGTATGTGGTGTGTCAAAGAGAAAAAGAAAGTCCCACATTGCTTGAGGAAGAAAGAAAACAAGTGAGTGTGTGTGTGTGTGTGTATAGTATTATTATCTTGTGGAGTTAAACTTGTAAATGGGATAAGAGGAAGTGTGGGCTCACACGTACAACAATGGGCCACCAATAGCCAAACACAGTTGAAATCCAATAATTTTCCCTGCGCGTGAGTAAGTATGGACTGAGTATTACCTTCTATCCAGTTGTCCTCTTCGACGTAGGTTAATTGCATCATTGCATGTAACATTTGTAACCGAAAAATAAAGTGTTGTTAACCGGTTTGATGAGCTTCTATGTCGTTAACCGGTTTGATGAGCTTCCAACGGATGTCTTGGTCCTTCACCTATAAAAGGAGGTGCTTGCAAGAGGTTCAAGCATCCCGCTCTAAAACCTCAAGCACTTTCTTCTTCCTTAATGTTCTCTCTCTTCTACTGTGTTTCTGCCTTGCTGTTTTCTTCATCATATTACTTCGTTCACCTTATATTTGCAGGAAGGATCTGTTTTATCCTGAGGAGTGCCGCTTCCGATCAGACAACGGTGGCATAATAGCTCTTTAGGGTAGTGTCCATAGACGTGACTCATATTAAACTTTGTTTTTTAGGAATTGTGCCAACAATGAGTTCTTAAAAAATGACCAAGAAACATGCAAGGCTCGGCTAGCTTTCACGTTTTGAAAACAATCTTTTAAATTTAAAAAATAAAATATGAAAATATTAAAACTATAAAGATTGAGTTGCAGTGAGTTAAGATCAGTTAATTGAAGTACAATAGAGTTAAAACTAAAGAGATTAAGTCACACCGAGTCAAGGCATAATTATATAATTATATTAGGTCAAATTATAAAGGTTAAGTTACATTAAGTCAAAATATATGGATTAAGTTATAACCAAGTTAAAATTGTGGGGATCCAAAAATTAATTTCCCTTTTTAATGTTTTGTAACCTTTTTTCTTTGAACCTAGAGAAGAGGCCGAGAATAACGCATTTATATTAATATCAAACATACTAATAAATTTATTCTTTTACCATTCACCTCACTTTTTTAGATGTATGCTTTAAAATAATGATTCATACGTTTCTTTAAATTTTGTTTCAAAAACTTGTTTTGAAAGATTGCTCTACAAAATTATAGAATCAGACAAGCACTAAAATTATGACAACTAATTTGTATGACCTCTTTCTGATTCAACTAATAGACATTTTTTTTGTCCACACATGCAGGGGTTAAGTGCGACTTATATTGTGATCGAATTGGATGAGTATTGGAATAGCGTAACTAAATTAACCATATTTCTTGATGTTGATTACTTCGTTATTTTGTTGCTTGTTAAAAAATAGAAATATAATTGTATATAATAAATTGCTTTTAGTTTAAAGAGAACCAAAATTCAACTTTTAATTAACGTAATTCTCTAATTCTACTTATAAGGCAGATAAAGACATTTTTTGGTCATATTTTAAAATCATATCATTACATTTTTAAGATAAACTTATTATTTTACCCTTCATTTATTATTATGAAAAAATATATATATTAAATTAGGGTAAAATTGAAAAATTATTAACCAAATTTTAAGAAAGAGTAAATAAAATTGACTATTTCACTTGATAATATTAAAAATATACGTATAAAATGTTATAAGAGTTGAACGTCTCAAAATATCTAGCAAATATATATATATATATATATATCAATTTTTTTATACATAAAATATCTCAAATCAACTTCCTTATAAATAAATGTTTATATAGCAAAAGATGCTCCGTCGCTTCAACAACTACTATTTATTGATAAAAGAGAAAACCATTTTGTACATACTTATATTTTTTTATTAGTTTTTAATTTAGTATTTATGTTTTTTCTTCATTAATTAAATTTTTTTAGGTTTTAACAGTGTTAACAAAGCAAAGCTATGACAGCTAATGACCCCTCAAAAAAATTAAAGGATTTAATGAAGAAAGATCAAATTTAAAATTGAAAAAAAGTTTAAGTACTTGCAAATGGTTTCCTTAATCAAAACTAATGATTGTTGGATGAATAAAACTGGCTAGTTATCAAGCGTGTGTGTAAAATACTAAAATTATTATTTTACAAATAATTAATTATTAGCCCGCACCATTTGGATAATTTTGAATTTTTCAATATTTGTGTGGTGCCTACTGCTCTACACAGTGTTCTTTAGCGTAACTTTACTTAATTATTACATCTGTTCAAATGTGGGTCTTGATATAATCAAATGCTCCGGCGCAATTATTTTCTTTCTGTCTCCCATTTCAATGGAGAATCAAAAGAAATTAGGTAGATAACTATATAATAGTAATGAAGCTACAAAATACAGTAGTATTTTTTTTTTTGGTTGAAACTAAGAAATAGTTTTCACTTGACGGTAGATAATCATAGCAATTGGTTTTAATTATCATATAAGAAGGAAAAGTACAAAGTAACTAATTCATTTTTTTCTTTCGATGATTTTCTTTTCCATTGAGTAGTAACTAATTCTTTTTTCTCTAACTTTCATATAAAATAATTATAATTTATTGTTTTTTAATAAAGGAAAAGTGAATCTTTTATAAATTAAAGGAAAAATTAGAGAGAAGAATTGTATGAAAAATATTTATTGAGGAGGATCTTAAAACCTATTGTTACTTTAAAAGACTAAAAACTGAAATATAAATGTAATAATACTATATTGCCCCATTATAGCTGGGAAATTGGGTTGAGCCCGTCGGGCAGACTCTTTTAAGCCTGAGCTCATTACGGGCCGAGATTGTAATTTAGAATCTAAAAATGGAGTCAAGCCTAAACGAGTTGGCCCTGTAGGGCTACTTCTTAAATGGGCTGGCCCTATAGGGCCTTGGGCGGCCTGTTATATATATATATATATGTGTATGTATGTATGTATTTAAATGACATATATTATAATTGTGATGATGATATGCATGAAGAAAATTAAAATGATAATGTTATTCATATTTTTGAGTGTTTAATTTATCTGTTATGTATTTATTTAATTATTTATTTGATTTAGACATTAGTTTTTGGGCTCATGTATGTTTTTTTTTTATAAACATAGACAATATTTGATGTTTTAATTTAGTTTTGATAAACAGAGAGAACAATTTTTTTTAATTGTATTTGAGGAGGTCCAAATGTTATGCAAACTATAAGAAAGAAAAACTAATAACACAAATTGAAAAATAAGAAGGTTGAGTCTCTATATCTTGACAATAGACATGGAGAAAAAAAAAGATTATATTATTTAGTATTTAGTTTATAGTGTATGACTTTATCTAGTTATTTATTTGATTGTAGTTTGTAGACATTAGTTTTTAGACTTAATGTTTGTATTTTTGTTAAACATAGACATTGTTTGATGTTTTCACTTAATTTTGATAATATTTATGTTTTAAATTAGGTATTTTAGTGTTCAAATAGATAAGAAACAAATATATAGCAAATAAGCTTGAAGCACGTGAATCAGCCCGTGGGTTAGTTTGTGACCCATAATGAAATGTTCTAGATCTAAAAAATGAGCTCATTTTTTTACTCAAAAATGACGTTAAAAGTGATGATTGTCTTGGTGAACAAAATGATAATGTTATTTATATTATTTAAACTTTAGTATTTAGTTTTTGGTTTATTTATGGACATTAGTTTTTGATTTTTTAGACTTCGTGTTTATGTTTGTTTACTCTTGAAGCTGAAGAGGAGTCTATTTATAGTGAAACACAATCAAATGTTGTGGATAATGTTTCAAGTGATAGCGGTTATGAAGAAGAAGAACATGATAATATTATTACTTCCGTTTTGTTTTTAGTATTTGGTTTATGGTTTAATGGTTTATGGTTTAATGGTTTATGACTCTATTTACTTACTTCTTAGTTATTTGATGGTAGGTCAGACTTTAGTTTTTAACTTTTTGATCTTAGAATTTATGTTTCACTAGTTTGTACTTTTGTTAAACATAGATAATGCCTAATATTTTAACTTAATATTGATAATATTTATGTTTTAACTTAGGTATTATTGTTGTATATATGAAAAAGGTATAAAAAAATAAAATTCGTTAAATAGGCCTGAAACCTGGGGGCCGGCCCGAAGCCCAACCTAAATCGGGCTAGGCCTCAATTTTTAGGGGTTTTTTTAG
>JBAGKO010000010.1:24508829-24521483 GCA_037177275.1 Acacia concinna
CTCTCTCTCTCTCTCTCTCTCTCTCTCTCTCTCTCTCTCTCTCTCTCTCTCTCTCTCTCTCTCTCTCTCTCTGTGTGAAAGAAATTTTTAACTCATTTACATGCAAATCTGTCTGAAACAAGGGTGTGTGTGGTCCTGTTCTTACACAGTAAGGGTGGCTGCTTAAAGATAACGTATAATTGGTCCCTCACCCTATATATGAGTAGCTTTCATACACATGGAAATGACACTGCTCTTAGACTATGCACCACAACTTTTGAATCTTAACACACACACTTATCTAAAGTGGATTTCTTTTCTTTCTTTTGTCTGTGTCTTTCAATTCACCTCCATGTGATTACGATACCTCCCTATGCTCTTGTTTAATTTTCTCTCCCTTTTTTGTTCTTCTTTTCTTTTTAATTTTTTTGTATGGATGGCAATATTTTATTCTTCAAATTAGGTTTGATTTGTTCGGGTGGAGAGATGAGCTCTCACATTCAAAACCGTGCGCGTGAACAAAATAAAAAACTCCTATGTCCTATAACGTACGACCTAATTAAATAATCTGATCGAGTAGATTAAAAATCAATGTTGGTCAAGTTAGTTAATACAATATACTTTTTTTTAATAAAAAAAACTAATCATTTTTCTTAATTCACTCCCTTTCTCTAATTGATCATTGTTGAGGGAATATCAATAAAGTTAATTTAGAACAAAAAGATAAAAAGATAAAATAGGTCTTGTACTTAAGACCAACACTAACTCCATAATTATGTCATACATTAAAGATGAGAAGAGTATTATTTAACTTCCTTGTGAAGTTAAAGTTACCTATTTAATTTGCTTTCCACAATTTTTTTTATCACGGTATGCTTCTTTTTAGGGTAATTTTGTTTGAGACAAAATCAAGAAAGTCCTAAATGTGAATTCATATTTTAGTAAAAATTCAAACGTTAATTCACCATATTATGGGAATTAACTCCTTCCAATAGACGAAATCTTTATTGGTTACTTTTCACAATTTTTATTTTGCCATTTATGTCCCTTCTTTACTTGATTTCCATCAGTCTAATTTGATTTTTTCATTACTCAAGTGCGCATATAATCTTGCTTAAAAAATACCAAACAATATGCAAATGATGCAGTTATATTTTATAATCATATAGGAATATATATAATACCAAAAATACATATATTACTCCCTTAATAATATGAAAAGTGCTGCCATTAATATATAATATTAGGAATCATAAGTTATACACCACAATATGGTTGAAACCTTAATAACTACCTACATTCTAATCCATTTTCATCTTCTGAGTTGGCTCTCAAAATACGCATAAAACTAGATGTAGGCTCGATCTTTTGTAAGGAATATTTAAGAAATAAGTTATTATCCTGTTCCAATAGTACGACTTACTATAAAATTTATTGATTCTGCGGATTGAAGTTAAAGAAACGGTTAAAGATACAATACAATACATATGATATAATAAACCAAAACTCATAATAATGATGTTAAGAGGTTACCGTTTGCTTTGGTGTCTTTTTTTTTCTTAGTTTTAAGAGAAAATTGCGATTAAGTCTTAAAAAAAAATCAAACAGACCCGTAAAATATCGTAATTACACTTAAGTTTCAATTGACAACTCCATAAACTTCCATTAACAATTCTATAAGTGTCTATTAATAATCTTATAGAACTTAAGTGTAATTAAAAGATTTCACAGGACCGTTTAATAGTATTTTCTTTTAATCTTAAGCTAATCACAATTTTCTCTAGTTTCTATGGACCCCATGTGATGAGTTTCTGTCACAAAAACCTTTCGTTATCGTCGATAAAGCTTGACAAACAACTTTTCGATATGGGCAACAATAATGGTCCCCCTTCCAAGGTCATTAACTTCCATACAACTCTCATCTGTAGCAATATATGAATATATAAATATATATATATATATATCCACCTATTCTATATATATATAGGTATATAGTGAACAAAAGAATGAATCATCATCAGAAGATACAATGTACAAAACAGCGTAAGTCTGCAGAGAATAGATAAACATAGCGTGAAATTCAAATAATTTATTATATTTTCCATACGTTTGTGTGATTGTGTCAGTCAATGATGGCTGTGTACGTAGGGTAATATACACTGAATCTAGATTTTTTTATTTTTTTTTGTAACATCGTATACAAAAGTTTTCAACCCAATACCACTATAATCATGGAAACTATGATTGCCAGTTACGCTTGTGTTCAAGCCGATCCGAAGGATATTAATTATGATACGGATCTTCTAAATAGTTATAATTACCTAATGCATAAATTTTACTCCTGTTAGTTTCTTTCCTTCATATCAAAAAGGAAAACACTCTGCGGGGGGTTTTGAAGTATACTTCATGTGAAGATTATTAAATTACTCTTAAGTCATATAGCCTGTATTTTCTTCAATTAAAAAACAAAAACTAGACCAAACTTATTAAGTTTTTTCTCTTGATCAATATTTTATTGGCAATGCATGTCAAGTAATTTCACAAGCCACATTAAGCCATATATAGACCCAAATTAAGAAAATTAAACACGTAGGTACTTGAATCTACTCATGTTTTTACTCCTTACTTATATTTTCCCTGTTTTTTAGTGGATTATTTTCTCTTTTCAAAACACCTATATTTCATGTCTTAATTTAGATTTGAGTATTATTCGACTAACATAGACTTGGTTTAACATGGTAAGCCCCGTTAGATATTCTTTCTTGGTATTGAGTTTGACTCCCAAAAGATTCATCTATATTGAAAGGGGCAGTTACGAACCCTTAAATTGGAGTAGTCCATTTCTTTTATACCTGATAATAGGATCCAATCTGACTCAAGTGAAAAAACAGTTCTTTTAATTTAGATGTATTTTTATCTACAATTATCAAATTTCTTCTCTTCAACGCAACAATTATTTGTACTTCTTTTGCTACATCACTTTTTTTCATTCTTTCTCTCCAATAATGTAACTGATTTATTTTTCTTAATTGAAAAAAAAAACAAATGACGAGTATCAATAATTTCTCAATTCATGTAAATTATAACCTAGCTTATATATACTTGACCAATTTGGATATGTGACACGTGGCCACCCATGCGCCTTTGCTTTATCTTTCAGGACGGCGTGGTCGGTTCAGTGCCAGCATCTTCTTCCTCTTCTTCTTCCTCCTTTTTCATTCTGCTTCGGCTCAACTTGTTCGCTTAGTTTATTCTACCCACTCAAACCCATACTTTAAACCTAGCTAGCAAGCAACCCAGTTTCTTAATCAGATCTTGGAATCTAAAGCACTGTGCAAAACTTCTTCCTCTTCTCTCTTGTGCTTCATATTGTCATCTGATAAGGGTAGGTGACCTTGCTGTGAATTAATTATTTGCTTCATTTATGCTTTTACTTTAACTATCTACGGTTCCTGAAAACTCTGCAACTGTATTCTTCCTTTTGAATGTGAACTTGTTCTAATTATCATCTCTATGTTGGTACAAAATAGCTTCATAGTAGTAGACCTAGCTTGCACCTCATTTAACTGTTCTTACTAATTGTCTCTTTCATGTACTGGAACTATCATTTATTGTTAATTTTTTTATTATATTTCGACTTGAGATGGGGATGTTCATATATGGTCAAAGCCTATATAATTAAGGAGTTTCTGTTCAGTATTACGTTTTTCTTGTTCCTCGAAATCAAAAATAGTTATCCAAATTTTACTGTTTAGATGTGATAAGTTACAGAATAGCTACAATTCTGCATCTTCTGTTTCAATATTGTCATCATGAATACCAAATTTGAGAAATTGAAACTTATTTTGCAGTCTCTGAGAAGAAACACTAAATTTAAGTTTAACAGTCGCATTTTTATCATATTTATTTCATAGTCTTATAACTATATATGAATATGGTTTAGTTTTTTCTGAAGCAGATATGAACGAACCAACTATTTAATCGGTACTTGGTTAATTAGATTCATTCATATTTGTTGAAGAGATTACTTGTTGAAGGTGGAAGAGTAATTTGAACAAGGAAGAAGGAAAGGACAGCCAAATTCTCTGCATTATATTGGGAAAGCAACAATGAGCGACATAAGATGAACAGCATTAATAATAGAATTTCATCAAAAGAAGCAGCAGATTTCTCATTTAATCAGGAAAATCATCATGACAAAACGAAGAAGGCTTCAACTTCATCGACAACAATAACAACAAGCAACAATTTAACAGCATCGTCACAATGGCTAAGATCAAAAGACCCAAGGATTGTTCGTGTTTCGCGAGCCTTTGGAGGCAAAGATCGACACAGCAAGGTTTGTACAGTGAAAGGACTGAGAGACAGACGTGTAAGACTCTCAGTACCCACAGCTATTCAGCTATATGATCTTCAAGATAGGTTAGGGCTCAATCAGCCAAGTAAGGTTGTGGATTGGTTGCTTGATATAGCTAAACATGAAATTGATGAACTCCCACCACTTCAAATTCCAACTGAAAGCTTCAGTAGTTTCTGTCACCAACCAGTAACTTCTCTGAACAATCAAGTTACAAGTAGTTCTCAGCAAAATGAACAAGGGCTTAACATCATGGAAGGTTCGAACTCAATCATGTCCAAGTCTAAAGGAGAAGTGGCTATTGATAAAGAGAAAGCCAATTGGACCAGAAGGGAAGAAGAAGAAGAGGATAACGAAAATGTGTTGACAAGAGGAAACAATCATCATCATCCTTCTTTTCTGGGTTTGTTGAACACTATGCCTCCACTTGGTTATAATGTTAATAATAGCCAATGGGAGGGGGCTAATTCAAGCGATATTTCTCACACAGGAAACCTTGGATTTTCAAACCAGCAGACAGGTTTAAACAGCAATAATACTAACGTTGTACCTTTCTCAGGATTATCATCAACCTTGTCTTTATCAACTGGACCATATTTTCCTTCACATTTTGGGGCAATAATGGACATGGATCCAAGCAGCAGGCAGATGAATCAGTATCAGATGTTGATGAGTTCTTCAAATTCTTCTCTGATGAATCCTTCTGTTGTTAATCATAATACTACAAGCCAACAACAACAACCTACGAAGCCATTCAGCTTTACTATGATGATGACTCCTAAGCTTCTCCGAGCACCGAACAGCAGTGAAACACAATGTCGTGATAAAGACCACCAGGTTTTTCCTTGCAAGTGATACTACTCACATAAGTACTGGATTTTCCTCAGAAAATAAGGATGGATATATATATATATATATATGAGGACTGGGGGAATATGAAGTTCATACTGGGAAGATATAGGTATTAAATTCGTACGAGATTGGGTTTTTATATAATCACCTTCCATCTTTGTGAATTATTGATGTTTGACTTTCTGTTGTTTTGTGCTTTATTATGAGAGTGTGACCTTTTGTTACTTTTTCTGTGATCATCATCTGTCTGAATCTGTGTCATAAGAAAAAAGTAAATTGGATTAATTAATCTGCTTCACTGACACGCGCTTTTCAAAGGCAAAAACAAATTCTCCCTCCATAAGGGTTAATTATTGTAGCTGTTGAACATTTTGTGCTTTTGATCGACTCATATATAGGATTCCCCAACATGTTTTTAGTATCTCGCTGCATTGATTTGAATTACCGGGATTTTTATTGTTCCTTCAGAGAAGAAGATATATTGCAGACGTACACCTCAGTTTTTTTGTTTTTGGCAACATAACTTGGTTCATTTCTAGATCTCACCATCACTTCTACATAGTGAGCATATATATATCTATATAGAGGATGGATTAATTGTTAGAGATGTTTATTTGGTACATATGTTGTCTAAACTGTTCAATTGATTTTATCGTTTTTTATTCATATTTAAATCGTTAGTTTTTATAAGATAATAGATAGAATTGAAGATTGTTGTTATTATGTGTCATGGCGTATTTAAGATAAAAAAAAACTAATTGGATGATTAGTAATTAAACTCTAAGTATCGGTATTTCAAAAATAAATTAAATAAATGTAGCCACATTTGTTATGTATCTTATATATATTATACACACAGTATATTATAGTTATACTAATTATTTAACATATTCGGCCATCTTTATCATCAGTTTCTAGCATTAGGTTATACAAAAACTTATTTTTAAGAAAATATTATGGCGGGTATTTCTATATTAATGTTGAATTTTTTATCCAGTTTTTATGGTTTCATTTGTTGATTATAATTATATAAGTGTATATCTCTCTGTTTTTTTAACAAGTAGTATATCTTAGATGCATACATATATACACCCGTGTTCAACATGATATACGATGTCCTATGAAATAAGCATGCACAAATCCTTTCAAAACATGAACTAATGAAATTGCAAATGACTCAAATGTCATGTTTCAATTCGTTTTGGCGGGCGCTATGGGGCTCTAGATTACATCTGAAAGCTTAAAAAACTCAGTTTGTGGTCAGCAAAGTAATCGTAACCCACATAATTTATAAATTCAAGTTCTTGTTGCTATAAGTATAATTTAAAAAAAAAAAATTATAATATTAATTACCTCTTATAACCTGAAACATATCCTTCACATTAGAGAGAGCATTGAAGAAATCCATATTGAATAAAAAGCATTCATAACTTCCAACAATGAATGGGAGGGAGAGCAGACCAGAATGGAAGAAGCTACACAAAGGAGATCGAGGTATAAATTTATCTTAAAAGTTTTTTCTCAAAAACAATTTTATTTTAGAAGTTTTTTTTAGTTCAATGTTGTTATTAAAAATGTGCAAAGTTGTCTCTTACCACTAAAATTTTATGGTCAATATCAATTTTTCAGAAGTTAACATTGCTTTTTTTATGGTATGAGGTAACATTACTACATTTTGAAGCTTTAAATAACATTGAACCAAAAAAAACTTATAGAGCGATATTGCTTGTGGGCACTTTCACCTAGAGATTTATGGACTTATACGTTCTACATAAGGGACTTGGCCAATAGAACAAAGCAGCACTGAAGTGTGAAGAGCTTAGAGACGAGGCACATGATGGTGACAAACTAAGGAGAATGACGAGGAGAGGCCACCTCTTTTAGAATTTAGGGGTTTGGGGGAAAAATAAAGAAATCAATCAAAGTCAAAGAAGAAGATGAGGTGGTTTAGAGCAAGACTCTCATTTAAAAAAAAAATTAAAAGGACAGTAATAAAAACCAAAACGGAATTGTATCAACATTTCGTGAGGCCAAAAAAAAAAACCTGAGTAATTCATTGGGTTGAGAGGGTTACCCAAATTACCCCAAGTCACACCGGATCAAATTGGGTCACCGGTTCAAATGACCCGTGAGTATTTTCATTTCATGTTGAAAACTGAAAATTACGTAAAAAAATATATCAAATTGAGTTTTAATTTATCCAAGTCAACTATTAGTTTTTACTAGTAAACAAATTATAAATCAGAATAATACTCAAGTTTTATATTAAGTTGAAAAATTTTGGCAACTTGCTAAAGACCTTTGGGTTAAGTGATCAAATGTGTCCTTTGTTTACCAGTTTGTTTACCAGCTTGCGTGTTTGATCCTGCAATTTCCTCTAGGTGTTACGCCTGCAACCAGAAATGAAATTTGCAACTAACAATTTCCTGTGGAGGTGGTAAATGGCCTCATTCCGTAAGGTTGAGAATACAACTAATTTAATTCAAGAAAGCAAAATGAAAACCCTTTAGGCTTTGGGTCTCAAAAGGAAAAACCTTAATCAAATCAGAAAAAAAGAAAAAATAAATTTGCAATGTGCTTAGAAAATAGGTTAGCGACGTGAAAATGAATTTGTTATAAAATTTGGACTCAAATATTATGCTGGCATAATTTCTTTAATTCTACCATTAGAAGTTGAGTTGAAAATGCATTGCTTACCACTTGAAAATACAAAGCAAATCCCTTGGGTGTGAATTTGTTGCAAGATGTGAATCAACCATCATGTTCAACTATTTCTTTGCTATCATGATGCTAGAGTTAGCTTAAAAATTATATTTTGCTAATTACTTGGAAATAACATGTTATATTACTTGGGAGAAGATGCTCTCATACTCTTTTTTTCTCATAATCTCATCATTATTCTTAAATTAAAAAATATATTATTTAGATTTAATATTTTAGAAAACTATTATTACTCATATCAGTTCTAATTATAAGAACCCGTTAACTTTTTTGAAGAATTCTAGAAAAATCTTAAGAAAGCTAATTGCTTTACTTAATCATATCATATATTGTGTTTTATTATATTATACATTAGTTCATAAGTCAAACAACATAATTTGTAGAACAATAACAAATTTTAATGTCTTAAAGTAATGTAATTAGCTTTCTTAGGATTCTCCAAAAAAATCAACGGGCCCTTATATTAGGACCGGAGGAAGTATATTTTATAAATTACAATTTTTTTTAATTATTTTTCTTGTATTACAATTATAAATTGTGTGGATCAAATTTTAATAGTTGTTTTTATTTATTTATGTTCAAAATATTAATTATATAAAATATTCAGTCTAAACCATCTATTTTTTAAATATAATGGTGAGGATGAGATTCTGAGAATAAAAAGAAAATGTGAGAACACAAACAGGAGTTGAATTATATCCAACTATGTTATTTTTTTAATTTTCCGACCACAATAAAGCACTATATTGTTTTGATATTCACTATACTACAAACTAAAGCTGGATTGGATATATTTCAAACTCACTTAAAAAATATAAAGATAAGCCATTTGGAAACGAACTGGAAACAATTATTTTGGATATAATTTCTTGACTATTGTAAATTGGAAGCAATGATGAAAATATTTTTAAACTCACTTGGAAACAAACATATTATAAAACTTAAGTTCTACTCTACAGGCTTTAAAAAAAAAAAAAACTAATGAAAGATAGGAGCTATGACGAAAATACTTTGAAACTCTCTCGGAAATGAGTTTATATTTATAAATAAAATATCCTCTATAAAATAATCTAAAAGGGTTATAGAAAATTTTCGATCAATAAATTGTTGGTGAAATAATTGCAATACAATATAATATTTGTAAGAGTACTTTACATTTTTATATAACAAGTTTATGAAATTTTAAAACTTCATGAAACATTCAAGTCAAAATACCTATATTTTATCAAAAAACTAATTTCTTTTTATTGTGACAAATATAACTAATATATTTCAAAATTTTAAAATAAATATTTATTTATTTCAACACAGATTGAATATGCAATATCGAAGTGGAACTCCCAAGTCCCCAGCCACAACTTGGGCCCAAAATATAATTAATGAATTTGGGCTTTTTGCACCAAACCCATACACAACATAGTTCGACCGTACACCTTTTGAACTTAGTTCCTCACTACCAAAACAATTGCAAGAATAATTGCTAGAAACCATGAGACCTAGTACAGTTTAAACTTAGCTTGGTTTTTTAAGCATCTAGTCATAAGTTCAATCCCTAATGATGTATATAAAAATGGTCTTATGGCTAGCACTAAAACTCATTTGAGAAGTCTGTAGTGGGAAGGGAGTAATTTTTATTGCGGATATCTTGAGCCAACCAAAACAAATAATAATTGCAAGGAAAAAAAAAATCTATCAACTAGTATTGGGTTTATCTAGAGATGTTAATTCCTCATAACTTGATGAACCAATATTTGAATTTTTGTTAGGAAGAGATATCTATATTTAATACCCAACAGTACTTTGAATAGAATTATATATAATAATATGATGTATGTGTGTAGAAAAAAATAATCAACTTCATTAGTTAAAAAAAAAACAAAAAGTAGAGTGATATTGTTAAGTTGAGACTAAACTGAAAAAGTGGGTATTAATAAAAAGATAAAGAATATTGTTCTGTTACAGTATCTACCATGCCGTGGTTAAAGAAAGTAACACATAAATAATGAAGAAATAATGAAGGTGTAATGATTAGGGATAGTACTTAAGTGGGGTGATTCTAGTGGCCACCCACTAGAGGCAACCTAGCAAATTAAAGTGGGTTGTGATGCCACCACCATCATCACCCTAAACCTCTTTGCTTTGGCAAGGACCACAACACTTTTTTAAATTCAAACCTTGTAATGATATTGCAACACTCTAAGAATTGGACAGTCATTAAAGTGACTGATAAAAGAATGTTAACAGTAGTCAATAAATCCATATAAAAAGTTATATCACTTCTCAGAATCACCCTTATTCAATTTCCATGAGATTATAATATTACATTGCAACACACTTTCCAAAAGAATTAAATACTCGTATGGTTAAGTTTATAAGATATTTAGAATCAAATACTAAAAAAAACAATTAAGAACACTAAATTTGTGATAACATTTAAGTGATTTCATATATTATATTTATTAATCATAAAAACTTCAATATCATATTGATTATACTCTCTAACTACCATTATTTACGATGGACATATATGGAAAAAAACAAACTTATACTTAATAAAATTATCAAAATTTCTTGTAATTAAATCAAAACACCAAATAGAAGAAATCTCATAAAATGGACACGAGGGAGTATGTAAGTATCCAATCATTTTTATAAGATGCTCTCAATCAAGTTTAGCTATTTACGAAATTTGTTAAAATTAGTTAAAAGTAATAAATATATAAAAAAATGAATGTTTTTCCAAAATAAGAATATAATTAATTAATGATAAAATTGATAAAAATGCATTTAATATTCAGACAATTTTTAACTAGATATTATAAAAAGAATCAAATTAATTCAGTAGTTGGATATAAAAAGGATAGGAAGGGATATTTGATTATGCAATGGATAATTATGGGAGAAATAATTTAATTAGGAAAGATAATATCTTATGATCAAAATAAGGATACTTCAAAATCTCCTTTAGGTATTGATTAACACTGTTTGACCAGATCCTAATGAAAAAAAAAAAAAAAAAATCAAAGTGAACCATTTCCTTTCATGTCCTACCTTTGTCAACAATCACTTTGCATAATAAGAAACACTATTAGGATCATGTGCATATAATGCATCCCATGATTATCTGTTCACATGCTTCACTGTCTGTGTGTGTGTGTGTGTGTCTGAGCCTTGTATGGGGAAATCCGAATGCTTAATTGCTTTATCAATAATACATTAATGCGTACCCCTTTGGATCATGGAAAAAGTTTGCTTGTACATCCACATCAATGTTAACTATTAAGTGGTCCCAATTAATTAAAGTTAATTATAGTACATGTGTGAATTTCTAATTTGCGTACAAATCTAATATTTGACTTTTTGTTTGTCATAACCCATATGAAGCCTTAGGCTTGAAGTTGAATACTTTGTAATTAAGAGATATTGAATGCTTTGCTACTCAATACCAAGATCATAATTGGCTTGGTACTTAACTTACGTATGTACAAAGAGTCATTTAAGTTTAACTACATTACATTGTTTCTTTACTTAATATCCAAGTTTATTCTTCTAACAAGTATCAAATATACTATAAAATAATATATTATATGTGTGTGTGTACGGTGCGCGCGCATTGAGTGTATATTTTATCCCTAAATATTTTTCCATATACAACCTAAATCTAAAATCAATATATTATCACTTGTACAATTGATTTCATAACAATAGAAACAAAAATACCATAAAAAAAAGACCCATATTTATTGCAAAAGAAGAATATAAGAAGAGAAAATACAAATCAAAGTCAAGTATATAAAAAAAACATAAAAACGTAGCCTTAACCTCATAATGCAAAATGATTTTCCATAAAGGATCTTTTAATGATATCCCCCTCTAGATCGTTGGAAGTTAATCATGGACAAACAATAGATTACTCCCGTTTCCTTGTGTTTCTATGGTTTCACGACCATACCCTTTCATTAAAAATAAAAAATAAAAATCAATGATACTAAAGGCACTAGTTTTTTTTTATTTTTTGGTTAATTTTATAAATAATATATATTGCCATTAAGTAAAAGGGAAAGACCAAGAACTGCGTGTCGGCAATCCCAAGATGGTACCAATGAATACTCCGCGAGAGAGTGCAGAATAAAATATATAGTAAAACATACAAGACGAAATTTGAGAATTGATATTAATCTTAAATATAAAATATAGTTTATATATTTGTCAATACTTTTTAATTTGTTGATACTGATACTCCCTCAATAATAATTAAGATGGAGAGAATATGAGGTAGGTAAGGAAGATCTTTATAAAATAAATATTATATTAACTAACTCAGCTAACTTACTTAATCTAATTAAATTAAATAAATATATTTTATATTAATTACTAGGAGTATTATGGCAATCTCCAATACACACGCACCTATATACAGTGTATACGATCATATATATATATATACACTCTATAAGATAGTACCTCCTGTCCTTAGTACTAAGGACACGATGTTGTATAAATAATGGAATTACATAAATGAAAAATTGGTTAAAATTGATCAAATGCAACAAATAAATGTAATAAAAGTTTTTTTTTTAAAAAAATATCTTTACCTATGAAAAGGATGAGTAAGAAATAGAACTAGCAGAAAAGATAAGAGAGAATGCGCGAGAAAGAAAAAGAAAAACGATGAGAGAAAGATTAGTACAAATAAATGAAGAGACAATCAGTTTTTTTTTTTTTGGGGGGGGGGGGGTTTTGCC
>JBAGKO010000010.1:24529575-24546889 GCA_037177275.1 Acacia concinna
GTTGTGAATTACGAAACTCATGTTGTGAATTTTGAAACTGGTGTTGTGAAAAATTTAGTGGCATTTTCGTAATTACCAAAAAAAAGTACAAAACAGACTGATTTGGGATTTTCAGATTTCGCTGTACTGAATTGTCTTTTCCCTATTTCTAATGTCTTTTTTTGGAATTCTCCCTATTTAAAACGTGAGAGATCAAAATTAAAATGAAGATAAATTTGAGAGATGAAAATATTATATTAACTTAAAAATCAAACAGGTATATAAATTATAAAGCTCATCTGACGGTAATTTTCTTTATTCATTTAAAATTTGACTTTTTATAGACGTTGAATCATTTGAATTAATTGTTAATTATGACTCAAACTATTTTAATTATATGAGGTATATAACATTACATTTTAAGAAACCAAACTCAAACTGAGACAGAGAAACTCAACTATTGCAACTTAAATATAATTTTTTTTATTAAGTTGTACCACAATGAGTTGTGGACTTGTGGCTAAAACTCTGTGTTATGTGATATTAAGGTCTTATTTGAGGTAATAAGATCTTATTTGCGGAGTACGAGGAGGTAAGTATGTGAGAAGGGTTTTTCTCGTACTGCGTAATAAGATTTTATTTTTGAAAAATAAGACATTCCCAAACAAAGGCTAAGTCTACTCATAAATTTTTAATTACAAATAATTATACTTGTGCTTGTATGCATTTTCTTATTGTCTAGCCACTAACTAATTTGGGTTTTTTTTTTCGAAGGACTACTTTTATATTTGAACATTCATTTCAATTGACCAATAAACTGATTGTGAAATTTAGTTGAATAATCAATTTGCCTTTATTAGGATAGACATACAAGATTATGAATCACATGTAACTATAGCAGGCAGAAAAGAAGAATAAGGATCACATGTAATTATAATGGGATTGGTATGAATTGAACTTCTATATTAATCGCCTGAAAAATTAGGAACACTTTAGTCTGTTAAGAGATTTTTTTTAAAAAAAAAATACTACTTTTCTCTCTCATTTGATTTCAATTAACAAAATACCGTGTGAGAATAGAGTAATAGATGTATTGAAAGAAAGTATTGACATATTTCAAGTACCCACCACGTTATTTAAGGAAAATGACAGAAAAAAAACACTAACAAATGAAAATGACAAATTGATTGGAACCCTCAAAGTATTAAATTAATAAGGACGTGTTTGGATTTATTTTCTATTGTTTTCCCCTCTAAAACAGTTTTTAGAAACAAGTTTTAAAAATTTTAAAAAAAATCTGTCTGAACAACTATTGTTTTTAAAAATGTTTTTAAAGTGTTGTGGTGGCATGGCTTTTAGTGGTGATGTGGTGGTAATTATTATTGGTAATGTGATATTGTGATGTTGATAGTGAATACCATTCTGGTCCTTATTATAAATCTATTTTAACATATTCTCACATATATAGTAAAGAGAATTAGTCAAGCTAATAATTAAGGGCTCAATTTACAACTTTAACCTCATTTATTAATGTTGTTTTTTTAACCTTTTATTCTCTATCCTTCTTTAATTAATGGCAAAATTAGAATAGTCTTATTTAGTACTCTCAAACTGGACTTTATGAAGGACCAAATTTTTTTGTCAAAATAGACTTATAATTGAAATTAGAGTGGTAAGTGGCAGCTTCAAAAAAAAAACCAAAAAACAAAAATAAAAAAAACAACTAAAAACTGTTTTTGCTTTTTTGTTTTTTTTAAAAAATTGGATGAAAAGAATATTTTAAACAAGTTTTTTATTTTTTTATTTTTAAAAATAACATTAAACAAACTCTAAGTCACTCTGACTAGTTTTAAATTTTAAAAAATTGTACCATCCCTAACTTTTTTTTTTTTTTTTGCCAAAGAAATGTTACCTCAGCACCTTCGTAGGCGGATGGCCTCGGATGAGCCACTAAGCAGCTGGGCATTGGAGCTCCAACGATCTTATCAACAATTGTGATTTTTTTAAGGTAAAATTGACAAAAAAAAGTGTAATAAATAATTAATGAAGTCTTGTTAATAAGTGTAATATCCATATTAAATTTGGAAAAAATGTGTTGTACTTATTAATCAAGTACGCGTAATAAATAGCGAATGAAGGGTAGTATATATATGGACAATTAAAGTGTAATAAACAAGTAAACAACTAAAGAAGTCCGGTAAATATGCTGAAATATCATATTAAATTGGAAAAACGTGTTGTCATTTATCAATCAAGTATAATAAATAGTTAATAAAGGGTATATTTAATTTACACTTCATTCTCTCTTTATTACACTTGATTAGCAAATGATAACCCATTTCATTAACCAAGAAATCCCAACCATCACTCCAATTATCTATCACTAAAACTCTAGTGATCAATTGTTAGCAGGGTTGCTGGAGCTCTCGACAACTAGTGAGGACCTAAGTGGCTTTTTCTTTTTTAAGTGAAGGGATAATATTGTAAAAATACAAACATTTCAAAATTCCATCTTAGTACAATGGGGTGATTTAAGATTATTGAAATTGGAGTTCTTGATTTACCATTTTGGTATTTTCAAAGTATTTTTTTTAAATTTTCCCTTAATTAAATTATCCCAAATGAAATCCCATTTCTTTAAATAACTACATTATACATTTGCTAACTTAAATTTAGGAAAAATTCTAATAAAGGACCTTAAAATAAATGATATTTATTGAGAAGGGGCCGGGCATAACAATTGTAATTATTTAGAAGGACTAAATATAAAAATAAAAATACTAAAATACCCCCCAACAAATCTTCTACATACTCTATTGCATTTTTTCCCACCTCCTATTTTTTAAACCAATGCAAAATTATAAATTTTATTAAATAGTTAAATAACAATTTTCTCAATTTTTATTTTTCAAAACTTGCACAGGTATTTTAAAAAATTACGTTTTATTTTATTTTGTATAAATATAAAATTATATAATTATAATAAAACTCAAGGTATTTTATAGTTATATATAAATATTAAAGCAAGAAATTTTATATGATTTATTGTTTAGAATAAATTTATGTGGCTTAAAAATTTATTTATGTTGATAAAATTAAAAAATTTAACTTATGATATATATTTTTGAAAAAAATTTAAAAAATATGAGTTTAACCGTTATTAATTAAGTAATATATTGAAAAAAAAGGAAAGATAGAATCGTATCATGGACAATTTTAATTTAGTTATTTTCTAGGAATACAAGAGATAATTTTTTTTTTTGGGGGGGGGGCATAATGAGGATATTTAACTAAGGGAAATTTAGTCATTTTAAATATATATGATCTTTGGTCCTTATACCTAAATTACAATTTTATAGTCATTCACAATAAATAATATATTTTATAGGCCCTTTATTTTAATTATCCCTTAAATTTACTTCTTATTTCAGTTTATCCCCATTCTTACCTGAATTTTACCCTTATTAATGAAAAATGCTGACTAGACAAATTTAATGAGTGACTATGCTTTTTTTTTTTTTTCCCAACTAGTGGTTGTGCTATTAAATGTTGACAAACCATGTTTCAATTTTAATCCTTTGATATCGAATTTATATTATATTTTAAAGTCAAAATAAAAAACATTTTATTTTTTCCAGCATAAAAATATTATTCAAAAAAAATTAAATTTAAACATGATTTGTCGGCAACCTTTCAAATTTTTTAAGCTATCATTTTTTTGTTAATGAGATTAATGATTTTCAGTAATTAGCTAAAAATATATAAATTTTAAGATACTAGACTAGAACTTTATAAAAATTCAGGTAAAAAGACCCGATAATAATGTAGAGGGCTAAACATATGTTTTTGAAAAAAAAAAAAATTAAACCAAGAGTACGTATCTCATGTGGTTGATCTCAAAAAAAAAAAAAAACTCTATATATTTATTTCCACAAACCACAAGTATCAGCTCATATATATATATTGGCAAAAGATAGCAAAACTATTTTCAGTAATTACAACAAATTTAGCACACAGCACCGCAAAAGTCATAAGGCACTATCATGATTCATTAGTATTGGACGAAGGTTTGGCAAAAAAAAAAAAAATGTATTGGACGAAGGTGCATTTTTTGATTCCCGAGTTCTTCGTGCTCTGATATTTTATTAATGGATTCATAATAAATTAGTTGATTTTTTTATGAATGTAATTAATTGATTGATTAATTTCTATGGACTAGGACTCATCCCACGTGCGTACGTAACAAATTTATAGTCAAAAAAGAAATCAAACTTGTTTTTCTTCTTTGCCAGTAATCAAATTGTTATTAAACCACGCCATTAGACTTTTAATGATCATTTTAACAATTCAAACTTCAAAACTACAAATTTCACCAATTTCAAAACAAGAAGGGAGAATGTCATTTAGGACCCCACTAGACAGATGATGACAGTTTTAAGCTCATATAAGTATAAAAATACTCAACACATCCAACTGATTGAGGAGAAAATATGTTTTGGTATATAGTATATATAATTGCTTTTTCATAAAAATGTAAGATCTTATTTTGTAACTTATTATAGAATTAAGTTCTTTAATATTGACAATAAAGTATTGAAATTTTAACAGATAATAGTTTTTTTTTTTCCAAATAACAGTTTGTATATTTTAAAAATTGGAACACTTTGTTACCAATGTACCTACCTCAATTATATCTTATATTAGAGATGGGGTTTAATACTTATTTATAAGCTATATCTTGCATTCTGCTTCCAAAATATCTTAAACTTTTTTACATCAAAACATATTTTTACTTCACTTGTGAGGGAAGTTTAAAAAATATGGGGGCTAAAAGTGTCAATATCTTCCTTGGAGGGCCCTCAATGACATTCTCCCAAAAAAAAAAATGGTCGTTTTTTAACTTCTGAAATTTTATAAATAATTGAACAAAAATTCCCTTTTCTGAAAAAATCTCCTGCTTTTAATGTATATTGGAAATGTTATATGATCCTGAGTGAGAATGAACGACGAAGGTACTGTAATCATTGTCGTCTTTTTTTCTTACTTTGAATCTGACTTTTCTAAGTGAATAAAAATGTTATTATATATATATATATATATTCAAAGGAATACAGCTAAATTAAAATGTTTTAGAAAATGAAGCACGGCTTTGATATATTGCATCAGTATTTACATTAAAATAATTAAAGGCATGTTCTAATAATTGTACTATTAAAATAATGGTTTCATTATAGATTGATCCATAAAACAATTTTTTTTTAAAAAAATTAGAACATCATTTTATTTCATACCTTTTTCAAATATATATATATATATATTAAAAATATTTCATGATAAAACACTACTAAGATCTCGTTATTTACGCTGTAAACAATATCTTATATTAATTACTAAAGAACTATATTTATCTCAAATACATGACTATATATAGGATTGAAGAATTTATGAATTTGCATAATGGATTAAATTATTTTTTGCGGCCTTTTTTCTTACCATTTCACTTGATAAATAATCTTTAAAATTATCTATACAGATTCAAATTTTAATTCCATTAAATATTTTTTGTCTAAAACTTTTCAATAAAATGGATTCATAATTTTATATTAAAAATTAAAATTAAATTATATTGTATTATTGTGCTAAAATAATTAAAATTAACTAAACTATAAGATGTTATCTATTTAAAAAGTATGCCCTTTTTTCAAATAAAAAATATTATATTTAAACCCAAATCAAGACAAGAGATATAGTTAAAAGAAGACAAACTAGAAATTAGGAAAATGTAAATTTGGAAAAATAATAATTTCCTTTATTTGATAAAGGACCACGACGAAAACAACAAAAAATATTCTAATTTCCGCAAACACGTATTTCCTCTTTTCAGTTTTCTTTCAGTCCCTGACGTTTCGCGTTCGTATAAAGTATATGTAGCTTCCCTCGCCTTTCGTCTCTGTCATTTCTCTCTCAACTCTTACCAGTCTCTAACCTTTCCTATTCAGTTCCTTGCATCACATTTGAACTTCGCTTCCTTCTTCTCCTTCTTCGTCTCTTCCCCTCCTTGCATGCTTCGGAAGCGATGGGGAATCTCTGTGCCCTCCTCGCTAAAGAGCCTGCGAAGAAGCCCACAAAGCGTCCATCTCACGCGCCGTCGCATTCGAATTCCAGCAAACGATGGACCGGAAAGCGTTCGTCGCGTAAGGAGAAGCTTGAACTTGATGATGCTTTGATTCATGAGCAGGCTTTGGCTGCTGCTATCCTCTTCAAGCAGCATCAGCAGAATGGTACTCTGCCCTCCTTCGATCGCTCCACTTCTTTACGGTATCCAAATGCTGGCTCTAAGAAGGTTACGTTGCCGCGGAGTTCGAGTTCTAGGGCTCGGTCCTTAACTGACCCTTTGCTACAGCCTCATCAACTTGTTCATCAGGTTTGCTTTCATGTGTCTTGATTTTGAAATTGGTGAATCCATTGAGGAATTTGGTTATGGCATGAAGGGCGGTTTGTATTCTGAAAGTTCATTTGTGGTTTTTCTATTCTTAAACGATAAATTGGATCATTTTCAAACTGATGGAAGACAATTAATGTATGATTTTGGACAGTGAGATGACTTAGTTGGTTCTAACAGAGTATAAGAAGGATTTTTGTGATGATTGCTTTCTTATGATCGGTTTTCTTCCATGATTGAGCTTATACAAGAGGAAATTGTACCGGGGATATGCTTCTTCAAATTGTATATGTTGGTAATTAAAATTAATTAAGGCGCTGCTGTAAAAGGCTCGTTTTAGCATATTATGCTTATTAGCATGATGCTGCAGATACTTGAATAGCTGTTGTCTCAAAGATTATATGCGAATCTTGAAGAATTGATGGTAATGCTAATATGGAAAGGCAGATTAAGTTTTTGTGTGCGTATTGATTGTATATTACAAGGTTTACCTTCTGAAGTATTTTTTACTAAAAGTTAGGTGTATCTTTGAAGGTAATCTTTGTTTCGCCTCGTTTTTTTTCCGACAAGAAAAATTGCAGGTTCATAAAATGACATTGGAAATGAGATGGATTCAACACTGTTGAAATTTTCCTTTTTTATTTAATAAAACAAACTAAAATTTTACCAGACCTTCTCTGGTTCTGTTGTGGATGTGCATGTGTTACCTAAATATCATTAGGTTTTTTTTGGGTAACTTTATTTAATTTTACGGTTCCTACCTTTAGTTTATCTCCGGAAGTAAGAGAGTTCTTCTGAAAGCTACTTCTTTAGTTTCTATTAGGATTGACTTGCCTTTCACCGTGTGAATGTGTCTGCAGGTATAAACACCTACCCTTGTCTTCATGAAGGCAAACCTTTTAAATGTTAATTTGTTACGTGTGCTGCCCAACAGCAGTCCTTTGTCATTTATTTATTTTTAGTTATTGTTACCATTTTATCAATGTTTGAGATTACCTGAACTGGTCATCCTGTCCAAGTTGACAGGAAAATGGCCAAACATTTATTATTTACTTAGTTCACATATAATTACTTTTTAAATTAACCTGTTCTCAACTATTTTCGTATTTTAGGTTCATTTAGCTTATACAGAGGCTTTTAATTGGCAGGAAATCAAGCTTGATGATCTTGAGACCAATCATTTTGTCCTTGTCCATGGAGGTGGCTTTGGTGCTTGGTGTTGGTACAAAACTATAGCACTTCTAGAAGGAGGTGGTTTTAAAGTGACCGCCATTGACTTAACTGGTTCTGGAATTCATTCATATGATACAAACAAGATCACATGCCTATCACAATATGTGAAACCACTTACTGATTTTCTTGAAAATCTTGCCGAAGGAGAGAAGGTGTTTATCTGATTACTTTCCTGTTTTTGTTGCTGATAATTTGGTCTGTGTAGCATATCTTTGCATAGGCCATTATCAAGTCTGTTAACACTTATAGAATTCATCAAATGTAGCCATCAATGGTTGTTGCCAATCGCTTGTCATGGTTAAGGAATTTTCTCATATTCCCCCCTCACAAGTTTCTAACATGTTCCCCAACCCTCTGTTCATGCCTTCATGACTGCTCTTTGTAAAAGTTATATTTAAGTTTGGTGTTCTGAAAGGGTTTAATGTTCTGTTAATTGTGGTTTTGGCTTCCTCACACCTGATTATTCTGCCAAGCCATTGTTAATTTCTTGGTGCATCAGTCTGTGGAGTTTTTTCTGTGTTACTATGGGCTTGTTGAATGAACTTAGCTAAAAATGTGCTAATTATGTTTAGGAACTGGCTCTAGATTTGCATTTATTTAACTTAAATTGCTGCTAGAAATCCAGCCAAAAAGTAAATGTCTTTCTCACACGATTGAGTTGACATTATGTTGCTATTGTCTTATTGGGCACAATATAGTGATATTATATCGGGTGTTAGAATCCTATTTTGAAGCTGCCCCCCTTTTATTTGTTCCTTACTTTGTTTTCGATTTTTAATCAGGTGATCGTGCTTGGGCATGATATTGGTGGGGCATGCATATCATATGCAATGGAGTTGTTTCCTCTTAAGATTTCCAAAGCAGTATTTCTTGCTGCAGCAATGCCGACTAATGGCCAAAGTACTTTTGACGCCATCTCTCAACAGGTTTTCAATTTCTTCTGTTTATGATCAAGAATGATACAGTTTTATTTGTGATATGATCTGATATCTTAGAATCTCTGATAAAATACATATAAAATATGAAAGAAAAAAGAAAAAATAGAATTGGAATTAATGGCCTTTTGTGATTCTGATTGTTGTCAAAATTTTATGAAGTAATGGCCTCTTTGCATTTTCTCACCTATGATCAAATCCGTCCCAATAAAATCCTGTTTGTTAATTCATCTGTTTTAAGCTTAAGACCAATGAGTTTAATTTGCATTGTTATATGACATTGGTTCTATTGAAGTGATTTTGATAATAGATTCTACAATTCTTAAAATCCAAGTGTGCCCATTTGAATATGAAATGTATTTGCCAGAGCTGCTCCTGTTCCATTTATCAAATTTATTAGCTTTCTTCCTTTATAATCTTAAACCAAATTATATGAACATATAAACATGCTTTTTCTAGAAATCCCTTTATTGTCTACACATGTAGCTCTCAGGACAGATTGCATTGTCAGCACTGCAGCGTAATGCAGTGAGGGTAGAAGACAGAGAGTTCCATCATGGATTATTTTTTCCTTCTCTTAATTGTTTGAGTATGTTTTAATCGTAGTGCTCTATTGCAGGCAGGATCAGATGATCTCATGCGACAAGCTCAGATTTTTTTGTATGCAAATGGGAGTGATCACCCTCCTACTTCTATAGATCTAGACAAGTCATTAGTGAAAGATTTGTTATTCAATCGTAGTCCAGCCAAGGTAAGTCATTCTATTGAAAAATAAAATATCTTCCGTTTTTCTTAGTATAATGATTTTGATGTAAATGAGAATGAATCATCGGGAAGGGGGGAAAGCTTGGTGATTTATTCATTGCACATAATTGAATGCTCTGTTTTTGAATCTTTTGTCATTAATTATGCAAGAAAAAGGATAAAATTTAATTTTGTTTAAGGGAAGCAATTATAGGCTTGTTCTGTGTTGAAAATGTTTTAAGATCTTAAGGGTGGCAGATTCCATACGTCTCATGTAAAAAAAAGAAAAGTCTAAGTCTCCGCTTATGCTGTTGATTGGGCAAATCTGCATTACCATTACCTATAAATGTGAGAAATTCTGGCAACTTTATTTTTTGGTATTGAGTGACCGGAATCTGATAAATAAGTGGTTTATTACATGAAATTTTTGTGATGCCCTAAAACAATAATAAATGAGATAGTTAATTAATATGTTTATTATTTGTTGTAGATTCCTAATAAAGGTAAGCCGGTGGCTTATTAGCATTAGGGTTCTTTTATATTTATGAGTTTTTGAGTTCGAATCTTGGCAGTGCTAGGTACTAGGTAGTTGTAGGCTGTTTCAACAACACTGCTAAGATTCGAAGTCAATACCCCATGGATATATGGCAACACTAGTGTCATTGAACTACCAGCCTACCTTTGTTAGAAATCTACAACAAGTAATAAACATATTTATTAACCATCTCATTTATTACTTTCTGGAGGGCCGTCAGCACATGAAATGAAAATATGTTAGACAGCAAGCTGAAAGGTGAAATTAGCTGAATCTTAAGCAGCTGGAATACCTATATACTTATGAACCTAAAATTGATTGCTTGAAAGGTGATGGGAACCTAAGTGGAACTTAGCCATCCCATACTATCCAAGTCCTCATTATAAGGTTATAGTCATAGATCTTGGACTAGAGACCAAGCTAATTTTGAAGTATGCCTCTGAGCATTTAACCTTCATATTTTTGTTTGTTAGTTCAGAAACAGTCTTGCATGTGCATTTGTCCTGCTAGGGGATGGAAGAATAACTGTCAAAAACAATTTTCATAAATCAAGCCACATCAATCCAGAATTAGAAAAATGAAAAAAAAAAATATGCAAAAGTATAAATCATGTTATTATTGTCTTTTCTTTCACCATTTTCATAAAAGAAGCTAGTCCTAAATCTCCAGTCTAGCCTGTTGGGTTCTTATATTGTTGCCACAACACAGAGAGCATATATTGTGATGGACTTATAGTGCTATGAATGTCATGTGTATGCCTTTTTCTCTTTATACAGGATGTTGCATTAGCATCTGTTTCAATGAGGCCGATACCATTTGCGCCTGTTTTGGAGAAGCTTTCACTTTCTGACCTGAAATATGGATCTATAAGGCGGTTTTACATCGAAACACCTGATGACAACGCCATACCGATTATGCTTCAGAAGAACATGATAAATTCAAGTTCCATTGAAAAGGTCTTACGCCTGAAAGGCGCTGATCATGCCCCCTTTTTCTCAAAGCCTCAAGCCTTGCACAACTTACTGGTAGAGATATCAAAGATCAGGTGAGAACATTTTTTTTTTAACTTCTTATGATGTTGCCTCTGAAGGCCATCATCACATCAAAGCACCAAAAGCTCTTCTTAATATGATGAAAGAGAAAAGCAGCAGTTAATCATTTCTCGAAGAAGCTGCATTATCAGAAAGTGAACTGTGCGCCATATATAACTCATGCACGTGTGCAAGTTGAAGGCTTTTTTTTTTTTTTTCCTTTATTGATTCTTAAGCTGGGAAAAACTGCTACTGAAACTGGTTTTAGCTGGTAATATTGGTGAACTTTTTTGCTCCAAGTATTACAAGTTAAAATTCTCATGGTTTGTATTTGTTGGGTAAGTTACTAGTTATATCTGTTTAGTTGAATAATCAAAAGCTTGTAGCGCATCCACTGACTGATAAGCAAATTCCATAGTAACTAGACGTTAGTGAAGTGTCATGATTAGTTATATGTAGAGACACTTTGTACAGAAGGATGAAAAGATTGTTGGGAATAGGAACGTCAAATGAGTCCGCCTACGTCCTTTTGATGTTCAAAATAATACTGCCGATTGCGGAACATGTAACTTTTAGGTTATTTCCCTTTTGACCTCCTTATTTGTAGGTGATTTTCTGTTATATTTTGGAATACTTGTCTCTTCCATTACGCTTTTTTCACTGTTAGCAAAGTTAGTTAAACTCTTCAATGCGATAACTGATAATGCTATTACGATGACAGATTCATACATAATATTTGTGCGTGTTTTAAATTTTTGGGTCTTAAAGTTTGAAAGCTGAAAATAAAATTTATATCCCGCCTAATCCTTATTATACAAGCTAAAATCAAGAATATAGTGTTACTTTTGATCCAGTAGGCTTTAGTTCTAGTAGAAGGGGCTTCGGCCCTTAAATATAGGGTTTCAAGTTCAGATTTGTATCAATGAAAATTCGTCTAATTGGGCCCAAATAATGTTTGAATTTAATTTAGTCATATAACCATTTCCCACCTCCAAAACAACTGGGAGTTGAAAACAATGGTTTTTTGATTAGTTAAAAACAATTCTGTATAGAGTGAAAATAAACCTTCGAAACTAGGCTCTGTTTTTTGTTTTTTGGCCAGAAATTTGAAACAGTGTTAAGCTAACTGAAATAATAGTGGCTCCTCCGTTGTAATGCGTGAACTAATATTCAAATATTTTAAGAGAGATGGCTACATTTAGTGTCTAAAAATGCCTCAAATAAGATTGTTTCCAATAGGAGAATTATTATGCCTAGCAAAAAGAAAAGAAAAGAAAAGAAATAATGTATTGCTTTTGTCTATAGTGTAAAACTAATTGGGCAAATGATTTTTATCCCAAATGTAAGACCTATTTCTTTTTTTTTTTTTTAAATTTACTTGTATTGATGCTTTTTTGAAATAATTTAGAAAGATAATTAAAGTGTTTTAGAAAAAAAAATTCATATTAACTAAACTAATTAATTTTCTTAACATAATCAAGTTAAATAAAGTGGTCTTATATAAATAAGGGGAGGGAGTTTGTTAGTTATTCTAATATCAACATCAATATAGATCTAGGTGATTAACATGTCTTTTCTTGATATGATATAATCATATTACAATCAGCAAAGGGAGAATCCTATATAAATCTAGTTGAAATACTGACATACAAATTAAAGGCTACACTTTTAACAAATTTCTAATTAGGCTAAAAGGCTCAATTAGAGATTTTTGAATGTTGTTAAAAGACCATAACACCCATTTATAAATTAAAAAGAAAAATTGAACATAGATGTAGGCTAAATTTTAGCATCGGATCTTTTGAGATAAATTTAATTGATATTTTTCCTTTTGTTTAGTTTTTTGTTTTTGTTTTATGTTTTGTTTTTTATAAAATAAAATAAATATTTACATATTTGTATATTTAAATATCATATAAAATTATTTTTTAAAATTATACTATATATCTATATAGTATAAAATTATGTAAATCTATTTGAGCATATCCTAATCACAATATAACGAATATATGGATTCTTGATAGCCATCTAAATGCATCAATATAAAATATAATAGACAAAAATGAATGAAATGTTTATACGAATAAAATGGGTGGATTAATTTACCCACTCCTATGGTCCAATCAAATTATTTTCCACAAAATAAATGAAAAATGCTTAAAGCCACAATCAAAAAGCATTTTTTTAATATAATTAAATGATAAAAACAAGTAAACGTTACTTGTGGACAACCCTTTCGTAGGCTCAAATCACCGCAATGAACCAAAAACACGCGCGCGCGCACACACATAAAGATGAAATAATAGTAGACAACATTAAGAATGCTGACAAAAAATGAACCCAAACTGTGCAAGGAAAGGACATAAGAATCGAACCCATTGCTAGTAGAATGACGAAGAACATAACAGAGCTCACATTAATTATATTTTGTACATATTAGTCATTTTGTAATTTATGTGTAATTAGCTTCATTATTTTTTTTTGGCAATCAGAATCAATGTTTCTTTCATTCCTTCATATAATATCCATCTATATCCAGTTATACTATTCAAACTTAAGACACAAATTCAGTGCAGACCATTACATTAGTAAAAACAGAGGAAACAAATGACACTAAACTGCAGCAACATAGAAGTGAAAAAAATACAAAAAAATAACAGCAAAGATCAGATCTTCCTAGCCTTACTCCAGTCCTCAACTAGGACTTTTGCCTGTAGAAAAGGGGGTTGTGACACCTAATCTTTCGAACACTTCTCTATCATAGATGACCGAGCACTCCAGTTGGCTGCTTGGTTGCTTTTTCTCGGCATCCACTCTAAAAGGAAATTCCTTTGAGCTTTACTCAGATTACATATTTCACCCATTAAATTCAAGCTCACCCATTCTAAACATATATTCCCATTGTTTACAGCTTGAACTAGTGAGAGACAAACTGACTTTACTTTAACTGAATTTAGTCCCATTAGCACACTCCATTTAAATGCAGCTAGTACTGCAAGTGCTTCTGTCATAAAGGGTGAAATTGCTTCTACTTGTCACCTCTCCAAGCACAAACATTTTCCATTCAATCTTCTGCCTACCTCTCCAGGTACAAACATCACACCAGTTTATCACATCAGCATAAACACAGTAATTGTGATCAGTCCATTCTTCATTAATTTGAGTTTGGCTTGGCATTACACTCTTTTTTTCAGAATTATTCCATCCATTTTCATTCCAATATGATTTAGTCAATTCAGTCACAATCTGAATAATCCTCATAGGTTCATACAATTTATTCTCAAATACAAATGCACACCTTGCTTTCCATATTTGCCATAGTATGCATGCAATAAGAGCTTTTGCCTTATCATGACACTCCTTCTCATGCAAGATGTGTACTAACCATGTATCAACTTTGGTAATGTTCCTACTATCAATTTTCAGTCTCAATGAGCAGCCAAACCACACAATATTTGTTCTTTCAGAAATCAGCAATAAATGTTCCAGAGTTTTAGAACCAATGTTTCATGTCAATCTAAGTTGAAAATACTAAGGAGGAACCCATCTCAAATCATCCTTAATTTTTTCACTAGGAAAAACATAACAGAGCCAAGGAAACAACCCAATGAATTCAACCAAGTGATTGGAGGACTTAAGAAATTCAGCCTGAATCCATTTTCCCATATCCCCACAAAACCAATTCATACTCATATAAACTAGAATGGAGGAGAATTTATGAACATTATACCACAGAGAAGCCATCCAACTGGAGAACATTTGATTCCGTCTCCCTTGCTCGCCGATACTCACCATATCTGTTTTGCCCATTTCAACTTGCAACAATTGCACTTGTGGAGGAAGCCATCGAGGATCTGCTGCAACCTTTCGATTAAAGCCGCATCGATTGTCTTTCGAAGAAATCGTACCCATAGTCATCAATCGGTTCCTCTATTTTCCGAAGCTCTCCAATGAGTCAACTTTGAGATTGCGACATTAGAGGGGATCTCCATATCCATCCTCCGATTCTTGCCGAAGTGCTGTGCATCTTCCACCACTCTCCTCTACTCTTCCACCGCTTCTTCCCATACCAAAGCCACCATCCTCAGTTATGAACCACACCCATTGATTTACTCTATACCAAGAAATCACTAACACACACACCCTAATGAGCCACTCACCCACGTCGCTCGACCGACGGTTAAAGATCGATGCTGGTTTCATCGGCTCTCCTATGGAGAGATCCCTCCGATTGAGGGAAGGGTTAAGAAACCCTAGCAGAGCCGCAGTGTCGAAGCGACACAAGGTTACATTTAGAGCTAAAGTAGAATTAACTTCATTATATTGCAACTAACTTGGTTAAGAAATTGTTAGAAAGCAAGTGATGATAGCTGTACAATAAACAAACACATAACTCCTCATTGCTTTTGTTTATATGACCACATAGTACCAGTAATAAAGTCAAGTTGTTGCTTTACCATTTTTGTTCTTCAGTCTCTAGTTTTCCTTTCATCTTCTTGAGTTCATCCACAGGTTTTCATCTTAGATTCATTGGTTTATTATCGTTTTATGGTATGAAAGCTCATTGTGGTTGTTTCAATTGTGCTTTTTGATTAGTTTCCATGGTAGATTTTTCTTCATCCTCTTCTCAGATCACAAAAGCCACACAAAACCCTTCTAGCCCATATTACATTTATCCTAATGAGAATGCATCGTTAGTGCTTGTTTCTCCTCTTCTTCATGGATCTAATTACCAGTCATGGTCTAGAGCGATGAAGATGTCGCTACAATTGAAAAATAAATTTCACTTTGTCGATGGTACTATTTCACCTCCACTGATTGATAGTCCTCTTTTTCCAATTTGGGAACGATGTAATACAATGGTCGTGCTTGGCTCACACGTTCGATCTTGGCAACAATAGCTCAGACCGTCCTTTGGATTGATCGTGCCTCAGATATTTGGGATGATCTTCAAGGTTTCTTTGCTCAGTGTGACATCTTTTGTATCGCCAATCTCTAGGATGGATTGCATACTCTCAAGCAAGGTGATTTGTCTGTAAGTGAATATTACAACGAACTTAAAATTATTTGGGATGAGCTAGTTAATCTCCATCCTCTTCCTGTTTGTGGTTGTGTTAATCGCTATTCATGTGGAGCTATTGATAAGATGTACAAGTACCTACAGCAAGATCATGTTATACAGTTTTTGAAAAGACTCAATGATCGATATGCAACAGTGAAGTCACAAGTGATGATACTTGATCCATTGCCTCCAATTAATTGGGTTTTTTCCTTGGTTTCACAATAGGAGCGCGAAATGGGTATTATGTCGCTTCCAACTAAATCTTTAGTTCTTCTTACTAAATTAGGAAGGTCTTATAGCTCACAATATTTAGATCGTTCTAATCAGCATTGCACCTACTGTGGTAAACCTCGTCACACTATTGAGAGTTGTTACAAGAAGAATGGATATCCACCTAGATTCAAGTTTTGAATCAGTCCAGTGTCAATAGTGTTACTCAATCACATGACAACAAAGAAAATCTTATTCCTCTTGTTGGCATGCCTCAATCTCAGTCTCCTAGCATGACTCCACATCTCGTTTTTACTACTGAACAATATCAAGCACTTCTTGCTTTGGTACAAAAGGGCACATCTCTCATCCTAATCATGTTGTTACAGTGTTGCATAAAGTGACAATGTTTCATGTCATATTAAAAATTTTTGGATTCTGAATATTGGTGCAACTAATCATATATGCTCAATTTCTAATTCCTTTATATCACTAAATCCCATTGTTCCCATTACTGTTAATTTGCCTAATGGTTCCATTGTCATTGCTAATCAGCCAAGTTCTGCTAATATTTCAGATTCCATTATCCTTCACGATGTCCTGTTTATTCCTAAATTTCAATTTCATATCATATTAGTTTCTAGACTTACTCATTCCTTTCCTTATTGTATAATATTTCAGAGCAACCATTGCTCATGAGCCTGCCCCAATGGAAGATGATTGGTATAGCTAAAGAACGTGAAGGCTTCTATTTCCTTCCTCATCATTCTACTGCACAATGTCTGGCTTTTGTAGGTGACACTCTTGCTGGTTCATCATTCAATTCTCCTTTTGATTTGTGGCATTTTAGGCTAGGCCATCTTTCTCCACATGTTTTCAAATGTATTCAACAGTTACATCCATATGTGTTGCAAGTAAAGATTTCAATCATTTTGATTCTTGTCATTTCGTTAAACAAAAGTGACTTCCATTTCCTGTAAGTCAAACACATTCCAATAAAGCTAATTACACATAAATTACAAAATGACTAATTGCTAACTCCACAAAATTCATGGCAAATTGGCACATTTACCTCTAATTTCTTGCTCCTTTTGGTAAATTTATACATATTGAAGATCACATTTAGGAAGAAAGTGAACATGA
>JBAGKO010000010.1:24546989-24560514 GCA_037177275.1 Acacia concinna
CCATAATGATAACTCTCCTCCTTCTTCAATTTGGAATAAGGTATGGAAATTAAAAGTTCCGCAATGATGTAAGACTTGTTTATGGGCCATATTGCATAACAGGTTATTAACAAATGCATTAAGAGTACAACGTGGAATGGCAGAAGATGATACTTGTATAGTATGTAAAGAGAGTATGGAATACTTATTACATGTTTTAAGGGATTGTACAAGAACTAAAAGTTTCTGAAAGAGTATAATTCATGGCAAGTACAGGGTAAAGTTCTTTAATACATATTTATGAGAATGGTGTACTTTAAATTTGTCTAAACCAATTGGTTCTATGGAGGACACTAAATGGACATAATTTTTTGCCATGTCGTGTTGGTTGCTATGGATTGGAAATTTAGAAATGAAAAGATTTTTGAAGGGCTTAATGCAGATATTAGCTCTTTGAAGATTCGTGTAGCCGCCATAACTAATTTCATATGAAGAAACAATAAGCGGTGCCATAATGTGAACTTGCAAGGGAGTCATGAAACGCCTGAGGCTCACTCAACAACAACCCCTCAGGTTATTATAAACTTTTTGTGGATGGTGCATTCTCAAAAATTCTCTACTCGGCAGTTTGTGGAGGAGGCATATAGGACCCACAAGGTAACTTCTATGGGGGATTCATGATGAGAATTTAACATGAGGGATCTTTAAGTGCTAAGTTATGGGGCTGCTTAACTGATTTAAAGCAAGCTTGGGACATGTGTATAAGGAAAGTGGTTCTACTTACAGACTGTTTTGATGCTTGGAGACTATGTTGAGAAGGATGTACCGAGTTATATATGCAACGAAGCTTGGTGTTAGAGATTTGAAGCTTAGTAGAGCATAGTTGGCAGGTAGAGATTCGTCATATCCCAAGGAACCTAAACCTGATTGCAGATAACCTTGTGAAAAGAGCACTTAATATGGATCTTGGATTATACTTGGTAGATAGGCTTGGTATTGACTTGGTTCACGTGAAAAAGGGTTAGCAATAGCATTTTTGTTTTTATTTGTTTTTTAGCTTTCATCATGTATAAAAAAAAAAGAATATAATGACGAATAAGACTATCAAAAGAGGTGTTAGCATGCTGTGTAAGAGAATGGAACCGAAACATTGGATAGCTAATAACTTGTGGGACAAACTTAAAAGTTGAGAATGCTTATGGTGAAATGTAGAGATTTGAATTAATATGGTTGACACCAGGATGAACCATGAATCTATGAAAAATATAGATGAGGTCTTCCTTAATAATAGTATGAGATTTATCTAGCTGACTACAGTGGAATCATACTTTCCTGTTGATTAACAAAATATCAAAATGTTAGTACCAATTAACATAAATGAACATGAAACAGGATTTGACTTTCAAGAATATATATATAGTACAATGAACAATAAAAACCTTAATGTCAGCACGTTTAACGTTGTAAGTAGTAATTCCACCAAAAGACTTTGAGGAAAAACACCAAAACAACTGGATAACCCAGACTGAATCATCCAGTCAGTTTGAGAATTGCTCAACTGATCAATGGATGAGACTTTAGTGAGTGCCATGTTGGTTATGTTGATCCTGTCATGGAACATTTAACAATAAGAGGAATCAATATTGGAACAAAGCGAAAAGAATGGCAATTAATTAACGAGAAGGAAGATTAGTTAGAATGAGAGACGAGGTTAAATTTAACACAATGAACCAATGTTGGATTAGTGAAATTAATGACAAGTTAAAAACAAAAAGACTAAAATTAGGGGGTTGCATGGCAAGATGATTTGACAGATTAAGTGGGAGCTTTTGAAAGGTGTGGCCAATAGTTGAGATTATAAATAGTGACACCAAGTATTAGCTAGCCCATTGATTGTTGAGATTATAGGTTTAGAGGAGATAATAGAAGACCTGTAAAGCCTATATTTTCGGTTAAATAAGACTTTGATTCTAAACTTAAACAAAAAATTTTACTATAAATTTAAGGTGCTAAGTTGAAAGTTGAGGTGAATTAAAGGAACAAATACTTATTACCCCTTCAAATTTTTTATATAAGACATATTTATTTAATTCGATTATATTAAAGATGTTTGTTAAGTTATTTAATATGACATATATTTTTTAAAACACTATAATCATCATCTTCCTTAATTCCCTAATTCAATTTATTTTTTTTATTATTGTTGAAGGGGAATCAATACGAGTAAATTAAGAAAATATTGATGACTATGAAGAAAATAACTCTAATATTTAGGATCAAAGTTAACTCTCTAGATATGTCTTATATTAAAGATAAAATAGTCTTATACTCCCTCCAGTTCCTAAATATAAGGAAAGTAAATAAGCTATTTAACTACATCATATATTGTGTATAATTATATTATATATTAATTTATAAGTTATATAAAATAGTTTGAGAAAAAATAATAATTTTAAATGTTTTTAAATAATTTAATTGACTTTTTCAAAATTTTCAAATAAAATTAACTTGATCTTTTATTAAGAAATAAAGGTAGCATCAAAGATAGGATGGACCAGAGAGTTTAATTTCTTTTTAACAATTGCCTTTATAAAAAAGGAAAAAGAAAAATCAAGACAGTCACATGCTGCTTGTGGAATTTGTTTTTTTTTAATATTCTCATAGACCCGGTGACAGCGTGTTTTTTTTTTTTTTTTTTCTTGCTCAGGGGTGACAGCGTGATTGCCAGATCAAAACATAATTTATCATATCTGCCCATATCTGTTACCTTGTTCTTTCCTTTCGTTCCTTCTGTGTCGGTTGTCCCCTCTTGTGTTTAATATGCTTAAAATTATAACTTAATTTCCCTATTTTAGCACATTTATTTTCGCATATTTTAATTCACTAAACTAATCAAACTATTAATCATATCTAGTTTATGTAGCATGTGTTTAATTATTTTTTTCTTTTCACGTAATTTTACATTACATGTTGATAAGTGTAACCTTTATTCTTATTGACTTTTATAAATTAAAGTAAGAATTGAAGGAAAACTGATTCATACGCATCTTTATTTTCACTCAATTTTTAATTTGGTTATTGTGTACTTTTTTCTTAAATGACTTTTCAAAATTTAGTTATGTAATTTGATGGTCTCTCTAATTTATAAAATGTGATTTATATTTAGATGATATTTTTTTAGTTGATATTTAGATGACATACTAAAAAGGGAAAATTCTAAAAAAAGATAAAGGAAATAAGGAAATTCTTATTTAGAGCAGTAAAATCGGGAAATCCTAAATAAATCTTTTTATACTTTTTTTGCGTAATTATGAAAATGATTTAACAACACGAGTATCACAATTTACAACAAGAGTATTTCAATTAACAACATCAACACAAACAATTTACAGCGTAAATACGTAGTACCTAAATACTTATGGTGTTGTTTATTTAAATACTCGTGTTGTGAATTATGATGCTTGTATTGTTAACAATTCAGTGACATTTTCATAATTACGAAAAAAAATACAAAAAGACTTATTTGAAATTTCCCAATTTCGCTATTTTGAATTGAGATTTCTCTATTTTTCTTGTATTTTTTTAATTTTCCTATTAAAAATTTAGTTTTAAAAAAATAAATCTAAAATAATGTCATAAACTAAAACATAAAAGTAAAAAAAAAAAAGTTGATTCAGCTTCCATTTTAACTTTAGACTCAAAAGCTTTTTTTTTATTTTTTTTAAAAGCTATTTCAAACATTACCCATTGAATTGAAGTGGTTTTGGGCCGAGATGTCACACAAGGCCACATGAAGAGTTTTTTCTTCGAAAACATATAAGAGATTTTTTAAAGGATACCCGAACAACACCAAGTTTGAGCTATTTATATTTGAGGATGCGTCAATATCTTTAAAAGTAATTTCAGACATCTTGGGCCAAAACAAAAAAAACAAAAACAAAAAAGCTATTTCAAACATCACAGTAATATTTTGAGGTAAATTTTCACACTAACTATGAGTGTTATTTTGTTTAAGAAGGTTTAGACGAACCAACTACTTATGTAACTAAATTTTGAAAGATTGAGTTGAATGAGTTACATTTTAAAATTGTGTTTGTAGCAATTTGGAGTGAAATCCATATGAACTAAATGATTATTTTTTTCTCCACATACAATAAGATCACTAGTCTTTTTTTTTTAAAAAAAAAAAAGTTTTAAGACAGAATATTTGTTGACAAAATCTGAATAAAAAAACAAAATAGATTATTTGATTTGAGTTCAAGGACACTATCCATCGGTAACTTTTTCAAAAAGAATTACTATGAGTTTACAATGAAGAGGTTTATTTATTAAGAAGTTTCAATAACAAGTGATATATTATTCTTTCTTATATTTAAATTTGTCATTATTTACTCTTCAGTTGTTATGCGAACTTCTTCATAATTAAATCCATTCATTGAAGCCCTTTAATAATTTAATTTTTTTATAAAATAAAATTGACTTTTCAAAACACAGCTTTTCATTCTAAAACACTCTAATTATACTATAGGGCCTATCTGTTTTTGTTTTTCACAGACATTATTGTTACAATAATACTGTGATAAGCGAAACTCAATTTGAATTAAATTTTATTAAAAAAATTAGGCATATTCCCCCGATTTCAATAGCCACCTTATGTCGGTACATTACCAATATTAGTTTAACGTTTTGCCAGCCATGAGCAGGGTGCACCGATATTTTGAGCCAGAGCCAAAGATCCAGCTCACTCGCTTGACCGTGTCAATCAATTTCAATGCCTGCCAGAAAGCGAAAGCCCAACCAAACGAATCTGAATATTAAGGTTATATTTGGAGGAGAAGTGAGTGTTTTTTTTAATGGTTTATCAAAAATAATATTAAAAATGATTTATATTAAAGCCGTGCCAACGGCTTTTGCCTAATTTTTTTTTTCTTGCCAACGGCTTTTGCCTAAATTAATTCAACTAAATAATTGAAAAAACAAAAATCATTACCCTTTCCGCTTTTCGGTTTGATTTGACGGTTTCGCTCTCCTTTTCTTTCAAATTTTAAATATAGTAGTATTTTGCTTATTTATCAGTACTCCTTTGTATAAACCTAGTTTATTTTATTCCATTCTTGTGACTGTTCCTCTGCCTCGATTCTCTCTGTGCTGTGGGCGATTTGGTTCTGGGAAACGAAGGTATGTAGATCCCATTTCTCTGATTTCGTGATAGGCCTTTTCATTCATGCCATAAGTGATGCATCTCGATCTGTGTATTGTAATTCTTTCCACTTGTTCGGCGCACAATGTCCATTGTTTTCTGGATTTCTTGAATAATACTCGTTCGGGGGCTTGATTTTCTTTTGCTTTCTGAGAATTATTTCGGTATTGATCTGCTAGTGCGATGACCCTTTTTTTCATGTTCTTTTCTGCTTCTTAAACTTCTAGATTTGTCCATTGGGTTGCTTGGGATAAGCTTTTGGCATCTGATCTCAATTGATGGCATGGCATTATATTATATTAGTTTGTAGGATTTCAAACTGGATCTTCTGATTGTTCTGACCGGCATTAATTTTGTAAATGGATGGAAAAATCTGGGTTTCACTCCTGTTCTGAAGCACATTGTCATAGAAAGCAGTAATGTGAAGCAATTCACGACAATGAGTGAAACTAATAATTCGTTACTCTTAATCCAGAAAAGAGAAGAAACAGTGGATTTCGTACCATTTTCACCTCATTCTCTGCAATTTATTTATATGATATGGTTATTCTTTTTCTGCTCCTAATTATGCCCAGCATATTATTCAACTCGCTTTTAAAATTTAGAGTTATTTATTCTTGTCATTGACGAGTAATTTAATTTTCTACTCACAGTTTGGGCTACTGGGTAAATAACTGCCTGCAATTTCCTAAATAAATGGTGTTGAAGCTTTAAACAATATATATAATAAACTAGACAACTACTAAATTACTCTAAGTAGTTTGAAGTCACACTTCTTGTTGGTACACATTGCTTTTCTGTTTTGATAGATTGATGATTAATGATTCTTCCTGGTGTAGTGGCAGCCACATGCTTTCTCATTTTGCATTTATTCATAAGCAATGCTTATGCTTTTGTGATTACTTTAAATTTTGGAGGTGGAATTTTTCTAAAGAGTGGTTGTGCAATGCAGGTTTAGCTGTTTAGTTCAAACTAACAACAAATGGGTCGTGGAGTTAGTAGTGGTGGTGGTGAAAGTTCTTTGGGATATCTCTTTGGAAGTGGGGAGAATCCTACTAAAGCCCCAGCCGCACCAGTTCAAGCTCAGCCTACACCTGCTGCACCAGTTCCAGCTCAGCCTACAAATGAGGGGCGTTCCCAAAAGGCAGCTGATACATCACCGCCAAGTGAAAAGCAAATTCCAGCTGGAGTGCCCGGGCATCTAACGAACAATTACCATCGTTCTGAAGGGCAAAACTGTGGCAATTTCATCACGGTAGAGTACTCTTAAACCTTCTATATGGTTTGTATGAAACGTAACAAATGATTTTCTATACATAGTAGGTTGGTAATGTTCCGTACTCTGTTGCCCTTGGCTTAGCCTAGGAAATTCTGAGGTTGCTCATTTTCACAATCTTTATAGCTGGATATGAAGATGGGAATCTCCTTTGCTACTATTCCTGTATTGACTATGCTCATTGAAAATGTAGGTGCTAATATTATTGTCAAAAAGTTAAGCTAATGGGAAAACAAACTTTAGAATAACAATAGTACTGAAAAATGTGAAATTCTATAAACATTAGTTTCTGGTGAAAACTGCTCAATTGAAAAGAATTTCTGTGTCTGCGCTCACATACATCCTCTTCACTGGAAAATGAGAGGTTATAAGCATAATTATCTGTTATAAAATTGGAATATGAAATGCAAACGGAAAAGAACTATAAATCTTATCAGATTTCTGGACTAAGTGAAAAATAAATTGCAATGCATTCTGTAAACGTTTTATATCTATACAATAACCAAAATAAGTTTAAGCCATAATTGCTAGAACAATATAGTCATAAGTCTCCAAATAGTTATGTTTCATTTATAATATATTATCAAAAAATTTACTATGACCCAATAATGTCTTCATATTCTTTTGGGAACTGTTGCTGTATAAATAAGAAACCGCTAGAAAACTTTGAAGGTGAAAGAATTCAAAGAACCAATTCAACAAGAAATAGTCATGCGCCAGTATGAATGAGTAATTCTGTGAGTATAAGGATGGAACACACACACACACCCTTTTGAGGAGGTAATATTGGTGGTAGAGCTTTGAGGAAAAAATCTTTCATGGCAAGTTTAATGTTTTAGTGGGAATTGAGACGTTTGAAGTATGTTTCTTGCTTATTAACCAAAAAACAAAACAAGGTTCTTTCTTGACCAATACAATAGAGCACTGCATTTAGGTCAATTGAGACCCTTTTTGTTGTAGTTGATTTTTGAATGCAAGTTCTCCACTTTCCTCCTAAAAAACTTAGTTTCTTTCTTCTTTTTTTTTTTGGGATTCTGATTGTGATGCTGTTTGTATGGTTCATTCTTGATCTTACATGACCTAGCCAAATCATAGTGCAAAGAAATTACAAAGTCACAAACCATTAGCGATTTTTGGCCAATCGCATTATAAGTAGTTGAGTTTTTTTTTTTTTTTTGTATTGGGTTCTGATTGTTTTATTTATGATCCAGCATATCTCGGTAAAACCCTGGCACGAAGAAATCACAGAATCAGGAAATTTATCGCCTTTATCTTGTTTGAACTTCCCACAATAGCAATTATTACCTGTTATAATTATACATGGACTAAAGGTAGTCAGCAACATGCATACATGACATAAAATATGACTGTTCTCTATCATCCAAAAGAGGTTGCTGAGATGATGTTTTAGGAGTCAGGGTTTGATTAAAATTTCTGTTTTCCTGTCAATAGCTCATTTGCTCTGATTGCAAGAGAGGGATTCCTTTTCCATTCATGCGATGTCTATTATGTTATTGTAACCATTACTTCATACTTTCTATATATTTCAATCACGTTTTGGAAGTAGGGGCAGAATGTGATCATCATCTGCAGACTCATTTTCACTGCATTTCATTTCATTCTGTTTTGTGTACAAGCAAGTTGATGGTAATGAAGCCAAATCAACATCATTCTTAATACTGTGGTATCTATTTGGGCGCAGGATCGACCATCAACGAAGGTTCATGCTGCCCCAGGTGGTGGATCCTCCTTGGATTACCTTTTTGGTGGCCCTCCTCCTGGAGGAAAATGATTAATCTGTATGAGTAATGGCAATGCCTAAAGTACGTCTTAGTGTTTTTCTTGTGTTTAACCGTGGACGTGATTGTTCCTTGCGCTGTTGAATCAAATTTCCTGGACAATGTTATTCTGGTTGATTGACTAAAATATTCTGATGATTCAATATGGTATTAATGTCTTCCCCTGTTCAATGTTGTGTGGTGATTTCACCATAGCTATTATTCTCTCCGGACTTTTTTGTAAGTAATTTTTTTTAATTGTGGAAAATGAAATGATGGTTAAATTTAGTTAGAAAAACAATATGTCAAAAATATCATGTCTTTTATAACTAGACCCTATTTATGAGAAAGAATATGAGAGATAATTAATAGAAAACATATGATAGATAATGAGTAGAAAATAGTAGAGAAAATGGGTAAGGAAAATGTATTTATTTAATAGGGACAGAAAAGAAAAAAATAATTTAAATTTTGAAAAAAAAAAGTTGTCTATATTATAGATTAAGCTTAAAAGAGAGAGAATTGATTATGGAAAAAAAATAAGCCGATGGAGTACTATTGTAATAGTAAAATGGTATCTTTTTAAAATTAAATTTAGTGTTTGTGATTTTTAAAAAATTAAACTTATTTCTTTGAAGTACTTTTTTTATTTTTGGGTTACCCTTTGAAGTATTTTTAACCAAGCTTGATAAATGTCAAATATCCTGTCATATGGATCACGTTTTTGGGCATCAAGATAAAAAGGTGCCATTGGTAATACATTTAGATTAACTTTTAATAATAATTTTTATAGATAAATATGTGGGAGAAGTTTTATTATAATTTACGCAAACCAATATTTTAAAATTAAAGCCAAACATAAGAGTAAGAGTTTGGTTTTAAAGGGTTTGTTATATCTGGTCACTAGATATAAATTCTGCTCCAATTGTCAATGCAATAACACGATAATATATGAAATTTTCTATGAAATAATATTATTTAGGTACAAATGTTTGAAAATATGTTGAATTGTTTTGAGGGGTAAATGTTATGTTTAATTCTTTTTTCCCTATGTTTTTCAAATTTCTCTGTTTTTTTTTTCAGGTTTATAGAGCAAAATGTTTTTGTCTTTCTTAATAAGTGCATTTTGGTGAGGCTGGTTACAACTTACGAATACTTGGTAAATTTTTTCAATTTCTTTGCGTCCATCTATCTCAAATGATTAGCCTCTACCTACCTTTCCCCCACATTTTCTATCTTCCTCTCCCTCCCTTAATATATACACACAGGATAAATATCACCTCCATTGATGACTTAATCCTTTCATAATCTATTTTACTCTTGATATTTATGCATCTCTCCACTAAATCAACATCTTTCCTGATTTTTCCTTTTTTAATTTGACTTTCCGTTTTTGTCCTTTACATATCTCTGAATGTTCCAATCCAATCAAATCTTCTACCATAACCATTTTTAATATGCTCTAAAGTTTAATTCATGTCATAATGGGTCTAAAAATCTCTAAAAAGGAAAAGTTATTACTTCTCAAGATGTGATTGCCTTTGAAATTGTTTCCCCACACACGCCTACATGATTTTTTTTTTTTAAATACTGTCAACTTGCATGCAGCATTTTTGGATCTATTTTAGAGGTTTGTAGCTTTCCTTTTCAACATAGTTGTTTTCTCTGGGATTCAAATTCAAAACCCAAAGAGATTTAGTAAAGCTTTACATTATTATACCAACTATGTGTTGATTATAGTTTAAACATATAGGACGTTTGGATTTACTTTTACAAAATAGCTTTTGGAACAAACCATAATTTTCAGAATAGATTTTTCAGAATAACTTTTGTGAAAATATAGGTTTGGATAACTTTTATGGATTACGAGGTAAGTATGTGAAAGAAGTTTTGTCTCGGTATACGCAAACCATAGTTTCATAATTAAAAAGAAAGAAAAATTCAATTCTGAAAACTATGGTTTGAAACCTAACTTTTTGTCAAACCATTATTTTTAAATTGTATGAAGTGTTTAGCAATTTTCACTAAACTATAGTTTAAAACAAAGGTGTACATCATCAAAACTAATTTAAATAAAGATATTTGAAGTTTTTATCATTGTTTTACTTGTGTTATTTTTTCTTTATTTTTATCTTCTTTTAAAATTCAATTAGACATGAATGGAAAACACATTTTTATTTATAATGTAGTTACTTTCCATATGTTTTGCTTCAAATATATAAACACCGCCTCCATTTTCAAAACCTATACTTTAACAGTGTCAGGAATATTCCATTAAAGATTTTTTTTTTGGGGTAAAATTTTCATTTAAGATTTTATCAAAACCAAAACGCTAAGAGACAAATACATTTGTGACGCTTTATTTTATTAAGGGAAAATTAGGAGGAAGAACCAATAGAAAAAGATATTTATAGAGAATTATCATAAAAATTGTAATTATTTAGAAAGAAAAAATACATAAATATAAAATTACAAATACTACAATGCCCTTAACAAAATTTCCCACGTTCTCTCCCACATTCTTATTTTAAAACTAATGCAGAATTTTTAGTTTCACTAAATTTAACATCAGTTTTCCCAATTATAATTTTTTTAAAAATCAAAAAATATTTTAATTACAAATATAATTATATAATTTTAATCAAAACTAAGGTCTTTTATAATTTGTCATATATGTTAAACTAAGAAATTTTGGATGATTTAATTTTGTTTTAGAAGCAATTTATGTGGGTTAAAAAATCTATTTAATGTTCACATTTTTTTAAAAAAAACTAAATAATCTATTATATCATGAAAAATATGAAACGATTTTAGTTTTTAATTTTATAAAAATATTTTAATTGGTATCAACATTGATAATATACTTTGACAACTTGATTACATAAGTTGGTGAAAAATAAAAATTTAAAAAGTGAGATTAACCATTGTTGATTAAATATTATATTGATTTTTTTAAAAAAAATCATATAACTATGGGTGGTTTTAGTTTTAACTTAAGTTAATTTTTTAGTCATGGATACAAGAGATATTACAGAGGTTTGATTAGGGGCAATTTAATGATTTTAAATTAATATTATAATGTTTGGACATTTTAAATAATTACAATTTTTATAGTCCATTATACTAAATATTATTTTATCTATATCCTTTATTTTAAATTTCTCTTTTGTTAAATACTTTTGTCCAATCAAAAATTCAAAACCTTATGAAATCAATCATATTTTATAAATATGATATCTACTTTTTTTTTCTACAGAAATTTTAGAAAAGGGGTTAAGCTCACACATGATCTAAATGCAAGTTTCTAATCCAAATCCAATAGTTAGGTGTGCATGATTAGACCAAGAGTACATACGCTTCCACCAAGACTAGTTGGAGGCAACGCCCACACCCATGATCTAAGGGTAAGTCTCTAATCTAAATCCAATAGGTAAGTGTGCATGATTAGACCTAGAGTACATACGCCTCCATGAAGGCTAGTGGAGGCAACACCCACTGCTTGATCCTATGTCATCCCATGCATAAGAGATGCATCCCCAAGTGTCGTGACTAAAACAACAATAAATTAGTCTTCCCAGAAATTAAACACACTCCATTTATGAGAGTGTCTGATCCTTTCGCCAATCAAACCTAAAGACAATGAGTAGATATGTACCTTTTACGCTAAGAGACAAAGTATTGATCATTGGAGCGATATATTTTTCATACAACACCAGACTTTCTGTTAGATGTGCTTAGTTAGAGGGGATGCATAGTAGGAGAATAATTTTCTTGTTTCTGTACCCATAAAAAGAGGGAAATTTTAACCTTCATTTCCAAATCTAATGAATTACTCTTATGTGTATCTGTAAAATATATCATCATCAAAATTGTTAAACTCATGAGTTTATATAAACAAGAATATAAACTCAAATGGTAAATTTGTAAGAGTTAAATTTTATTAATAAATAGTTGTTAGAAATATATAATACAAATATAACAATGAAAATAATTTAATTTAAATATATTTTAAATATGAATAAATGAAATTAAATCCATTAACATTTATAATTTATTATAGCAATAAAGAAATTGCTATAAAATTTATATATACAATCATTAAACATGATCAAAATGAATAAAATAATAAGAGTTTAAGAGCACAAAATTTTGTAAAGTAAAAATAGTAAACTTGATATGTAAACTCATGAGTTTAATTAAGTTTATCGCTTGCCCGAGTTTGAATGAAAACTAAATCAATTTTGTGAGTTAAAAACGTAAAACTAATAAATTCAAAAATTCAGCTCTGAATTTAATAACAAAGGTAATCATTAATGGCATAACCCACCATTTCTCTCTGTCTCCTTCAACATTTTGTCCATACTCCAGACAATATCTTTTTATCGACTTGCCAACTCTTGATTTTCTACAAATCTTAGTCCAAGCTTCTCTTACTCTCTATGTCCACTCGAAAGAATAACATAAGAGATCAAAACAAACCAATCTAAAACAAGAGAAGAGAAATATGAAATTAGCATCTCGTCTTGCAATGTTGGGGTAATCACCATTGACACTGGAGCGACCATCAACTTCTGTTAGTCCAACATAGATGATGTCCAGATTTTGTGGCGTTATGTGTCTGTAAGATGAGAAAAGAAAAATTGTATTATATGTGATTAACTCTATACAATGAGATCTCTTTATATAGACTAGGAAAGGAAACAACATAATCAATTACAATAAATAAGAATAATGGAAATTAATATAAGAATAGAAAAATTCCTAATTATATATAATCAAATAAATCATAATTATCATTGATTTGATTATCAAGCACTAAAACTCCCCCTCAAGTTGGAGCGAATATATCAATCATGCCGATAAGGGGTTTTGTAAGAAGATCGCTCAACTGATCATCTGATGTCCTGTACAAATAGTCTTGTCTTTTATCTTTTCTCGAACAAAATGGCAGTCAACTGCAACATGTTTTATTCATTCATGAAATACGGAGTTGGATGCTATATGCAGTGCTGCTTTATTGTCACACCATAGCTTTATAGGTAATGATGTCTTAATACCCACTTCCTTCATTAGCTGATAAATCCATATGATCTCTTGTACAGACTAGGCCATAGCTCTGTATTTAGCTTCTACACTAGATTTTCATACTACTGCCTACTTCTTACGCTTACAGGATACCAAATTTTCACCCACAAAAACACAATATCCCATGATGGATCACCTTGTGGTCTTTGATCCAACATGATCAACATCACAAAAACGCTCAATGCTTGTGTGGCCATTGTTTTTATA
>JBAGKO010000010.1:24560614-24573469 GCA_037177275.1 Acacia concinna
TATACACAGTGAGTGCCGAGAGAGAGGGCACTAGATGAGTTACGGTATTGCATATTGCATGACTTGCATTGATTATATTGTTATTGGTTAGTGTTCTGCTACCGAGATTTCTCCAGAAATCTTACCCTTTCCACAATGCAGGTGAAGGAACTTCAGGAGGTAAGGAAAAGAGATAGAATGAGCATGTTAGATGTGTCTACTATTTGCTTCTGGATAACTGTATATGTTATGATACTGGATTCTGGACTGGTATTGTATGTTATGTTTCATGATGTAAATATGAGGATATGCTTTTACATAGCTCTTATGTTGTCCGAATAGCATGAGCATTGAGAGAAAAGGGAAAAATAGCATGGCATTGTGGTTATGGCATTTTGGCACTTGGTTTTTGGCTATCTTCAACTTAAATTTGGGTTGCTACATTTTAATAAATGACTGAGTCTGACCACGAGCCTTTGCATGCTAATAGAGCATATTTGTAGCTACAAATGGAGTGGTGGAACATGTCATTTGGAGTTTTATAGAGAAAGTTATGTCTTCCTAAAGTTGGGCAAAAAATATGAAAAATTGGAAAATGACCAAATGAATAGTGCCATTTTGACCATATGAACAGGGATCTTTGAGGGATTGTGCATGTGTAATTCTATGCTATCAATGTATGAGATTATTTTTTCCTTAAAGAGGAATGAAAGAGCTATCCAACGAACTTGGAATCACTTCGTTTTGATTTTTCTAGAATTAGTTATGATTTTTCAATGTTGGTCAAAATTAAGGGAATGATGAATAGTAACCCGAGGATGAAAAATTTTTGCCCCTTTTTTTCCAACTTAAAGTCATAACTAGTGATTCCAATAGCTCTAATATGGTAAGGTAAAGAGTTTAAAAGGAAGGTGTGACACAATGCAAGTGATAAGTGTGGGGGAAGGGATTTGAATCTTGGTTTTGAAAGTGATGTCATTTTTCATGTGGGTTTTCATTGAGAAAATCATGCAACTTTACATAAAGCATTTTTGCATTTATTGGCATCCTCAAACTTTTTAAAAATTATTTTGAAATTTTTTCAAAATTCTTTAGTGATATCCTGACATTTGATTTCATGAATGTTTGAGAATGTATGAAATTGATTTGTGTGAGGAATATTAACCTTGTAGGTTGGGGAAACTGACAACTCTAGGTTTAGTTTTATGTATAACTCATTCACCTTGAGTAGAGGAGAGTGATTAACCTATATGGAAGGATACTTTGAGTTTGTTCGATTCTTTTAATATGAGTGAACTCCTTAGGACTATTACGCTCTAGAACTTGACTTAGTTCTTAGTTGAGGCTAGTTAGCACATGATCTTGCATGCCTATGATTGAGGCATTCATTTCATTACCCTTTTTCCCAAACACAAGCCATCCATATCATATCATCCTATTTGTCACCCCTTTGAGCCTACATTTTCTTTTTCGTCACCCAAATTTGATTTGACACTCTCCTATATGGACTATCTTGTTTGGAAGACCATTTATATGTTGCATATTGATATTGTCATTGGCGATATGAAGGAGGCATAATAATAATAAAAAAAAAGAAAATTAAAAAAAAAACAAAAGAAATAAACAAAGAGGAAAAAAAGGAAGAAGTAAAAAAGTCTATGCTATTCACACAATGTGATAGGCAAAAGCAAGGCTAGAAAAAGAAATTAGAAAAAAAAAGGAAAAAAAGAAAGAGAGAAGGAAAAGAAAAAAATGTGCCAAAAGAAATGCCAAGGGATATGTGTTTGATTGTAACTTGCTATTATAGTACATCCATGATAGATAGCATGATAGAGTGTTGCATTAAATTTTGTTCATTTTTCCATATCATTCACTTAACCCTTTCTATCATTACAACCCTTGAGAGTCCTCTTGATTTTGGCATTTTCATGCTTGCATGGTGGAGACTTAAGAGCTAGGTTAAGCCTATGGTAGGGTGTAGCCTAAATGAGTAGAGTGAAATAATTCCCTATATAGTGAGATAGAGCTAAACACTTGACTTGAGAGCCCTTGAATCTATTTAAAGATGTTTGAGTTATATGTAGATACTTTCTGATTGTTGGGGGTGGGATTGCTTACTTGGAGAGTTGAACTTATTGCATTGAGATTTTTATACATGATTGACTTCAATTGAAAAGGTTTATTAGAGAGTTTTGAAGTTTTAATTGTTTGAGTTTTGCTCGGAGTGCAAAAGGCTAAGTGTAGGGAATTGATAATCCATATTTTAACCATTTAATTCCATGCTTTTTGGAGAGTTTTCATTAATTAAATTGTGTTTAAAGTGCATTAAATGAATAAATTAGAATTATTGTGGATTAATTTGGAAAACATGAAATTATGGCTTAAAAGGGTATTTTTGTCATTTATTTCTAGCATTTTAATTAAGGACATTTGGTATTACAAATTCTTGGGTTTATCGCAGCTTGGAAAAATTAGAGAGAAAAGAAATTGGGTTTTTATTGCAAGGAACTACAAAGCAAGAGGGAAAAATTATACCAAATTGAAGGAAATCCAGATCCACAATCCATGGAGCATTCTTTGCCCCGGTTGAGCACTCTATGACCCAACTAGAATGAAGAAAACAAAAGGGGAAATCACAACAGGGACTCACGCATTCATTCACGATCAACACACACCATCCTTCATCGTTCACTCCATATCCATCGCCATCATCGATCATCACGATTCTCGCTGGTGACCTTGAATCCAGCTCTCCCATCCTTTCCGTCATCGATGAGCAATTTGGAGAGAGGAGGAACCCACACTCTAGACCATCAATCATCACCTTTGTCTCCATATTTCTAGACCTTCGTCCGCAACTGATCCTTCATCCGTCGACTATGGCTCCATCTTTGTTCACCATTATTGCTCCAGATTGTAACACCGAGAACTCTCCATGTCACTAGATCTTTTTTGTTGGCCACCTTCATCTCATCCAGAATCAGGGATTCGATCTTTTCTCATTTACTTCGTCCTTGAGTAGCTAAATTCATATTGTTTCCCTAGTAATAGCATGGTATTCGAGCCTATATGCATATTGTGAGTCATAAGTTACTTTTCCTTCTTTTGCATGATCTGTATTCTGAACATTGTTGAATCTCATTATGCTAGCTGTGTGGCTCAATTGATCAATATGATTTAGCTAGATATCATGTGTGTATATCCAAAGGAATTTTGAACTCTAATTGTTATTGGATCTCCATCGGTTGAAACTTGAATACTGCCTTTTACATGCTATTGATGATTAGTTCAATGTAATTGATGGTTCTTATGCCTAGTTTACTTGATTAGGAATTGTAATTGAGCATGCTATTCTTGTTATGATGCTAGTTGTGTCCTTGAATCATAGAAGTTCACTAATAATTTCTATTCTAATTGAATCTAAGAGGCACATCATTAATCTATGCTAGTTGTGTAGTTTATGGTGTAAATAGCTTACTAGTTGTAATCTAACCTACCTAAGAATTCAAGCTTATATGTGACTCTAATCCAATTTGGGCAAGGAAGATTCCAAATGTCTCTAGGGAACCAACTATTCTCATTGATTACTCCATTCACTTTAGTCACTATTTTGTTCAAGTACTTACTGGTAGGGGTGTTCAAAAGATCCTGGCCCGGTCCCGAGATCTTAATCCCGAGAATTTCCCGGTCTCGGTCCCGGGATCACCCTTTCGGATTCCGGGATAATCCTGGTCCCGGTTTATATTTTTTTTAATTTTTTTATCTTATAAATTAAAACTATCCTTTTATTTGTGTATTCTTCCTCATATTAATTAAGTTATCTTTTCAAAATATGTGTATAACATCTTTAGTTGGAATTAAATCTCATATATTGTGATACTAAGCTTAACTATATACTGTATAAATATAATAATGAAGATAAAAATGACAATAATAAACATAATTTCTAAACTCTAGATCAATTTATGTAATTATTACGGTCTTATTAGTTGTTAAATGATTATTTTTAATAATAAAATATTATAAAAAAAATTTTTAAAATTTTTTTAAATAAAAAATAAAAGAAATCCGGGACCGGGATTTCCCGATCCTGGGGTACAGAGATTTTCCCGGGACCGGGATTGAAATCCCAATCCCGATCCCTTCCCGGGACCGGGACCGGGATTGGCAAATCTCGGCCCCGGTACCGAGTTTGAACACCCCTAGTAAATTCTGCCGGGGTTCCTTCAACTTTTAATTATAGAATTTTGTAACGTTTAAAGGAATGAGGATGAATAAATAATTCTCTTATTTCATTTTCTTCCTTTTTGATCTGAGTTTCAGTTATTCTACACTTTTCTTCAAACACAACAAATTTTTCTAATTGCTAGAGTAGCTCTTAAAAATGCTTTCAGCAAAATGATACCCGGATGGACCATGAAGCCATCAAGGTTTCTTATTCGCATTGAAATGCCCCCAAGACTCCAACAGCAGATGGAGCGACAAGTTTTACTCTACCATTCATCCTAATAGATCTAATTTCGTAATATTCTAATTCTAATCACTGGGCGGTGTTTAAAGAATAGTAATATTAATTTTTGCATCCTTTCTATATAAAAGATAAAAAACACTACCGGAACACGCAGACTTGTTAACTTGGTATGGTAGTCCGATTTGTTATATAAGGAGCGCCATCCATGAACAAGGCGCTTCAGCCATAGCCTCCTTGGCTTTAATAACATATCTAGAAGGGAAAAAAAAATGGAAATTTCGATGACTAGTCTCATTTTATTATGTTTTTGGCCGTAAAGTTTTTTTTTTTTTTTATCTTGTACGTTTTGTTGTATGTGTATTTGTCTTGTAGCGGAGAATACATTTAAAAAAAAACAGAGAAGAAAACGGGGGAATTGGGAAAAGGCGAGTAGAAACAAGAGGATGAGGCCATGATCCACGAGGCAAAGGACAAGTGGGTCTATTCACAAAAATAGAATCCAAACGCATTCATTACATTATTGTCGTCTTCAAAAACCGTCACAAACAGGTGTGATAGGGATCCTCTGCTTTTGCCTCCTCCTACCCTTCACCTTTACTCCACCCAAACCTCCATTATCCTCTCTCAGCAACCCCCTTCAATCCATTCTCTTCCTTTAAATTCCAAACCCCACCACAACGCTGATTCATATTCTTATTGTCCGTCGTTAACAGAGGGGAACCAACAACGTCCGCCTGTGGCTCAGGGATGAAGAGGCCACTTTTCGGTCATGTCGCGCCGGCTGCGGGCGATGATAAGAAGATGAAGAAGGTTAGGCTGGCGGGAAATGATGAAGAACTCGGCAATCGGACGGCGGAAAACTACAGCGGGTCTGTTTATTTTGATGAGAATCTGCTTTTCGAGGTGCTGAAGCACGTGGACGCGAAGACGCTGGCGGTGGCGGGATGTGTGAGCAGGCAGTGGTACAAGACGGCGCAGGACGAGAGGTTGTGGGAGATGATCTGCTCCAAGCAGTGGGCTAACACCGGCTGCAGCCAGCAGCAACTACGCACGGTGGTCCTTGCGCTCGGTGGTTTCCGCCGTCTTCACGCGCTTTACCTGGGGCCTCTCTCCAAGCCACAGCCATGTTCGACCTCCTCCGCCTCGTCGTCGTCTTCGTCTTGGCCTGCGGTGCCGAAGGTGATTCGATCGAAGCCGCAGTCTCGGCTGGGTAAAGACGAGGTTCATCTATCCTTGTGTCTGATGTCGATCAGCTGCTACGAGAAGATGAATTTCAACAAGAGGAACAGATGATTTTGACGATCAATTATGTTGTGGATTTCTGATTCGGCCTATGCCTATGTAATCTGCCGATGGCCTTGGTTTGGAATTTGTATTTGTACGGGTGTGATTCCCGGATTAGATTACAGCGACCAGATCTGTAGTATTATTAACACAGATTTGAGTTAACTGAGCAGGAATCTGGGTAATGGGTGAATTATATTATACTAATTTGATAAACCCGATTGCTCACCGTGAGGTCCCTTCATAACAAATAACAAACACAGACAGACGAGGGCATGATGCGCTGTTATTAGTTTTTCTAATTAACAGAAAAAATCTTTAGTTATAACACTTCATCTGATGAGTAAGCTAAATTGTGGTAAACCGTAATCTCCTGGGTGCCTTTTTTTTAAGAAAATTCATGATTTAATTTTAGAAAGAGAGCAAATAAATGAAGCGTGGTAATAAGTCTAATAAATGTGGGGTTGAGGCTAGGATAGCGGTTGATGGCTCTTGCTTCAGCCTAAAGGGCACAAGAGTAAAGAGGGGCACGTGGATGAGACGTGTTGGGTGTGCCATGCCACTGGCTACTCAAAAAAAGCCTAACTTGACTCAAAAAGCCTTCATGAGAGAATCCGATTCCTTCCAGCACTTAAAATTGCCCCCCAAATTTTTTGGTAACTTGATAAATTGAGCTGTCTTTGATTTCAATTTTCTTTCCGTTGGTCTAAATTGCTGCTCTGGTTGTTTACAGGAATTGATGGATGGATGGACACTATGCTGCTGGATCCATGTTGGGATATTCATATTCCTTCCCTCTTTAATTAAGACATGACAAGTTGCCAATGAAAGTTGCTCGCCAGCTATCTAATGTTTAAACGACAACTGTCGGCTGTTTAACTGCTAATATCAAATGCTCTTCCATACCTTTTTTTTTTTTTTAAACACCATAAAAATACTGTACAAATAGTAAATAGACAATCCAATAATGTACAATATTAAAATCTGAAAATTTTATATCAGCAGGAATATGAATGCTGATATAAAATTTTTAGAATATTGTGAAAATACATAAATGTCCCTGACTTTTTATAATTTGAGTATCTACTTTCATAATTCTAGAGATATATATGTATGCAAGTTGAGAAAATATATACTCATGTTGTGCAAAGCCAGATGTATTTTTATAATTTCATAAGACTATTCATATTTGAAATTTTCAGATTTCACAGCACTGAATTGTCTTTTTACCATTTCCATGGTGATAACACCATACTTTAATAAGTTATTTCATGGTATTTTGGGAGATTTAATCACTACTTTTGGGCTTAAATTACATTAATTATGATTAATTGTGATTAAAGATGTTTGCATGAAATTAAGATTAAAAGTGGCAAAAATGTCACATAATTCAATATTGATCTTAATTGATTTATTTTTAGAATATAAGTTATTATATTTTGGGTTAATTTTCATTTTAGATCCATTTGGAGAAAATTACAAAAGAGTGCCAATATTTATGGAAAACTGCAAAATAATGGAGAAAAGGGGCAAGTAAAATTACAGTATTCTGGAAATTTCAAAAAGACCCCGAATGGATTGCCAGCGTTTTTTCTTGTTTGAGACTCTGATTTTAGGTCTGAAAGGAAATGAGAGGGAGAGCTAGATCAGGGGTGTCAATTGAGAATAGTTATATATACATTCATAACATTATCAAAGATATTACATAGAAACAGATATATCAATTTACAATAATATAATCTCATTATTATATTTATCATATAGGTGCACAAATATCAATACATAACAATTCACTTTCTAAGCTCCCTTACTTCTCCTCACCTTATTTCCTTTGACTGAATCCATGGGCTAGTACTTACCCATGTGACTGGTAGTTCAATTCAATAAGCTCACCAATCAAGTGATATGGATCGGCCAAAATCCATAGAGCACAAGATCGGACCATGGGTTTCCCCTATGAGACTCTGATTTTAGGTCTGAAAGGAAAGGAGAAGGAGAGCTAGATCATGGGTGAACAGTACCGCGAGCTGGGGGCTAGGATTTGGAGGGAGAGTTCGGTGAGGGAGAGAAGGGAGCACGGCCATCTTCCTCTTTTCTGACCACTATAGTTGCTCTCATCTCTCCAAGTACCGCCACCATCACCTTTATATTCCTTCCCCCAGCGTCATCAGCTTACCATCATCTACTGCTGCCGCCATCGAGCTCTACCACCATGGTCTTCTCAGCCAACCACCACTGTCCCCACCATCCACGGAGTTTCCGCAAACACCACCTCCATCATTCTCTTTCTTTCCATTCTCTCCACCATCTCCCTTTCTGCTACTCCACCATAGTCCAGCATATTTCACCTCTCCTTCATTTCTCTTCATTTCCAGTCAACCTCAACACCATTCCACTCCACTTTCCTTATCTTCCATTTTTCTGTGTATTCCTCCATATACGACTGCCATGAATTTGAGTTTGGGAGGGACAACACTGATTACAATCTGTGGTGAAGGTTTTCAACTCTTGAAAGATTGGGAATTTTGCTTGAATTCTTGAGTTTAATGAGTTTTTCTTGATCTTAGTTCTTTTATAAATTTTCTATTATTATTATAATTTCTATATAAGACTATAGTAGTTTCAAATAGGATTTTATTGTGAGTTATTTGGACTCTATAATGTTGAGTTAAGATTGTTTATTTTGTGATTGTGTTTGGATTATTGTAATTGAACGATTTTAATTATTATTTTCTATTAATTCATTGAAACCATGCTTCCTATGTGATTACTAGTTTGTGTAGTTAATTTGGGTTACATTGAGTGTTGTGATTTTGTATTCATATCAGAGGAAACAATTGCATAAATTTAATCTATTTCACACATCAAGTGGTTCTTTAATAATATTCTTAAATAATAGCTATGCTATGAATGTGATAATAGGAATAGCTATTAATTAGGAGTATTAGACCCAATGTGATTAGTTGAGATTTTTAATTAAGACTTGATGAATTTTTACTCACATAGCATTAGTGAAGTAGGATAGTCATTGGACCAATTCCTTAAGAGATTCACTTCATTCATATCCTATTTCATTTTATTTGCAAAATACCAAAAATAATAGTTTAGAATTTTAATTAAATTACATTCTTCTATTAATTATTATTTTACAAAACCATAAACCAATTTTATCTTGTTTTCATTGCATTTGCATGACATTTATATTACTTAAGAATTCAATAAAAGGCTCCTCGATAAGAGAGAACAATTCTAGATTTGCCTATATGCAATTCTTGATAATTTTTTATTTTGGATCCCAAAACTAACGATAAAAAAGTCCTCATCACATAGTGTTTTTATGAAATTTTCTCTCTTTTTATTACGTCCAAATTTTTGAAATAGTCCAATGCTATTTATAGTACAACTTCCTGTTTTTAATCTAAGACTAACTGGCTTTATTTTAAAGATATTAATGAAATTAAATAAAGTTATTTTAAAGTATTTATGTTTATCATTTTTTTCAAACTAATTTATTTAACTTATAGACTGATATGGTATAATTTAATAGTACATTACATATGTTGTGATTAAGAAATCTATTTAATTGTTTTTATCTTTGATCATCTGAGTTATTTATAAGCATCTGAGCAACCGACTATTCCGGATGCGCGTGGACGTAGGACCATATTTTTATGTATCCGAGCAACTAACTATTTTGGATTCACAGCGATGTAGGACCAACTACGGGAGGGTAGCTCGTTCCCACCAAGTAATTATCGCGTTGATTATTCCAGATCCTCGGCAATATAGGACCAACTATGGGGGTTGCTCGTTCCCATCAAGTAATTATTGTGGCGACTATTCCGAATTCACGATGATGTAGAACCAACGATAGAGGGTAGCTCGTTCCCACCAAGTAATTATCGTGGCTGTGTACCCAGGGCTTAAACACGAGACCACTAGTTAAATTAGCACTACCCCCCGCTAGTTGAGCTAAGTACTTGGTGGTATCTATTTAGTTTTTGTAATATATAAAAGAAGTCAAATGAGTTTTGTATTAATAATTAGTCATTAAATTAGTATAGATCTTATGTTTTCTATGCATTTAAATTCCCCCTCTTGTCATAATTATAAAAGCCAGTTGACTTTTTTAAAAAAATTATAAGAAAGCTAATTAGATTACTTTAAGACATTAAAATTTATCATTTTTCTTCAAATTATATTATTTGACTTATGAACTAAGATATAATATAATAAAGCATAACATATAATATAAGTAATGTAATTAGCTTTCTTAAGATTTATAAAAATGTCAACTAACTCTTATAATTAGAACTTGATGAAATAAATTTTGAATCCTAAGGGATGAATGAAGTGTCTTGCAACAAGCACCATTGTAGGGGAGACAACCAATAATCCACTCTCAGTTGGTCCTATTATAATGAACATTATGCGTGTTCTTAATCATTTTTTAGAAGGAATTTACTAATTTCAAGAAGTATTAATTTTTTTCAATTTTCTTTCTCATGCTCTCCTCCAACTCTTGCAAAGCGCAGCATTGTACTTTGGCGGCATGGTTGAGGGAGAAACAGTAAAAGGACAATGGAAGTAGTAGAGAGTGGATCCTCTCCTTGTCAAGATCCCTCCTTAGTATTTCAATACTCATTGAAAAAAATACAAAAAAATGGTGTAGGGCCCCCTTCTAGTGCCATGAAGGTGCAAGGGAGGGATCTTGATAAGGAGAGGATCCACATTCGGAAGTAGTACCCATAAGAACTATCTATACCTCATAGCTAGGTGGTGAAGTGGTTGACAACATGAGTAGGAATTAAATCAAGTCAAATCAATTCTTTTTATTAAAAAAAAGCAGGAAACAGAGGAGTGTGTATGTGTGTAACTGTGTATGTATAATATTTGGGCCACGAATATCTTAAACATTCAGATAGGCTATTATCCAAGCTTTTTGTAGCCCAGGAGCCCAACCAAAGTACAAGCCTGTTAAGAAAAGTCATGGACTGATATCTAAGAAACTATCGGGGATATATAATTTGGGCATATTACATAAAATCATTTTGGGTTTTTTTTTGGGAAAATCCCTAAAAAAAGACAAGAGAAATAGAAAAAAGACAATTCAAAGCAACGAAATTGAAAAATCCCAAATCAGTCTTTTTGTACTTTTTTGCGTAATTACTAAAATGCCATTGGATTTTTAACAACACAAATATCGTAAGTCACAACACGAGTATCTAAATTAACAATACCATAAGCATTTAGGTACTACGTATTTACGCTGTGAATTGTTTGTGCTGATGTTGTTAATTGAGATACTCTTGTTGTAAATTACGATACTTGTGTTATTAACAATCCAGTGACATTTTTGTAATTACGTAAAAAAGTATAAAAAGACTTATTTGGGATTTTCCAATTTCGTTGCTTTGAATTGTCTTTTATTTATTTCCCTTGTATTTTTTTTTGGAATTTTCCCTTTTTTTAAACCTGAAATCATGATGGGTTTGGGCATGTGCAAAGAAGGCCGTTGGATGTACTGATAAGGAAGGTTGTTCATGTAGTATGAAGCCCTATAGATAGACATTACTACAAATTTCTCTATATTTAGTGGTTGTTTTTTGCCCATATATACATACATGACGATTAAACAACCGTCATATATTTAAAATATATATAACGGTTGTCATAGTTTAATTGCCCTATATATTAGTCTATATATGACGATTTCTATTGAAACAACCATGATGTATTTCTTTGATATATGACGGTTATTATAACAACTGCCATATATTATATCCAAAAAAAAAATTTCCACCCTGCTGGAGCTTTCAATCGGCCCCCTACGTTCCTATATGCCATAAAACAGCAAAAGAATATGCGCGTAGGTACCAAATTGATGAAATATATAATACATATGCATATATGCAATGAACAATGTTATTACATATATATGTGTTATATACATGGTAAGCTAAGTACATATATATAGATAATCAAGTGTCCCGTTTTCTTTTCCTTGACTTAATAATAATGCTTTTTTAGTTACAATTGTTTTCTTAACAAATTTGTGAACCAAGTTTCCCCTCTTTGATATCCATATTCCTTCGTTGTGGTCATGCTTAATATATAAAGCATCATCCTCATTGATTTGTGTCTCAAGAGATGGCAACTCATGAAAAGGATCATCCTTAATGAATTCATCACTTATTGCATCCTCATCATTTCCTTTGTTGGAAAGCATAAGAATTGACCAGCCTTTATTTGCACGGTCCGGAACGTAGAACACTTGTTTAGCTTGAGTAGCCAAAATAAATGGTTCTTGTGCATACTCGATCTTAGTTGAGTTCAATTGTATAAATCCTCACTCATCCACTTTTAAAGTAGTTTAATTGGCAACCCACATGCACCCAAATATCGGAAGACGAAGTCTTATGTAGTCCAACTCCCAAATGTACTCAACTACCCCAAAGTATGATATATTCGCATAAATAGAATTCTTGCCTCTTGCACTTGATAAATGCATTGTGTCAATAAGAACAGTGACCCCACTATTTTGCATTTTGCTTCTGGCATCTTGGTCTTTAGTGTAAAAGGCGTATCCATTTATTGCCTAGCTAGAGAAAAAATGCACATGCTTGCTTGGGCCACGAGACAAGAACTTTACTTTCTCTGGCACTAAATTATGATCATCATTGTACAGGTCATCCACGTGCTTCTTCAACCATGATGTGAACCGTTTATTGTGTTATTTGGCATACCAACCAAGTGCTTTGTTGGGGTTTTCCCTCATAATCTCATCTTTATGAATACCTACATTCTCCTTAATCTCTTTCTGGTTGTGAAGCACGTAAAGGTGTGCTTGCTCCCACTTTTCGTTTGAGATAGGGATGAACTTTCCCATCAATCCTTGTCTAGAAGTCTTTCCATCATGTCAAGCCACTCTGATGTCACATGTATATTTTAAGTAATCAGTACAGAACTCAACCACCTCTTCATAAATATATTGTTTAACAATGCAACTCTCTGCCCGACTTCAATTTTCAATATACCCTTTTAGGTCCTTCATCTTGTGCTCGACCAAGTACATCTATCTCATGTGTATTGGGCCACACAGTTGCACCTCCCTTACCAAA
>JBAGKO010000010.1:24584512-24601420 GCA_037177275.1 Acacia concinna
TAGTTTTTCGGGCATTCTAAGTTCTGTCTCCAGGATTTATTCCAGAATGCAACTCAAACTTGAAAAATTCATATCTCATGGAATACAGAACCAAAATGCATGAAATTGGACTCATATGAAAGCTTGTTCAGTATACTATATCACTGTAAAATTTCATGGGAATTGGGCATCAATAGCCCCATGAAATTTTCGCATGAACTAAGCATCCCTGTCTGTCCAGAACCCAAAAATTCCAGAAACATGCACTGACTTTAAAAATCCATAACTCACAATGTACAAATCCAAAATTCATGTTCTAGGACTCATTGGAAAGCTTATTGTGTGTACTATAAGTCTGAAAAATTTCATAGACATTGGGTTCCATTTGGTCTGTCAAAACTCTAACCAAAACAGAACAACTTTCTGACAAACTCTAGAATTCCAGAATCAGCACTCTTGCATATACATGTTCATTTCATTCCATTTGTACATCTCCATTGGTAAAAACCGAACCAAAGCTCATTTCCAATTAAACTACTCTCCTACACATTTCATCAAACACCTTGAAGGCATTTTCATTCAGTCATTTACATGAACTTATTCCAATTTCCAGAACTCATATACATCTTTTCAGACACACATGAATCAGTTTCAAGCCTAAACCATTTCCAGAACATAAATCCAAGCATACAGATATATATTTTTCGGTTCAAGCCAATACAAATACATTTCCAGAATTTCTCAATACTCTTCGGTTACCAGAACATATACACATTCATGTTCATCATTTCATTTCAGCATACATTCCAGAAAAAAAACTTTCGGCTGAAACAAAATCATCATTCAGCATTTCAGACAACATTTATACATTGAGCAACACAACAAACTTTCGACACATACCATTTCAATCCAGAGCAAAAGCATTTTGGAAATTCCAGAATCATTCAACAAAATGCTTTCGGCATTTCAGTTTTGAGACAGAATTCGAAGGAAGGAAGAAGACCGAAAACTTACCTCTGATTCTTAGCTCTCTCACTCTGATCTTGCCGAGGAAATGGAATGATTGAAGAAGCTTGTTGGACTCTTGCTCTGACTCTCAACTCTCTTCCTCGTGCTCTCCTTCCTTTCTTTCAGTTTCCTTCTAATCCTTAATGCTCCTTCAATCTATTTTGGTAACTGACGGGAAAATTTGAAAGCTTGAAACCGTAGGGATTCTTGGAGAGAAACCGAAACCTCTGAACTGAACCATTTCTCTTCTTTGCCTTTATTTTCGGACATTTAGAAGCTGTGAAGAATGAGTAAAGTGACCAAAAACAATGGATATTAGGCAACCATTTTCCCCCTTTATTTTTCTTTTAACACGTGAAGATGGAGGGAATTAATAATAACATAACCAATGCACAACATATTTGAGGTGTACATGAAGGAGAATAATACATTGTTGCCTCAAATGCCATTCCCCATATTTTTAGCTTCATCTTTGTCATCTCAGTTTACCTTAATTCCATTAAATTATGTGACAAGTCAGATGAATTTCCAGAAAAACCAGTATCTTGACTGTCTCTAAAAATTCCAATTAGACTGTCATTATTCTTTAAATAATCCAAAAATATTTCCTATCTTTTCTTAGGAATTAATTCCATTGTTTACTATTTTTCCTAGAATTTCTCTGAATTTAAGCTTTTACTAATAAAATTCCATATAGAAATTCTTAGAAATTCATTCTTCATAATTCACCCCAAAAATTGCACATAAAATAATAAGATTTAAATCTTATTATAACTTAAAGAGTTTACACAAAAATTGGGATGTTACATAGATCATGCACAAGAAGAAGAAACTAGAAGATCAGTCACCGGGTATTGCACTTATATGTGGGGAAATCTAGTTATGCGGAGAAATAAGAAGCAAACTGTGGTGTCTAGAAGTAGTGTAGAAGTAGAGTTGAGGGCTGTCGCTGTTAGAGCTTGTGAAGGTCTCTAGGTGATCAGATTATTGAAATAATTGGGAATTCCACATGAAAGACCAATACAATTATGGTGTGACAACAAAGCAAGTATTGCAATGGTCAAGAACCCAATAAACCATTATCGAACAAAACATGTTGAGATAGACAGACATTTTATCAAAGAAAAAATTGAAGAGGGACCATGAATTTGTCCCATGTACCATTAACATATCAAATTGCAGATACTATGACAAAACCACTAGGCATAACTAAGTTTGAGGGATTTCAAGGCAAGCTGGGAATTATCGATATCTATTATCCAGCTTGAGGGGGAGTGTTAAAATCCCTCACATTAAGTTCAGATTATTTCCTGATTATGCACTAAGTTGTCATTTATTCTTGTTTATTGTAATCACTAAGTGCTAATTTCTTGGCCCGTTTTCCTCTTCTTAATTGAGCATCATACTCTATATATTGTACTCATTCCTCCTCACAAATATACAAAAAAAAAAAAGAGTGACTACTCTTATCTCCAATAGTTTTAGATAAACCAAAGTAGAACAATGTCAACTAGGTTATTGACAAGAACATGATCCAAGCTCCTCACAAATAGTTCAGGAGGTAGTGGCAGACATTTTCTTTGTGTCTGGGTTTACCCACCATTCATACTCCTACTATGAACAAGAGTTCTTATAACACCAAGGAGGTACTCCCTATCGCCGCTTTTGTAATGTCCATGATTTATGGAGACCTTAGATTTGGGTAAAATAGTTAATATAAAGGTATGCTCTACATGAAAGATTAGAGTTGGGTTGATGGAGGATTAAACAAAACAATTAGGGACCAATAAGATATTAAAGAAGGCCTAAAATAACCCCAAAAGTGGGCATATATGTGGACCTACGTTTTTGGCATATTGAGCCAAATTTATTCTTACTTCAACCCATGAAGCCTTAGCTTTCTAAACCCTAATCAAAACCTATGTTGTTATTAGAGGTCGAGGCTAGGCGCTAAAGTTTTGAGAGGAGAAAGCTAAGAGCTCTATTAGGGCTTTCTCTTAAGGACTCTAGAGAGCTTCCTAATGATTTCAAACTCTTTGATTCCTAACCCAAATCTTTCTTTCTTATTGGGAATTATTAGGATTTTTTGATCTAGGCTAAAATGTGGGGATTTTTGGAAAAACCATGTATTGCCTTTTGTCCTCGAATTGAGGTGAGGCTTTTGTCTCTAGGGTCAACCTAGCATGCTCAAAGGTACTAGTTCTTTTGTTTAAATTACCTTCACAAAAGTTGTGTCATAAACTATTATTATTAGTTACTTTGAATAGCTCCAAAAACTCTATAGGAACTTTTGCGTTGATATGAGTTATAATTAATTCTATTTGAGAGTATTTAAGGAGTACGAGTCTCCAAGAGACACTAATTATTGAATTTTTATAATATTAATCAGGTTGAGATTCCCAAGATGGTTTGGAGAGTCCTGGAGACTCCCAATAATAATATTTTATTACTTCCAAACTACTCTTAGTTGCCCTATGTAATTGTGAAGAGTTCTTGAGACATGACTAAAACCAAGAGTTCCAATATATATTAGATGAAAACTTTTCCATATGTGTCTTTAACTGTCTTTAGTTCTCTTTTCTAGGAAACACTAGAGAATAGTAGAAAATATTTTAGGAGCACTAAAGAGCTACGAGAGACTTAATTAACCCTATTATTAATTTATAACTCATTTTAGCTGGTGGAGCAATAGCTCATATGTGTACTTGCTTGTAGTAAACTTGTGGTAATTATGGTACTCAAAGTAACTAGATTCCTTCTTAGAGTATAGTTACTAAGTGTTTGTAGCCTTATGAACTCATATATTTTATGATGTTTAACTTTAGGGCTTTATAAAAACCGCCTTGTGTGACTGATATATATATGTTATATACTTTGTGATAACAAGAATGTGATTTGATATAATAGTGATAATTGTTTGTGTTGGTGGAAATGAGAATATGAGATTGATATAGTGTGACATGATGATATTACACTTGCATTATGTAACACCTCTCTTCTAGGCCAGTTATCTTAACCTCTTATTGGAATAATAAGTTATGACTTTGAAGTTGGAAAAACAAGGGTTAAAATTTTTCTTCATAAGTTACTATTTATCCTACCCTTATTTTTTACCAATTCTGCAAAATTATAACTAATTCTAAAAAAATTGGAATGAGGTGGTTCCAAGTCCTGAATGGCTACAGAAGCTAATTCTCTCTCAAAGTTGCATTGTTCATATGGTTACTTTTTCAATTTCTCTTATTTTTGGCTTAATTTTGGGAAGGCCTAACTTTTTCTACAAAACTCCAAATTAGATGTTATAACACTCTATTTGTAGCTAAAAATGCTATCTATTAGCCTACGAAATTTTGTGGTAAAAGTGAATCATTTGCTCAAAATATAGCTAACCCAATTCTCAACTCTTTTAGGCAAAAAATCATACATAAAATGACCATAAAGTGCAACGTTTGCCACACACATCTCAAGTTGCCTCTCTCTCACTTCACATGCCATGAAAATAACATAATTTACATTAATAGATTTTCATAGCATGTCATTAGACATTGTTATAGCATAACATGGCATACATCTTATAGCACACTATCTTTGAATCACTATTACAAACTTTTTAAAAATAATACAAGAAGCATGATAAGCTCAAGCTCAAAACTTCTCCTTGCCTCTACTTCTTATGAAGTCTTCATGTACATTGTGGAAAGGGTAAAATTTCTTGGGAAACCTTAGTAACAAGAATCAATCACACAACCATAACATTATGATGCAATGCATGTCATGCTACATGTTATACTCTCTCTCTCTACTAGTGTCCTCTCTCTCTTAGACAACATATTGCGCATGTACCTCTATGGCAGAAGCTATACCATGTAAAAGGGAGAATGCACATATTCTCTAACAACTCAACTTCAACACATAGGTAAGGAACATATGTAAGGAGCTTCATATCTCATCTCAAACATGTTAACTCAACCACAACATGACAATAAAACACAAAACAAACAGAGTAAACCAAAATTAGTTAAGGTTGGAGATTCTAGCTACCCATTTTCCTACGTGAAGATCAAGGCTCTTTTTGGCTTCTTGCTTCTTTGGAATGCTCCTCTTGGATGCATAATCATTTAGCAATAAATAGGCATTGAACGACTCATCGCACTACTATTATTCTTAACTAAAATCCCTTCTCTTTTTTTCTTGAAAATGTTGAGTTTTAGTTACACGTTTCTAAAAATTAATCCCTTAGGCTAATCTTGCATAATTTTGCACAAGGAATCTAAATGTGAACTCCATTTTATCAAAATTAAATCCCTCCCCTATGCTCCTCTTTTGGCTGAAACTTACCTTCTTTGGGGGTCCAAGTGATTTTCTCAATTTAATGCTTCCACTTGTGTTCTTTCAATATATTTTCATGTAAAACATTATTCTAAACACAATGGAATAATCAAATCAACTAAATTCAACTCCTAACCCCAAGAACCAAGGTTGACCGAAACCCCTGTAAATTTCACAATATAGAATTTTCAACAATATCAAGCAGAAATAACAAATTCTAGCTAATTCCTATCAATTAAACCATAAAACAACTTCAATCCCTCCTTTCCTTGTCTAGGCTAAAATTTGGATAGCACCTATTCCCTAGGAACAACCACCAAACCATGCAGAAAGAGAGGAGAATTGATAGAAATCTAAGCTAGAACTTACCTCGATCAATTGCTTGATCGATGTTACTTGATAGCCCTTCTTTTTCTCTTAGTTTTGGTTGAGTTTTGAATTTTCCCTTCTTTTCTCCTTGTGTGACACATGTCCTTGTCTCTCTTACACTTGTCCTATTCTAGAACAAGCTGGAATTTTCTTCTCTCTTCTCAAAGAATTCAGCCTCTACTAGGCCTTTATACCTCTAGAATTTTCCACGTATTGGTTAAAATTCTATCGACACCCAAAAATTATCAAATAATTTCCTTGATACTCAAAGATCATTCTCCACAAAGTTTGGAATTTTTCTCATTCTAGAACCCCTTGAATTTAATTTTCTAAAATCGGCCATCTACCAACAATTTTTTGTCTAAGACGATTTCTACCACCCTTTCTTTGTCTTTTAGAAGGTTTAGAATAATTTTATAAAATTCCTTAATTCTCAAGCTATTTTTCCCCAATCCCTTTCCAGAACTCTGAGGCTACTATATATATGAAATAATTAATTTTTGGCTAAAAACCTGGTCCAACCAAATATATTAAAATATTCGAGAAATTTTCTAAAAATTCCTCAGACCTCTAAAATCTCAATCTAACCATCCTAAAAAGTTATAAACACTTTTCTATTTTTAGGGATTTTATGGGAATTTTCTAAGCTTTTGGACTTGACTGAACTCAAACTCTAAGTTTACAGTACTTTTTGTCTTTGCACCCAAGTCCCTATACTAATCTCAGCCCAATTGTTGTGAGATCCCTCTCATCTACCTTTTATGGCCCTTTACTCATCATGAATACCTCATTGAGGGGGCTAGAATTTTCAAAATGTTACATATTATGTGTTATAATATATCTGTATAACTAAGGATAATTAATGATATGAGGAGAAGATGACCATCAAATGAAATGTGAATAACCTATCCTCCCCTCTTTGAAACAAGGGCCACTTCCGGATTTTTCATGCTTGAAACAATTTTGTCTTCTCCATATTACTATATCTCTAGAGTCAATAATTTTATATGAATAACTTATGGGCCAATCTGACTCATTTTTTAATAGTTTACACACTTTTGTATTACTCTTCTTACTACCATATTCATGTTAATGCATGTAGTTATTAATCCACGTGGAAGAAGTTTGAGTATTGTTGTATCACATGAGATGCCACCATACGGTATATTTTGGTTGGCTTTTAGTGTCCCTAAGCAGTAACCTGGGATTGTGGTACCTCACAAAATAAAGGGTAGGGGAATCTATGGTATCCTATGTGCTTTACATTACTTTGGCATGTATGTATCACATACCAGAAGGCTTGTAAGACTTCCCAATCACAGGGGAGACTTAGCCCATGGATTCAAGCTAGCAGATAGGAGGAGATAAGTTGGAAAAAGAACACTTAAAGATAATAAAGAAATATTTATTATATGTCCAATCTTGAATATTTTATGACATTCATTATTTGTGAAATGTCTACCTGGCATCCACAAGCATGTATTAATTATGTTGTAGGAAGAGATTTAGTTACTGATATGTGAATCTCACCCTTACCATAATTAACATTTTTCAAGTTTGAACATTAAGGAAAGGAGCTTCAAGAAAGGTATTGGATTTGTAAATACGTTCTTATGAGAATTGTGATCTTTCCTTCATGTTTTGTACTACTAGGAACATTATCTCATGTTCATTGATTTGAGTTGATTTACTTTGCTATATGAACTAATTGGACTAAGATGAGTGCAGAGGCTAGGAGTGGAGCTCCAATGTAATGTATTTATTATGATACTGGAACTCCTTTTAATTAATATAACTATCACAAGGGCATGTTTATAGCTTAAATGCATGTGAGATTATGAACAATTTTAATTACCAATGATAGACTTGTATGTGCACGTTCCTTTTCCATCATGGTTAAGATTTAAAAAGTAAAATCATGACATTTATAACATCAATACACTCGTAGTGAGTCATTTTCTTGTCTATCGAGGTTATTTTTTTAATTTTTTTTAATCTATGCTAATTTATGTTATGTACATAGTTTTCAAGTGTGAGTATTATAATAGTGGTCTCACATTGAACAGATGCTGGGAAGGGAAGACTTGAGATCATGAATGAGGGAATGACAATGGTTGTGTGTGATTTTTTGGGGGAGAGCATGTTTGGTAAATGAAAAGAAAGTCTAGGTGTCACAACCCTACGGTAACTCACTTATTATAGCTATCTAGTAAAGAATGAACCACTATTAATCTTTAGAAATCCAAAAAAAACCAACAATTAAAATATTTTGATCAAACACTTCAGATTCTAACATTTATTGATGTAATGAGATTTTCTAAATAACTTTATAAATTCATAACTCATTCCATATAGTTTCAAAAATAGTGGTCTAAAGCTAAGAAATAAGCTCCTACAATGCTTTCCATAAAATTAAGTCACATGCTCGACATGGTCTCTATGGGTCTAAAATATGTATACAACTCAAGTTGTACAAAAGAATTATTGCAAAATATTTTAGAAATCTAACCCAACTTAGAAAATTCATACCTTTTTATTCACATATCCAAAAATTACAATTTAATAATTGTTTTACAACTTAGGGTGTTTACTATTAACTTGCTAAATGGCATGACCTAATTCAATCAGTTACCCTAAATAAAGCTACACTACTACAAAAAGAGGCAAAAATGGCATACATATTGTGGCCCTTCTTAGAAAAAGTGCTACAGGTTTTGCATGATATTTTTTAATAATAGTAGAAAATGTGACAGTTTTTAAAAGGAGTGATACAACTGCTAAACACCTTATGTGGCACTTTTTTTAAAAAAAAAAAGCATCACAAGAAGTCAAAACTGATGTGTATATATATACACACTTTTTTAATTGAAAAGTAAAAATTATGACCCAACTAATCATTAGGGGCGAGTGCCCCAAAAAAGGTGTGGGGTTGCCCTTTTTGGGGGTGCTCCCCCTAATTGAAGGATTCTTTTCCCTCTTGTATTTTTACTCTACTCTCTTTTTTTCACTATCTTTCATTTTAACTATGTCTTTTTTTCTCTGTGTGTTTTTCTTCCCTCTTTTTGTATCTATCAGCTCCACCTCCATTAAAATTTGAGGTTCACTTTATTTTTTCTTCCTATGGGTCTCTACTAAAAAGGTATATGTCAAACAACTCCACCTTTGCTTTTTTTTTTTGTTACTTCCTAATCTCTTGTTCTCTTATATGAGTTGTTCTCATATTTTTACTTATTGATTGTTTTCTTGTATAATTTGTTCTCATGTTTATCTTCTTGTTACTTAATGATTGTTCTCTTGTTTCACATGATATTGTTTCTTAACTAATTTCTTTTATATTTTCTCATGTTTTGTGGTTAGGTAGGAATTCAACTCTCTACTTGACTTCCAATAATCAGTACATATTCTTGATTAGCTTCTTGTTTGTATCATATTTGATATTTGAGTTACAGTTTAATTTGTTTGCATATTTAGTCTTGTTCTGTAAGTACAATTCTCAAATTTATGTTTAAAGTGTTGTGGAAAAAAATAATATAGAGTTCTAAAGGAAAATTTTAAATATATATATTTAAAATAACTTTAAGGAAGCGCTACCTAAGTTGAACCACCCACTTCATGGGCACTTCTTAACCTAAAGTCATTTTTTCTTTAAAAAAATATTGGAATTCCTATGGTGCTTCCCAAAGCGAGACAAGAACCTAATGTGGCATCAAGATATGAGGTGCTTTTAAGCGCCACATGAATTATTGTTTGTAGTTGTGCTGGTTGTAGAATTGACCTTCCAACAGGCATATAAACTTATATTTAAATTAACACTTTTACTATGTTAATCATGGCTCCTAATATCTTTAGACTCCTAATATCTTTAGAGGTGTCTATTTACCCTAATAAATAATTACAGAAATACTTGATTATGAATCTATTGATGAAATAGATTTTGAGTGATTGATGAAGATCTCACTCCAGAGTTTAATCATAAAGATGTAGAAGATCTTCAAGGTCTCGTCAACAATGAAGCAATTGCAAGTTTACTACCTCTTGATTAGGCAATTGAAGGTTCAAATGTGCTATTATTATTTTCATACTTTGCCACTAATTTATTATCTGATTCATCCACATTATTTTCTTTCATACATAGGCCCTCATGTTACTTTTTTTTTCATTCATATGGTTAGGTGACGAAGATATGGATATTCTTGACCCCCCAATTGTGAATGAATATGATCATGTTACCACCTCTTCTGTTTTGCCCAAGCAAACTTATTATGATCCATCTCCAGCCGATTGGGATATTGGTTTAGATAATTATTAGGTGGAAGGCTATGGATGACTTGTGGTAGTTATATTATGAACTTTGATATGTTGCACCTTGATATTCTAAGAACTTTGTTGTATTTTGATAGTAGTTTACTAGTTATGACTTATGGATGAATGGATGATGATCAATATTGTATTTTGAATATAGGTGCTTAGGCTATTTCAATGCTAATTATGAGTTATGAATTATGGTTAATCTTACTATTTTATCATTGTCGATTTAATTATAATATTTTAATATGGATGGTCCCACCCTAGTCTGACCCAATCGGACCCTTTAAACCTTAAACCTTTGCCACAACCGGTTCATTGATTAGTCTGGTTTTTTGTTCCTTAATTTTTATCCTCAAAGGACAATGCAATATCCCCATTTATGTTTCTAGGTTTTAAATACAACTAAAAAATAATTATTTTGTATAAATGATGTATCATGTATTTATTGGAGTAAGCACAATTTGTCCAATATAAGATTTAGCATAATAAAAAATTACCCAAAAATAAAGTTTATAAAAGAAAAGGAAACAACAAGAAGTTTTTTTTAAATAAAGGAAAAAGAAAATGAAAATGAATTAATATATATAATATATTAATAAATTGAAAGTCAAAAAGGTTAAAAGAAACAAAAAGAAAAATAACTAAAGCTGCATACGGACCACGTGGTCCCTTTGGTGGCACGCTTAACCCCATTTCAGCTTTTCTTTCAGCTACAATGTGAGAGTGTTAGAGGTCCACGGTTTACAATTCATTTCTTCTTTTTTGGCACTCCTCATTGTTATGTTAGATCACCTCATTGTTATGTTAGATATAGGGTTCTACTTTAAGAGTCAAATAGGTACTTAAATCAACTTCTTTTTTTGAAACTCCTTTTATGAAAATTATTTTGCATAATTTTATCTTTTTAATGATAGTATTATTGTAGTGATTAGAAAAAATTTTGAGGTTAAGGTTTTAAGTAAGTTTTGAATTCTATCAAGGGAAAATTCCAAAAAAATACCTTCCCAAATTCAAAAACCCCAAAAGGGATGTTAACATTTCAAAAAGACACTAAGGTACCATGGACCAAATTGGATTTTTTTCAAATTTGTGTCATGAATAGTGACCAGAACGAAGTAGTGAAAACCATTACTCTTCTTATGAAAACCATTACTCAAATAGCGAAAATCCAACACTGTTCACGTCACAAATAGATTTCCCTCTCTTTTCTAGCAGATGAACAGTGTCAGTGTCAAATGAACAATGCCGATAGAGGGGCAGAAAGAAAGTGTCAGCATGAACTAGTGAAAACCATTACTTTTCTTACAAAAACTATTACTCAAATAGTGAAAATCCACTATTGTTCACATCAGCGAATTTTGAGGGAGAGAGAGTGATCAATACAGACCAACACGAACTAGTAAAATCCATTACTCTTCTTGCGAAAATCACTACTATTCACATCAACGAATTTGAAAAACTCAATTTGGTCCATGGTACCTTAATGTCTTTTTGAAATGTTAACATCCCTTTTGGGGTTTTGGAATTTTAGGAGGTATTTTTCTGGAATTGTCCATTTTATCAATAGATGACTATAGAACTGTAGAGATAAGATAATAGCTAATTTTTATCAATTTAGATATATTATTTAGTTATAATGATAATTTTAAATTAATATTCTATTTAAAAATTGTATGACTTATTTCATATATGATATTTCTACTTATTAAATTTGGTTTAATTATTTTATTTGGGTTATTGGAGGAATTATTATTAAAGTTTTAATTAGTTTGTAATGTTGAATAAATTGAATATTTATAATTTAGCAATTTTATGTCTAAATCCTAAACTTTAAATTGGGGATTTTGTTGACATGGAATGAAATTAATGCCTTAAATGAGTTGTTTGTTTTTAAAAATATATTTGAAGTAAGGTTAATATAAATGCTTCATTTTTCACTAATGAAAATGAAATTTTAGGTAATTATTTTAAATCTTTAAATTTTTATAATTAAGTTGATCGTTTAATTTATGTATTAAATTTGTATTTACATTGTTGTTTTGTTTATATTAATTTGTGATTGGGAATCGTGAGATGTGCTTTTAGCTTCTAAAGCTCTCAAGATTAAGTTTGGAGTCAAGGTAACTGGGATTTATTAGATATGCGATTAGTTTTGATGATGCCAAATATAGATACCACATATTAAGAGCAAAAAGTTTGCATAATATATTTATTCTCTTATATTGACTAACTACTATACTGAATGTGGTATATCTTGTAGATTAGCCAGGTTAAAGAAATGATATTAAGTTGAGGCTTGGAAGATAATCAAGAGAAAAAATTTTAAAAAAAAAAGATTGGAAAGGAAGAATGAAGATATATAATAGGATAAGAAGTCGTGAAAATAAAGAAGTTCTTTTTGAGCTAAATTGTGGAGAATAATCATGAAGAAAAGAAGAGATTGAAGAAATAAGAACTTGCTAGATCTAATGGGTAAATCAATATTCAAATTCTTAGATATGGTATTGGAAGTCTATGTGATCAAATGGTGGTTGGAATGTCTCAAATTGAATTTAAAATGACTATATGGGAGTTGGAGCAAGAGAAATCTCGAGATAAACATTTTGGAGGGCAAACCTCGAGGGTTGAAAAATGTTATGATGTTCTAGTTTCGGTCAGCAAAACAGAGGTTTAATCTTTTAGCTATATCTTTTCAACAATACATCTAATTGAGTTGAAACTTGTTTCATATGAAACTAGACTTAAATGAGACACATGGACATCAAGAACATAGTCAAAAAAGTTCATATTAAAGTGATATGTGTCTGCAAAGTCGATGCATGATTTTCTTAAAATAATCCATACAAGGTTCAATTTTTATGTCATATCTCTCAAACCACAACTCCAATTAAGATGCTTCTTCTTGTACATAAAACTAGACTTCTACAGTTTTCCAATAAACCCAAGATCACCTAAACTAAGATCATATGAAAGAACACTGAATTTTTGAATTGGATACTGGGGTAAAAAGGTTGTTTTGGAACAATAGCTACTATTTGGTTTATAACTTCTAAAATATAATGAATTTGGAGTTGATTCATTTTGCATCAGAAAGAGAACTCAAAGGGCTTTCTAGGAATAGGTTATTTACTAGAATCCTCACTGGAAAGCAAGGTTTCAAGCAATCCTTGGAGTTGATTCTTTTTGCATTGGAAAGAGAACTCAAAGCGCTTCTAGGGATAGGTCATTTGCTAGAATCCTCACTAGAAAGCAAGGTTTCACAACAAACCTCGAGGTTTGTTTGAAATATAAACCAACAATGAGATTTGCCCAAAACCTTGCTGTTGAAGTGAGGTTTGGCCAAAACGTCATTGTCCAACAAAAGTTAGGTAAACCTCAAGGTTTGTCCCAAACCTTGAGGTTTGACCAAAACTTGCCAGTTCAACAAGTTTTCCACCAAAACTCGCAATTATAATCCAAAACCTCACTGGCCAGGAAAAAGTTAGGCAAACCTTGAGGTTTTCTGAAACCTCAAGGTTTGACCAAACCTTGTTGGTTTAACAAGTTTTCTACCAAAACTCGCAGTTATATTCTAAAACCTCACTGGCCAAGTGAAAGTTAGGCAAACCTCAAGGTTTGACCAAACCTTTCTGGTTCAACAAGGTTTAGCAAAAACCTTGCAGTTATAAACTTATGTGCTTCAAACCTCACTGACTAAGACAAGATCAATGAAACCCAAGTGAATCCCTCAACCTCGAGGTTGGAAGGTATTTTGAATCTTTTTACACAAGATGCTCTAAGTTATTTCTTAAAAACCCAATACCTAAGTATAAGTTTAAAACCTCAAGATTACTCATTATTGTTCAAAGTGTTTATCAAACTAAAATCTTGAGTGAAGATAATAACCTTAAGATTTCTCATTGTTTTTTGAAGTGATTGTCAAACTAAAACCTATAAACTTCGAGTGAACCTACAAACCTCAAAGTTATGTTCTTCTGTGAAAACCTCAAGCAATGATTTCAAAACTCTCTGTGCATAAAGAAAACCTTGAGTATGTTGAGAAAAGTAACATATTACATTTTACACAAATTACCTCGAGGTTATCCTAAAACCTCAAGGTTTGTTTGAATTCTTGAAAACCAGAAAACATAGCATCGTAGCATGATCTTTAAATCAATTTAATACTTATTCTTATTGATACCCATTCGCTACTAACATTTCTTCAAGTCTTCTTATATATAATAGAAAATATTACAAGCAACAAAAGCGGGGTTTAAACTCAAAACAACAAAACGCACTTTTGAGTCAAAAGCATTAAATGCCAAGCAGTGAAGACGAAGAACATTCTCTCGTATCTCAATGGATACATTTTATTTCTTATTGTCTCACAATGACTAGAAGCTAGGAGACCAAAGGACTTCAATAGAAATATGAAGACACACAATGGTCATACTCTCAACGGGAAGAAAAGCTTCTTAAGAACCAACGAATACTTCATCATCTCCAACGGTCATCAAAGCTACACCAAGTACAAAAAGAGAAGCATTCAAAATGACAAAAAAGGGGGAAGAGCTTGTGCACACAATATCAAAATGTCAATACTCTAACTCCAACATTCCATCTCTCATACTTTATATTTCTAAGTGATTGTGTAATATGCTTTAAAGAGATATTTTTATTTGTGCTTCAGTATTCATCATTCACTTCTGAAGTTTAATTGTAATTTCTTATCATCAAAGATGTATCATTACGAGGTGAAAGGGTGAGTAACTCTGAGAGAGTTGTTAAGGCTTCACAATTGCTTGGCTAAACATATGGGATTGTAGTGGTTCTCAAGTTCCGATTGAAGCTTTAGGAAGATAGTAGATTGAAAATTTTAGGAGGAGCCTAGGGACTGGACGTAGGTCAGTGAAGGATCAAACCATTATAAATCTCTATTCACTACTTCTCTTCCTTGATCTCTTACATTTCCAGCATACCTTACTCGATTAATTTAGTATTTGCTTGTGAGTCATTATTCTGACATTTATTATATTTACTAAGATGCAAAAAGATTTTTTTAAGTTCATTAGTTTTTATCTAACACGCAATTCACCCCTCTTGGATGATAGTAGGTTCTAACAAGATTAAATTGCTTTATATGCATTTTTTGGGTTTTAAGGTTTTCTTACCAATATATTTCCTTATAAATTATGTCATGAAAATTTGGAACAAGTGTATTTGTGTTGTTTTTCCCTAAACTATCCTTGGAGCATTTTTTGAAACTTATTGCTGAAAATAAAACTTGTATTGTAGAATGATTGTTATGGGATGTATTTTACTATTAAGCATTTGCCTATTTGTGTTAACTTGTAAAGCATGAATACTTGTAATCTCTCTCTGTTACGAGGCTTAATTAGTATATCCTTATGTGGTTTTTATGCTGTCATATGTGGAAGGAAGGGTTGAGAAGGAGATTATGTTATAGAAAGTCCATGACATCCTCCACTACCAATCATATGGTTGGCATCTTATTAGGGCCAAACCCAAGCAGGGGGCCTAACACTTTCTAGTTTAGACCTATATGGGAGACAAAGAAGGGACCAAATTATCTAAGGTATATAGTGTGGCCTTGGGAGGATTATGCAACATTGAAAGTCCTGGTTTGTGTCAAAGAGTAATAAAAAGGAGTTTGGCTACAGGGTATAAAGTTTCCAAAAAAAAAAGTTTCTTTGAGAGTGCTACTTTCTTATATATATACTTCATAAATATAAGGTTTAACATAGCTTCACTGGCTTATATTCCTTTCTTATATATTTTGTAGAAGACCATACTTACATCAAGTTCATTACATCTATTTCATCAGGTTCTCTAATTACATTTGACCATATGTCCTATTTATTATATTTGAGTTTATAATTAAATTATAATAATTCAAATATAGGACATATGGCCACATGCAATTGGAGAACTTGACGAAATGGATGTAAGGAATTTGCCATAAGTATTTTTCTTTTGTAAATTGATTTTGATGACTAGGACTTTATATTTCACCTATTGCCTTTAATAATTTTCAAACAAGCCTCACTACTACACAAAAAGGCTTAAGTATCACACCTGTTGTAGCGCTTCTTAAAAATAATGTCATAGCTTATGTAAGATTTTTTGTTAATTTTTGTTTTATAAAAAAATGACTTTAGGTGACGCTCACTTGAAAAAGTGCTATATGAAGTGGGGGACTTCCTGTGGCGCTTGTTCAATGGAGTGCCACGATAGGTCTTTTTTTTTATTTGTAAAAAAATGACTTATCATGGCACTCCCTTGAACAAGCGCTATGGGAAGTGAGGGACTTCTTGTGGCGCTTTTTCAAGCGAGAGCCACAAAAGGTTCTTTTTTAAAAAAAATTATTTTTCTTCTCGCTTCCTATGGTACTTTTTTAAAGAAGGGCCATAGGAAGTCCTTTTTATATTTTCTTTTCTCGTCCAAACCCTACTTTATTTACACTCCCATTTTTATAACAGCTCATTGTGTTCCCCCTATTTTTTAGCATCTCATGTCTCTCAAATTTTTTCACCCTTTTCCCAATCATCTTGGTTCCCACTCTCCTCTCCTTCTCTATTTATATATCCACTCCTACTCTCACTTCCATTTCCTCCACCTTCTCCATTTCATTCGATGAACACTCATTTATTCCCTTGCTTTCACTTTTTTTGGGCTCCTTACCTCCACTCATCCCTATCTTAAAGATCTCGCAAATACATACTCTTTTTCCTCTTTTTCTAATTTTAAAGTTATATGCGACCTTATCTTTCTATTTTTCTTTACTAACTTTTTTTTTTCAAATGTTGTGCTTAAATTTTCATCTCACTCTTGTTAAACTTCCTACATACAAAGTAAGTTTTTAAAAATTAAAGTTTATTCTCATTTTTATATGTTGAAAAATAATTGAGCTAATTT
>JBAGKO010000010.1:24672326-24686482 GCA_037177275.1 Acacia concinna
TAAATATATAACAACTAAGAAGGCATATGTGTTTAATACTTTAAAATAATAAAAAATATCATAAAAATTGAAGATCTGACTAAAGAAAAAAATTATCTATACATATGATGTCTCAGTCATGAAATTTTGATTCAACCATAACAAACGAAAATTTTGTTTCAACTATCTGCACATATATATATTATTATACATGTATGTAATATTATTCTTAATTTAATTATTGTATTAGCAATTCAACTGAACGATCTAACCGATCCGACCGTTTGAACTATGACCCGCTAGCTTCTCTGATTCAATGTCCGGTCCGATTTTTAAAACATTGGTTCAAAGTGATTTAATTGATTTGGACTTCTTTGTTTTAACAGTGTTCATTTTTGTAGCAAAGAGTGTTGCTCATCCAATACTAAATACTCCCCGATCCCTCCTGTTGTTGACTTTTTTTTTAAAGGAATATTAAAAAAATTAATTATATTATTTAATCATATTATATATTGTGTTTTATTATATAATATATTAGTTTATAAGTCAAATAATATAGTTTAGAGAAAAACGATAAATTTTAATATTTTAAAGTAATGAAATTAACTTTCTTAATACTTTTTTTAAAAAAGTTGATTGGATCTCATAATTAAGCTAAAAGAAAATATTACACTACAAAGTAAATATATATTTGATGCAAGTATGAGAGTGAACGGGAAAGTACTCATAAATCCAAGGGCATAGTCCAGAATGTCCATGCAAGTTAGATTCTGCCGCTAATTCAAATTAAAAGGGCACTAGGTAATTTAGATTCAAATATCATAAGGTTATAACAACATTACAGACATTATAAGTAAAGTTGTTAAACTCACGCGTTTATACTCGTAAATTTTTTAAGAATTTACCTTTACTAGCAAATAAGTATTAAAATTATATAATAAAAAACTAAAAATAAATAAAAAATGTAATAATTTAATTTAAATATATTTTAAACATAAATAATTGAAATTAAATTCATCAACATTTATAATTTATTATATTCAATAATTTTTTTTTATAAAATTCATATATAAAGCCATTGAATATGATTAAATTGAAAATAATAATACGAACTCAAAAGCCACTTGGCACAATCTTGTAAGGTAAAAATATAAAATTGGTAAATTTTGTAAGTAAACTCACGAGTTTTAATAAATTTATGAGTAGTACAAGTTTAAGTACAAACATAACCCAATTTTATAAATAAGGTAAGAACGTAAAATTAATAAAATTTAAAAAGTTAACTCGCGAGTTTAATAACAATGATTATAGGAGACTCCGTCGGGACACGCACAAAATTATATAAAGGATCATACCATGCATAAAAAATTTATAATAATAATAATTATTATTATTATTATCATTGTCAATATCATTATTAGTATTATTATTATTATTATTATTTTATTTGACCCCATTTTTTATTATCTGCCAACAAAGTAACTGTTTATTCATTCATTTGAACTTTCACATAATTTTTGTACAGGAATTTATAGAAATTAGTATAGAAAGTAGATTTTTATTGTGTGTTATATATGATAGATAATCGTGAAAAAAATAAAATGTGAGGAAGTCAGATTAATTTGAATGATAATGTTTAAAATAAAAATATTTAATATGATGTACAAGGAATAAGCGAAATAATTGACGATAAACAGTAGAACCAAATTATAAAGTCGTGAAGGCTAAAAAGATAAAATAAATACTGTTAATAACTCACCAAATTATTGATTTGTTTTTTTTTTTTTTAAATCTTTTAATTTTTCTCTTATAGCATAGTTAGCTCCTGTCACTCTACTCGGCTGGCGTCGGTATCCCATCTATAAAAGCTAATTGTGTTAATAGGGTAAAATCAAAGAATGTAATAAGGAAACAAATACATAGATATTTAAGGGCGTTTGGATTGACTTTTACAGAATAACTTTTGGAACAGAATAACTTTTTCAGAATAGATTTTTTAAAATAACTTTTATAAAAAATTTAGGTTTGGATAAAATAGGAGTGCTTAGATAAGAATAGCTTTTATGGATTTTGAAGTAACTATGTGAGAGGAATTTTATATTGGTTTGCGCAAACTTAGGTTTCATAATTGAAAAATAAGAAAAATTCAATTATGAAAATCATGGTTTGAAACCTAACTTTTTGCCAAATCATAATTTTCAAATTAGCTGGAGTGTTTGGATATTTTTGGCCAAACCTAAGTTTCTAACTTAAAAATCCACTAAACCATAGTTTTAAAATTGAATCCAAACAGACCCTAAATCAAAAATGGAAAGAAATTATAAAGACGTATACACAGCCCAATGCGAGCTTCACCAATTTGTTTACTTGTTAAAAAGGCTTCTAATATTTCACCTGGGGGAATATTTCCTTCTTCTTCTTCTTCTTCTTTTTCAAGGAAAGGCCCCTGATATCTCAGATCTATCCTATATTAATGGTTTGGATGGTTAGGACTTATGAGTTAGGATACTTTGTTTTTTAAACAAAAGAAGATAGGTTAGGCTGGGTGAATATTTTTGGTTTGATAGTCTGTGTTTAGTGTTTACAGTAAGTCAAGGAAAACCCAGGGGTAATACATTCTTGGGTTAAACCCCTAACTGCTCTTTTTTTTTTATAAAGAAAAAAGTTCATTAAGTAAAACAATTAGCAAAATATAGATAAAAAATTTGACCCCATTAGTCAAGAGCTGGAAGGTCAAACCAAATGTAAAGGATAGACACAGAAAGGTGTGGCAACAAGATAACCCAAAAAAAAAAACAAAATAAGAGGCGAGCCCCTACCAAAAAATTCCTTAACTAGCGAGCTCACAAAAACAAGCCCATAAGAAGATAAGGAAGCTAAAAACCACTTCTTGGCAGTGAGATGCACTGAAGTTAGAGAAATGAAAAAAATAGTTGACCATATGAAATAGCCAATCAATCATGCCTTTATGAAGTAATGAGTAAGGGATGAACCGACTTAGCTTCATGACATTTACACCTACTACAAAGGTATTTGAAAATGTAACCATCCACCATGAAGAATAGAACTAAAGAGAACTCCTAATGGTGGAAAAGACAACAGGTGCAGGTTGCAATCCTGCAACAAGAAGAAAAGTAATAGGGCTAGAAATAAAGGAACAAAGAAAAACATAAGCTATGGAAATCCAAAAAATGGGTGGTAACTACAAAGATAGAGAGTAGGCACCACCCTTCACCAAAGATCATGGTGTAAGAGGTGATGCTACCCTACTTTTTTTGCTGAAGTAGTCAATTAACTAGGTCTTAAATAAATATATAGTTTAGGGTCAATCTATGTCATTCTCCCAAAGAGTAATATGTGAGCTTCTTTAGAGTTTGAGTTTATAGATGAGAAAATATGCAAATTTATGGCCCTAAATACACTATTATCTAAATGCAATTAAACTGACTAAGTGAAATATGCAATAATTTTAAAATCTATATGAGAATGCAATTTTGGGGGATTTTGGTTTTATGAAAAGAGAATATGAAAATCTAAAATAAAGAGATTAAATAACAAACGAGATTCAAATAACTTTTGGTGAAGGGAACAATTTAGGATTCACATAGAGTTAACTTTCTTCGCCCAAATTAATTATCAAACCAAAGGGAGATTTAAATAGTTGAAATTAACAGAATTTAATTTCCTAATTAAAATATGAGAAACCCTTAAGTTCATAACAATTAATCTATTAGAGAACTCATAATAGATTAAGAGTTAGTTAATCAAACCCATTAAAACCAATCACAAATATTTTCAAATTAATTTTAGAATTCTTGTCTATAATTGTCTAATTAAACAATTAAACGATTATCCAACTCAATCAAACAATCAAGAGAATAAATCCAATTGACGATTAAATTAATAATGAAAACTCAATTGCAACTTAAAGATTTGCAAACAAAAATTCTATCAAATGTTGGAGTATACATCAATCCAAAACATTAACACAATTAAAAAAAAATATGTCTACAATCTAAAAGTAGATTGCTCTCAATAAACACAAACTCAAAATTACTTAAAACTAAATAACTCAAAGTCTTGAATCAAAATAATAATTGGAAAGAAACTCCTTTGTAGTTTTCAATTGTAACTCTTAGGCTCTAGTCTCCCTTATGCTCCTCCTAAGTTGCCTCCCTAAGAAGCTCACCCTGCCATCACACTGTCCCTTCTTCCCAATGACATTAGAAATACTAATGAAGGATGATGAAGTTTAGAGATGGGTGTCATGCATGAATTATAGAATAGGAAGTTAATTGATGTAGGTGGGTGAAGGGATGGGGTACACGTAAGTGAAGGTATGATATTAGACACGGTGAGGAAATGGAAGGTGTGGTGATGAACGGATGCATGTGGTGCGGTGTGATGGTGGGATAGTGTTGAATGGATGGATGAATTGTGTCCTTAAGCCACTTTAAATAAGAGTTATGGTGTAATCTATTAGGTAGGTAGGAAATCTCTAGATATCACCTTAGATCTATCAAAATTTAAGTAACCCAATAAATCTGTCTATTAGATTTTTATCAAAATTCCAAAATTAATTCTACACCATTGGATTTAAATTTTTCCTTATCCTGCAGGAATTAAATAAGATCATGATATATCATATAATTGAAAATATTAATGTATCATGAAATAATAAAATAAAATCTTATTAACTTAAGCTCAAATAATATCTAATTGATTTAGATTTATATTATCTCTTAGAATCATATAGTTATCTAAATGTTCCCTAATATATCCAAATTAGCCTGAATGAGCCCCTAATTAATTAAATAAGGCAGGAAAAATATATGAAAATAATGATTTACCATTATGCCCTTGCACTATTTTGGATTACTATATATATATGCTAGGATATGCTGGTGTTGGATTACATGTTACTGTGTGTGACACAATATTAAAATGCCTATGTATGCACGTTACGCTGTCCATTATGTAACACCTTACCTTATTTGCTTTACTATACCTTTAAGGTGGCCGTTGGAACCACGGGTATCTTTTTACACTTCCAAAAAGGTGAATAAAAATTTTCAAATAAAGGAACATAAAACATGCTTCACTTTTACATAGGAGTATATATCAGTACATGTATGGGCCTATCTCAAAAATATGTATAACCCATAATCAAACATGAAGCTTAATAAGCTATATCCACTCTACTCTTTTCCTTTGCTCCCAGATCCTTCACCTACATTGTGAGAGGGTAAGGTTTCTAAAGAAACCTTAGTATCAGAATCAACTAAAACCAATAACAATATAATGCAATACATGTCATGCTATTATGTAATGCTCGTGTTGCTCCTCTAGTGTCCTCTCTCTCGACACTTACCGTGTATCATGAGCATGCACGTGACTCTACCACTATCATAAAGCTAAGGCACATAAATAGGGAGTCACATCTCATACATATCATGCTAGCTCAAACACACTACAGTAAAAAAGCAATAAACACAAACAGCAAATAAGCAAGCACCATAAGTTAAGGTCTAAAGATCCTTGCTATCGTATACTCTTATGCAGATGTCAATTCTGATTACGGGTGGACTGGCTTAATCCCCTGTTGTCGGCCTAGTGATTTACTGCTCACTCCTCTGCTATGCCTATACAGTCATAGGGTAGAGATGTTATTATATGCTACTGGGGATTCCTTATAGACCCATTTTTACTTTGACCTTTAGGACCCTGATTCCTATTTGAACCATACCCTTCTTGTACCCTCTAATGTTTGGGTTTCTTACTACCTGGACTGTATCCTCTCTCTCCCTGTATCGTGTCCTTCCTTTTCATGTGGTCTTCCCTGTACCACCTATTGAGTGCCGGTCCCCACTGCTATCTATCCTTCCTCCTCAGGCGAGGTAGTTTGATAGCATCTCCTCTTTGATGTGTCTGCCATTTTGTCTAGCTCCAATAGCTGGACAACATCTCCCCTTTATAAATTTCTATCTAGTCCAGGATATCTGGATAACATCTCCCCCTAGGAAATGTTATTCTAGTCTGAGATATTTGGACATAACCTCCTCTTAGGTTAAGCCTTTCTAGTCTAAGTCAATCGGACAGAACCTGCCCTTAAGAAAGGCTATTTTGTTCTGAACAATTGAGCAGAACCTCCCCTAGATATCCTTATCTAGGCCTGCTCAATTGGGCATAACCTCCCCTTAATACTACTAAAATAATTACAAAAAAATAAAGGAATTGAAAAATGGAGAGAATTTACTTTTATCAGAGTCCAGACTTGTACCGCTCGAAATTTCCCCAAAGCTTCCTTCTTGAAAGCTTCACCTTAGAGAGAGAAATTTTTAGAGTGAGAGGGAGAAGAGAACATGGTTTGGAGGGAGGGAGTTGAGGCCTATTTTTAGTGTAGCAATTTGGGTCCTTAAGTGTAATTTTTTGGGTCTTAAAGTGTAATTTTTTTGAAACTTTTAGCTGTCTCTTCGTTGCCTTGACATGTGTCCTTCTTGGAAATGAAAAAGGGACACCTCATGGGACAAATAAGGGGACAGATGGCAGCCTCTTTTGCTGCCAAAAAAATGTGCACTCAGATCCCTTTTATACTGGTATCTGACTGGCTCATAATTCGAGAAAATTCTAGAAAATTATGTAGATATCAAAAAATTCCCAAAAATTTACAAAACTTCTATAATAATTCCAGGAGGATACCATAAAAATTTCATGGCATTTGGAAATCCAAAACTCTTGAAAATAATTTTCTACCGAAAAGTCCCTTATATCGGCAATTAGCTGATTTCAACAATTTTTACTGACATCTTTGGACTTTTCCCTAACTTCCCTTTTATATTATAAATTCTTTAAAATAATATATTAATTTTTTCTAATCCCAATCTAGAACATTGAGGTCCCAAAATATATGATAATATTAATTTTCAGCCAAAAACTTGGTCTGACAAAAAATTATTAAAATATCCCAAAATTCACCAAAACTTCCTCAATCCTTCAAAATAATTATGATCATTTTGTACTATTTTAGACCCCTTGTAATATTTACTGGGATTTTATGGGATTTTTCTGGGCTCTTGGACATGTCCACATTTTGACATGAAACTTTATGAAATTTTTCTTCTTTGCACAGAGGTCCTTCCCGGGATTTCACTTCAATTATTGTGAGATATTTCAGTCATCTACAGACTAAGGCCCTTTGCTCATTCATAATACCTCATCTGAGTCCTGAAAAATATTAGGGTACGACCCTTGGACTGGCCAAAAAAACCTTTTTTGGTCTTTAAAAATTTTGGGATGTTACATATTACATGTGTATGCTGAGAGAATAAGAAATATAGTGTGGTATTGTGATTATGATTAGCTAGCATATGATTTTGGCATAAAAGCTGTGACCTTGAGTTGGCTGTGTTTTAAGCAAATGTTGAGTTTGACTAAATGCCTTTGCATGCTAGTAGAGGATATTTTTAGCTATAAATGGAGTGGTAGATCATGTTATTTGGAGTTTTAAAGTAAAAGTTAAGTCTTCCTAAAGTTTGGCCAAAAATCAAGGAAAATATAAAAATGACCATATGAATAGTGCTAATTGACCATATGAACAGTGTGATTTTGAGAGCTTATGCACATTGATCACCATATGATCACTAAATGGCATTATTTTTCCCTTAAAGAGGAATGAAATATTTTTCTAACGAACTTAGAATCACCTCATTCCAATTTTTCTAGAATTAGTTATGATTTTTAAAAGTTGGCAAAAAATAAGAGTTAGGTGAATACTAACACGAGAAAGCAAAAATTTTATCCCTTGTTTTTCTAACTTTAGATCATAATTAGTGGTTTCAATGGCCATAATAAGGTATGTTAAATGCTATAAAAGTGAGATGTTACAGTCTCAAATCATATTTCTTGATACAAATAAGAGAAACAAATTACTTGATTATGAGGGATAAGCAGTGTTGACATATCCAAGCTTAGGCTTTAAATCTCTGTCACAGGCCCACAATTATTTAGGCCCAGAACTATTTCCATCCTTAGGTATATACATTTTCAAAATAGAGGGGAGATGTGTGTAATTAATATGATATAAAATAGTAGTCAATATATTTTACTCTAAAAACAATAGAAGTTGTTATAGGCATATGAGATCCATTTTGTATAAGGAAAAGGCTAAAACCAAGCTTCAAAATGTGAATGGCTATGATTGATTCAAAGATTCAATAGTCAAATATGTCCTAATTAGTTAAATAGTACGAGTACTGCATTAAATATAAACAATATACAGTCATATTTATATAATACAACTTGTGGTTTTATGATTTGAATTAGGATTTCAAAATTTTAATACGAAATATATTTACGTGTATATATGGACTAAGGAAATAGGGCTTGAGGGCTGAGGCTTAAGCCTTGGTCACAATATTGTTAGAGGGGCTAGATCTCTGAGGAGTGCAAGAAGAAAATATGAAGAAGAAAGTAATGCACAATATCTTCAAGTCGTGGGCAACAATATCCTTTAGGTTTAATTCACCCCCACTTGTACCTATCTTATAGGGTGCAAGTTAGATTGAAGGGTGAATTTTTTGCAAGCTACAACAAAAACCCTTGAGTATGAATTATACTCCCACTACTCAAACAAGATAACAATGGCTTTTTTACAATGTGATAATTTGAATTTATCTTTGTGTAAACTCAAGGACAAAGGCAATGAGTTTGATCTCTTGGTGTTCTATGATTTCTAATTTGTATCATCTTGTCTGTGTGTGTTCCAAATGAAGTGATAGTGCATGGTATTTATAAACCATAAAGTGATGTCTTGAAGTGGTGCCTCTTAATACAATACATCCTCAATGAAAAGTCATAACCATAGGTTAGATTCATTAACCTCATATATCCATTCATAAACCTCATATATCCATTCATGAAACAACATAATATAAATAACCAACAGTTATTTAAAATACATCTTGTTTGAGCAAAATTTCATTGTATAGTAATAACGAAAAATAATTTGGGTCACCAATAATAAGGAAATTCGGATAAGAGAATAATGTAGATCAAGTTCGGTAGATTAGAGTGATTTATTGATATAAGAGTATGAATACAGTGAATTCTAGGAATTTGGAGTGTTTAAGAGTGATTTTATGTTTGTTTAATGTCTAAGTCTATCCATATAAATAGGTGGTCTACCCTTAAGACGTGTTTACCCCCATCCCTAGAATATAGGAGTAGTTGCAATGTCTACAGATCTAGCCAGTCTATCCCCAGATTCCAAGCTCATGGGGCTAGACTATTTTTGGAGCCTTTACGTGTCCCTTTGTAGGTTCTGACCAAGTCTTAAGAGTTGGATCTTCATCTGGGCATTAATGGTGACTACTGCCTTCTTAGGTCTTTGTTTGGGCTTTATATGACCCAATCTCATTTTTAGGTATATAGTAAATTCCCCACTCTTCCTGGCCGTTAGATTAAGGTAGGAAGAGTAGAAATTTTCGTTGCCATGTTGCACATGTCTATCCCAATTGACATGTGGTCTTTTCATAACCACCTTGTTCTAATGTGTCGTGATCTAGATTGTTGGCAACAGGACACATCGACGACTGCTCTTGAAACTTTAGTTTTGTATGGGTTCCCGAGGGAGCTATTATGAGGGTGCATGATTGTTTATCCTGATTTGGCAGTTATCTCGTCTATTAAACTTCCCTCACTTTCTCTCTCCAACTCCATCTATTTGTGACGTCACTCACTCCACTCTTTCACATTTAGTTACTACTCTCTTCTCTTTGTTTTTCCTTTCGGCTCTCATCTTCATATGGGGTTGCAATCATTCATAAATTATAGGTTTTCTCCAACGGCGTATTTATTTACTTTTGCTATCAAGTAAACTTGTTTACATGGTGCAAAAACTTACTGCATTTCTTGTCTTATGAATCACGATTTTGCCTTCTAGTTTAATTTGATAATGCTTGTGTCTCTGCTTTGTCTTTGTTTTTGTTGTCTAGCTTTGGGGTTGTAATAGGGGTAGTTTGAGTAGTAACTGATTTCTACTTCTTTTGGGTTGAAGAATTTTTGAATATAGTTCTGAGCGTAGGTTTTATCTGCAGTGGCTGAATCTAGCCATAGTAGTTCCACCTATTCCGATTGACAACTATATCGAAGGGATAGTAGGATTTTGCCTGTTGTTAGGTATTCTACTATCTTAAGGGAAGAATTGGATAACATCCGTTTTAGTTATGTGATCTCGTCATCTATAGAGGTTAGGATCCCCAAACCTACTGAGATTGTTGACTCTGATTTTGAGGGGTAGACAATCATATACATAGAATTTTTAGGTACAGGTCTTGTATTCATCTTTCCCTTTAGTTGCTAGCCTATGTAGGCAATTCGATCTAACGCCCACTTAATTGATGCCGTAGTATAGGGGATAGCCATGTCGCTAGAAAGGTTGAGTATGGTGATGAAGGTGATGCTGATCGTGGAAGATCTCTTCCTTAACATGCGCAAGAATGGTTTGTACACCCTGTTTGCCATAAATAAAGCTCCATTGTATATCACTGGCGAGCAAATCAATGATAGGGGATGGGAGGACCGATTCGTCTTTGTGAGAACCGACCAAGTTTTAGACAATGGTCTTCCCATCCATTCCTCCTAGATCCCCGAGGTAAGTTCTTTTCAAGCATAAAGATTATACCTATCTTTGATGTACTTATCATGAAAACCCTTGTTGTTTCTGTAAATGTTGGCAGTGACAGATCTTTGCTCGAGGGATTCAGTGAAGAGTGTATAAAACTTGTCTTGCCCATCCTCCTCAAGAAGAGAGATTTCTAGAAGCTTCTGCAGTTGGATAGCTTTCCTCTTAGTAAGTTTTGCATGATTCTATCTTATCATACCTATTTTCTAGATTTTGTATAACCTTTTTTTTTTTTGAATTTTAGTTGTGCATCTATGAAGTCAAGAATTGTTCTAGGCGTCCATGGGAAAGATATCAAGTCTCGATTGAGATATGGGGACTCTAAACTTTAGACTAATGTGGAGATCTCCTTAGCCTCTCCTGTCTCACCTGCCTCTCCTATCACTTCTTCTGTGGGGCCTTTAAGGGGAAAGTGCCCGCTAAGTCCAGTAAAAAGAGAAAGCTAATGAAGGAGGGTTTTAGGAGTGTTTCATTTATTGAAGTTCCTTCCTTTGTCTCTTTGGTCACTGATACCATGAGGTCATACCCATGCTCAGGGTCATCTGAAGTTACTCATGCTATTTTGTCCTCCTTGATTCATGTAAGTTTTTGGCAACTTAGTTGTTTGGTCCTAGGTTAGTCTTACTCCTAACGGAATTGTTTCGCTGTACGCCCTGGTCGACATCTATTTCCTGCATGTTAATACTAGGATGAGTTTGGCTATGGTTGATACTGAGAAGGATAGAGATAAACTTCATCTCCAGTTGTCCTTTCTAGAGTCTGTCTAGTTTGCTCATGAGAAAGATATCAAGGAGGCCATAAAGAACTTAGCAGAGGCTAAGGAGAAAGAAGTAGAGCTTAAGACACTAGTGGATGAGCTAACAATACAGAATAATGTTGTAACATCCTAATTTTTGGGTAAACTCTTTAAGTAATAATAAGATTAAAATCTTATTATTTTATGTATATTTTTGGGGTAAATTATGAAGAATGAATTTTTAGGTATTTCTATCCGAAATTTTATCTGTAAAAGCTCACATTCAGGGAAATTCTAGAAAAAAATAGTAAACGATGGAATTAATGACTAAGAATGATTGGGGAGAACTTTTGGATTATTTAAAGACTAATGACAGTTAGATTGAAATTTTTAGAGACAGTCAAGATATTGGCTTTACTGAAAAATCATCTGACATGTTACAATTTTTTATGAAATTAAAGTTAACTGAGATGACAAATATGAAGTTAAATATATGGGAAATAAAATTTAAGGCTACAAAGTATTATTCTCCTTTATGTACACTGCAAATATGTTGTACATTTTATTATTATTTCTCTTCATTCCTACGTGCAAAGAAAAAGAAGAGAAGAAATGAAACAATATCCATTGGTTTTTGCTTTACTCATTCCTTTGCCTAGCAAAAACCGAAGAAAAAAAAAAGAGAAGCAATGTTTCAAATTTAAATGCCCATCGGTTACAAGAAAGTTAAGCAGCTTTATTGTCCATTGAATGAAAGAAACCGAAGGGAATAGGGGCTTTATTTCAGTTTAATTCCCCACCTCCATTCTATTCATTTTCCCAAAAGAAAACACGGGAATCAGAGCTAGAGAAACTGAGATTTTTCCCATTCCATTTCATTTGGCTGTTCCACAGAAAAGAAGAATAGTTGGCCGAAATCTTCAATCACTCTCCCTCAACCCATTCCTTCAGTTTTCGGCAGAGCAAGGCAAAATCAGAGAATCAGAGTTTCGAATAGTTCACTGGAACCAGAGAATTTTCGGTGAGTTCTTAGAACCCCTTTTTCCACTTTCGATTTCTGATTACTGAAGATGGGTTAGGTTGAATTTATGGAATTCAAATTGATATTGCTGAAACTGAGTGGCTATGTGTATGTCTGATTTCTGATTTCGAGAATGGGAATGTTTGCTTCTGTCTGAAAGTATGTTGGAGTCTGGAATTGGATGTGTTCCTTGAATTTCTATTTCTATCCGAAAGTATACTGAACTTGTTTAATAGAAACTGTGAATGTCCTATATGAAATAGAATGTATGGAAAGCTGAAATGTATGTTCATGAATGTAATGTTTTCTGAGAATGGAAATTTGGAAATTTAATGGCTGAGATGAACATGTATGTTTGAGATTTTCGGATCGGTCTATTCTGATTTATGGAAATGGTGTTATGCTGAACCAAAAGCATTCTGGATTGAAGTATATATATGTATGCTTGGATAATGAATCCTGGAATTTTGATTGGGTCTGAAATGGTAATCAATAGAAATAATGAAGTAAATATGTTATGCATGAGTGGTATGCAATTCTAGAATTTATGTTGAACAGAAAAGTGATCTGTTTTGTGTAAGCTTTTGACAGACCAAATGAACCCCATTGTTTATGAAATTTTGCAGTGATATAGTGGACTTGTTAAAATTTCTAATGAGTCCTAAAAAATGTATTTTGGAGTTATAGATTAAGAGTTACCAATTTATGAAGTTAAGGTAAAATTTTGGAAATGTTGATTCTGTTCAGTGAGGAATGTCCTATTTCGTGTAAATATTTTATGGGGCAAATGATGTTCATTTTCTCTGAAATTTGGCAGTGTTTTAGAGGACTTAACAAGATTTCATATGAGTCATATTTTGTGCATTTTGGTTCTGTCAATTATGAGATATGATTTTTGAAATTTGGGACTGAATTCTGGAATAAAATCCTGATGGCAGACGATAACCTTTTCGAAAACCTATTCAAATGAACTTGTATCCTCATGAAATTTTAAGTGGAACAAGTAGAGATGTAAAGATTTAAAATATGCTTGGACCCATATCATTTGGAGTTGTGTAGGCTAAGTTATGATTTTTGTAAGTTCAGGATATGTTTATTGAATGTGTTTTGTCTGCTGAAATGTACATCTTTGAAAATGTACTCAAATGACCATGGATGACCATGAAATTTTAGTAGAATGTAAGAGACATATGAAATTTGATAATGGGCTTGGAACCGGGTCATTTTAAAGTTTTTGGAATTAGTTATGGTTTTTACAAGCTTCCCCTGTCTTTTTGGAATGAATTCTGGTAGTAGAGTTTCATGTGATGTTTTGATAGAGCAAACCAATTTCATTTACTATAAAATTTGGTGAGCTAAAAGTATACATTATAAGGTTTAATATAAGTCTAAAAACATAGCTAATGTATGTCTAGAATTAAAGATGTGAATTTTTGAAGTTAGGGTCAGAATCAGTGAAATCTCAGCAAGTCAAGTTAAGGCTATATGTATGTTCTGAATAGTTGCTTATACCTTATTAGTCTGACTAGGGTTTGATAAGTTTGGAAAATTTTTTTAGAAGGCAAGGACTTGAAAAGCCAAAGATGAAGGTTAAGGCTAAGGCTAAGGTGCAAGGTAGCATGTTACATGATTTCTTATATCTTACTTGCTTGCATTTTTCTTTGATGATGCACATGTTTATTGAGCTTATGTATGTGCTTTGTTTGTTGTCATGAAAATGATAACTAGTCATGTTTGCA
>JBAGKO010000010.1:24723084-24740415 GCA_037177275.1 Acacia concinna
GAATTTCCCCAAAATTCAATGTTTATTGAAATAATTGTTTACTATATTTCCATATAGGAATTTTTGGGGTGTTACAAACCTCCTCATCCATATTTTGAGTGTTTTCATACCAGGGGAACACAGACTTTAGCCTAGAGTCTGAATAAATCATTTGGAGTTTTGTCCCTTCTTGGTCTTGATTTGGATATTTTTCAGGATCTTTCTCAAAAAAATCTTCCTCTTTAGGATCTTCTTCAAATTCCTCTTCCACATACTCGATGTTTGTGAAATTAATTTCAAGTGTTTTAGTGTTGTACGAAGCCTCTTGCTTCATTTTTCACCTAATTAAAAAATTAATGTTAGCTTTAAAAATTTTAAATGAACTAAAAAACTTAAATAAGCACTAGAAAACATAAAATTAGATCCCTAATTGCCTTAAAAATAGGAAAATTATATATCAAATTGAAGATCTTGAATTTAGAGATTTTTAGAGATAAAATACGTCTCGTTTGGATCTCAAACACGCCAACACACGCCCCAAGAAGATTAATCCAGAAAAAAAAAATCTTAGAATTTCACTCTTAACATCGGCACATGTGAATCACGTGCCACCTTGTGGCCGGTGTATGGTGACATGCGCTAGGCCACTGCCCTCCACGTGTCACTGAGGGTCTTTGGTACGAGTCATGTGGAAAGTGGATAAGCCATGTGGCCGACGTACCACGTGGTGTTCCTTGCCCTTTATTTTAACATATGGGCATGGATCATATATGGTCTGATCTGGCCTTTAATTATGGATAGGGTAGGCCAATCCCTTTCTTTTTTTTTTTTTTAACTTTTTTTGTTTTGGGTTGGGTAAATACATCATATGAGACCCACCCGTTCAATTTTTTTTGTTGAAGTTATAAAACAACACTGTTTCTTTTTTTTTTGGTACTTCATCTTCTTCCTTTAGATGGGTCGACTTGACCTGGTTTTAGGCATGGGTCGGATCCATTGACCCGTAAACTTCTCTCCTCCATAACTTGTTGTCTAGTGTCTGTTTTGCGCATTCTTACTGTCGATTTCTTCATTTTTTTGAACTCTATGCAATGGGACTATTTTTAAGTCCTAAATGTTAAGTTTTCAAAAGAACCAAAATGACTTTCATCATTCCCGATTTCGGATTTATGTGCGAAAGTTTTCTTTGCGTTTTGTTTCATCATTATCCAGACTTTTATGGCGTTTTATGATTGGGTATATTATGCATTGCAACCCAGAATCATAGGGTGCTAAGGATTAACCAAATCTAAGTTTTTGGATTCATGACGTTTGATGGAAAAAATAATCCTAGAAGCATAAGGAAATTAAACAACCATATATATGCATAGAACTCATTTAGATACTGGAACAGAGTTTCATCTTGGACAAATTTGAACATATTCAGAAGCCAGATGCAAATAACAAAAATGAAATATCCATATTTCATTATCACGGCAAGCACACAGTATCATATGTTCATATGATTAGTACAGAAAAAAATTCATGCTCATGATTCTATAAGGCTCTGATACCATTGTTGTAAAATGGGGCATACCTAGAGTAGATTATAATACATCAGGAGCCCACACATATTAGATCATAGTAGAGGAGTCTGAATACGAGACAAAACAAATTCACTGAAGAAGAAGAGTTTTTCTGAGATAGAATTTGGAGAGACTTCTCTGTTTCTTTATGATCATCTCTTATTTAAAATATTTTCAAGAAGAAAAATAAAACCGTTCCCTCTAAAAGATGTGGTAGAAACTACTCCCAACTTTTTATTTATTTCCATATTCAAAATAAATGGGTATATCATTGTAAGACCCCCATTGTTTTGTATATTTCAGTTTTGGTCCCAAAATCAATTGTTTTGTTCCTAATCCACCAAGGGTGAATTAATTGCACATTCCAGCAGATATATTTATTTAATTTGATTAGATTAAGAAATTTATATAATATGACCTATATCGTCTAAAATATCTTAGTCATCTCCCTTAATTCCTTATTTTCCTCAATTATGATTGAGGGAGTATCAAAAAAAAGTAAATTAGAAAAACATGGATAAATATGAAAATCATATATATATATTATATATTTAAGAAAAAAATCAATTCCGAATATGTTTTATATTAATAAGTACAGAAGGAGTAGTGTGGTTATACATTTGAGATTTATTATAGATCAGCAGATCTTTGTTTTTTGAACATTGCATAAATTCTTAAAACTGGGTGTTAAAAACTTTGTTTGCATGGAAGAAAACAAATCCAATCTGTTATCCCTCTTAATTGTATCATTCATTTATGTTCCAACAGTAATTTTAAATCACAAATCATTTCTTAAAGATTTGGTTATTGATAATAAAGCACAATGAAGCCATATAATCCCTGTAACCAACCACAATGGGATGGGACAAAACGTTGTTGTTGTATGCATGAACAACCTATTTCAAAAAATGCTCAGAGAAAATCAAAGTAATTAATCAAATAGTTCTTTGCTGCACCAAAAAGGTAATCACATAATCCTCAACATGCTATTTGTGATCCGTACAAACATCCGATCCATTGATGATCCATTCTATTTAACTATAACTAGTTTTTCTTTCTCAGACAAAAAAAGAAAAAAAAGTTCCACATCCACAATATAAATCACTACTTGAAAAATAGTTTGGTCCACTATATAAGTAATTTTGAAAATAACTAATACTTATTTATCAATTTTATCCATGTAATTAATGCTTAAATTTCACTCATGATATTTTTCTCTCTCCTTTAAAACCTCATTTAATTATGCTAAATTAGAAAAAACATTAATTTAAAGCAAATTTAATGAATTAATTACCATTTCTTAAATCTAGTAAATTTGTTAAAATGACTTATATTGTGCACCGATGATACTACATTGCATCCTCCTCTATTTATTTTTTAAAAAAAAAAAATAAAGGCAACTTTTATATGTTTCCTTACTTTTTTTTTGTTGTTGTAAAATCATTTTTGGATTAATACAATCTTATATCCCTCAAATTTTTCCTCATATTGATTTTAGTCCCTCAAGTTTCAAACTAGAGATTTTGATCACTCAAGTTTCATTCTTTTTTTTTTAAAGAAAGTTTCATTATATTTAAAACATTTGTCTCTATCATCAAATAAAAAAGTAAAGACAACTTTTATACGGCTCCTTACTTTTTTTAAAAATTTTTTTTGTAAAGAGCAGAATCAAAGAGGTCCCAAGATAGAAATAAATTACTGTTAGGTCCCAAAGTTGTTATTGGTGCCCCTGGGATTGTTAAGGACAACCCCCTTCAGTTGTCATTAATAACCCCAAGGGCACCATTAATAATTCTAGAGTTGTTAATAGACTTGACAGTAATATTTTTCTTATCTTGGAGACCTGACAGTAATATTTTCTTATTCTGGGATCTCTTTAACATATATTATCTTATTTGGGACTTCAATGTAACTTTCCCAATATATTATTTTAGAACAATCATCAATTATCTATTTAATTCTTTGTTTGAAAAACTTCTATATAATATTCTAAGAATATAAGATCCTCCCTCTATTCTTTTTTATAAGAAAGATTTAACAGAATATGGCAACTCAAAACATCAATACATTTGTAAAAATTGTAACACTAATTTAATAAAGTAATATTGTTTATGAGGACATATGAAATAAGAGAGGATAAATAAATTATTATAATAAAGAGGATTGTAGAAAAGAGAAATAAGAAAATAAATATGATAGAAGATAGAAGTACTAGGTCACTAGGAGATGTGAAAATTTATTATATTGACATTGAATAAAATATTTAAATAGGGGCATAATGATAAAGCAAGAAGTGAAAAATAAAACGTTCTTTAAATATTTCTTATAAAAAGAAATGAGGAATGTGTTGAGGCTATTTCTTATTAAAAAGGATAGAGGGAAATAGAAGAAAACCAAACAAGCCTTAGCCCCGTTGGTTTGAAGAAAATCAAAGGCAAAAAATGGAAAATGGAAATATTCTAGTAACGGTCGCTGTTTGGTTTAAAGAAAATGGGAAGCAAGAAATGGAAATCATTTTCTTGAGCCCACCAATTTTTTCTTATGTAATTGAAAATGGATTCCCACATACCAAATTTAGTGGGAACCCATCTTTAAGTGAGGGGAGGGAAAATTATGAAGGACAAAACCCTTTAACGTGTCTTTGGATGTTTTTTTTTTTTTTAAGGACAAAACCCTTTAATGTGTCTTTGATATGACATAACAGATTAGTGGGTCATATGTATATTTAAATACATTTTTACTCTAATGGTAACATGGTTGTTTAGCTCATTTTACTATCTCATTTTTTCAAACCAAATAAAAATTTTCTTGACAACTCATTTTATTTTATGTTCAAGTCTCAACCAAATGCCTCAGTCACAAAATATTTTTCATTCTATTGCATTCCATTCATTTCCTACCTTTCCTTTAAATCAAATGGGCCCTTAAATATAACCAGAGGAAGATGGGAAGGCAACAAGTATAACCTTCGTCAAGTGCTTGTGAGAAATGTTTTGAAAACTAAGAATGATTAATATAATATTTAGTCTTTTAAATTTACCATCATTTTAGTTTTAGTCTTCCAAATTTCATGAAATAGATTTTAGTATCTCGAGCAGAAAAATTGTGCAAGTTTTTTTATCAAATCATAGGGACTAATATTTTAAACAAAAAAAATTAAATTTGAGATATAAAACTTATTATTTGAGTTTTGAGTAACCAATAAACCAAAACTAAAATGAAAACAAATTTGAAAGACTAAAAATTACTTAACAACAAGCTACCCGAGACATATTGGCAATTGCGTCAACAAATGTCTAATTATAGTAGTAAACCGGAGACATGTACAATTAATGTTACTATTATAAATGTTCGATTAGGTCCCCTCGCTGAACATACCTGCAATTCGGTTTCAGTCATCCTTTTTGCAATTAAATCAATTATTATCCTCTCTGATGTTGTCTTATAATGAAAGAGATGATTTGCCAATGGCCCCATAGGCTGCGACTGTGTTTGGATTACGCTTTTAAGAATGATTTATAGAAAAGAAGTGATAAAAGTGATTCTAGAGAATATATTCTGAACACAATAGATTATGTAAAAAAATTGATTTTGATAAAATGATAGTATTTTGATAAATGTTATCAGAATAATTTTTTTATAGTCAATTGATAAAAAAAAGATATACTTATTTAATTTAATTTAATTAAAAAAATTAGTTAACATGACATTATTTTATAAAACAGCTTATCATCTTTTTTAACTTCCTCAACCCCTCTCTTACTTGATTATTGTCAAAGTAGTATCAGCATGCAATAAATTAGAAAAAGATTGATAAATATAATAAATATGTTTTCCATTTACATTTACAACTATAATTAACTTCTCAATTAGGCGCTACATTAAGAGCTAAAGGAAGTATTAAAAAAAATTAAAAAAAGAGATTGAAGATATTAAAAGAAGATAAGAAACCGACTAGCTCAAAGCTGTGTATACTGGTTCTTTTTAGAAACTGAAGTTGTTGCATATTGTTCCTTACAAATTTATCCGGACAAAGGATCTAAGTGCAAAGATATACGATTACTTGCCTCCAAAAGTACTTCAAAGTTCTTTTTTTTTTTTTTTTTGCCAGCAAGAACAGAACCTTCATTCATTCGAACACAGTTTCAGGCGTCCAGAAAACAAAGAAACATAAACTTACAATAAATACAACCTATTAAGAAACAGAACAGAAACATAAACTCAGACAGGTTTATCATCCAAAATAGCAAGGTCCTGCGCAAGTAATTTCTGTAGCTGCAACGGAGGTCTAGATACCCAATCTATTGAACATGACCCTTGTAAAAAATCCTTAGCAACCCAGTCGGCTACCAAATTGGCTTCTCTCGGAACATAAGTGAAAGAGAAGTTCCTTCCAAATTTCCTTATCTCAAGGATATTTTCCACAATTATATCACATCTCCAAATAGGAGCAATGCTCCCATCGTTCAAGCATTTAATGAGTGAATAACTATCAGACTCAAAATTAACATCTTCCAGCCTATTTCCTACAGCATAATTTACCGCCTCTTGCATTGCCAAACATTCCCCCATCAACACAGATTCTACTTCAGATTGACTTCCTTTCCCATCTAACATCCATCCATTTTGATCTCGGACAATAAATACTGTTGATATCTTACCATTGCTTCCGGAAAATGCACAATCGGTGTTTATTTTCAGCTCATTCCCTGTCGGTCTCCTCCATCTGACTGGATTTTCATTACTCTTTTCAACTGGAGATGATGTCAGCTTCGGATTAGAGCACCATCCCTTTGCTTCCCAAAATTCTTTCAGCAACTCTCCTGCCTGTGTAAAAGTAAAGATTGGATTAGGTTCCTTTTGATCATATATAAATGAATTCCTCCCCTTCCAAATTTGCCACAAAATCATTGCTATCATTGCTTTTTGCCATTCCGTCAGTTGTATTTCTGTGAAACAGTGAGAGATCCATTGCTTTATATCGAGATGGTTTTCTTGATCAAAATTGAACGAAAACAGACTTCCAAACCATACCCTTCCTACCCACGGGCAAAGGTAGAACATATGACTTAAAGATTCAGTTTTGTTTCTACATATAAGGCAAACTTCAGTAGCACAAATTCTTCTCTTATGCAGATTTTCCAGGGTTGGAAGAGCATTAGATAACAGCCTCCACATAAACATTTTGATCTTATGGGGCGTTTTCAGTTTCCAAATGGTTTTCTATACATTATTATCGCTATGTGAAGATGAGGCAAAGGTATTTAATTGATTAGTGAAAACTATCTGTTTCGCTACTTTGTACCCATCTTTTACAGAATAACTACCTCTATTCCCCCCAGTCCAAACCCATCTATCATTTCTTCCATTCACAGCCACATTGGTATTTCTAATAGCTCTTTTCTCAAATTCTTCAAGCCAGCCATCTATTAATGTTAGATCCCACCCAGCAAGACCGTATAACACCTCTACAGTTAACTCTTCAAAAATTTCATATGGACACGAGGAAAGAAGTTTCTTACTTGGTATTTCCGCAAGCCATGGGTCATTCCAGACTTTGATATCTCTGCCATTCCCAATGCTTGATATGGTATTTCCTTCAAGAACTTTTCTGCCCTCTATGATACTGGACTAAATCCATGATGCCCTGCTACCCTTCTTTACCTTGAGAAAACCACTTTTAGGGAAGAAAGTACTTCAAAGTTGCAGCAATGGGGCAGGTGAAACATGTAGTTGCGTCAGTCATGAACTCTAACAAGTACGGAGTATAAGCAGAGTATCACATCTGAACCGTTTAAGGGTGCCTCCTCACTCCTCACTTCAATAAATGCCAACACAGATTTTCACCTTTTCACTGTTAAAGATCAGATCAGGTATAGTGGATTCACACACATGCAAGTCACGTACTTTCTTTAACTTTGGTACTCTGAACGTTCTAGGTACCCAATCAATTTAATTCCGTCTATTTTTAATAATTTAAATTGACTGAAAATGTGCGCATTCAATAGAGGTAGTTTTGAAAATTACTCAAACTTTAACAAGCAAAGTAAAATCTGGTAGATTAACATCTGCAGGAATAACAAATTAATTCACTGCCGGCCATGGTGAAACAGATTGATTATAACACATTTAAATGAGATTTCTCCAAAGAAAAAGGAAATACAAGATCAGAGAGGGGAAAAAAAGACTCCATCGTCAAATTGACAATTGTACATCCCTTGTGATATTTCTTTCTAAAGCAATGCAAATAGTTCAATAAAAAACAGCTCAGTATTAATCAAATCAAGACTTCTTCACCTTCCCATCAAGAGAAGCAATATGTTGAAGAATGTTACTTCTGAGAATAGTTGACTGTATTACTAATAATACAATACATTCACATACCACATTACTTGTTCTCTATTTTTATTAACCCACAACCCAACCAGCACAAGTGTCGTGAATCATGACTAGGGCAACCACTTGGGTGATGAAATCACAAGACCAATATCAAGGAGAACGAAAAACATCAAAAAAGGTTAACATTGTAGTCACATTTGTCCATTTTACAATGCACCCTTGCCAAACATGGATCAAGTTAAAACTAGAAGCATTAACCATGTAAAAACTAGATAATAAGCTAAAATAGCACTCAGGAGAAGTAATAATAAAAGTTTTCAGAATTTTAGACACTCAATGGCCTAGGTTTACATAGGATAATGGTAATCCCCAATCGACTTCCAACAACCTTATAACAACAAACTTTTTTTTCATTTGTCAATGAGAATTCAGACCATTCTCAATACCTAAGCCATACAAAACACCAGCATATTTCTCCACAGATCCACTAAAGAAAATTTCTTTCAACTTCCTGAATGTACAAGAAGTGAGCACGCTGTCCGAACCGGCCTGATGACAAATCCCAGCCCTCTCCACCTCCAACAACTCTGCAAGGTCGTTCAATCCTCCATCAAAGCTGTTGCAAAATTTCGTCAAGTGCTTGATATCATATAAAGTTGGGAAGTATATGTTGATTAAATTAAAGAAACCAAGTTGAGAATCCGTCAAATTTTGGCAGGTCATGAGCTTCAGCAAGAAGCCAAAACCATAACAACCGTGAAAAGTGACCCAGTGAACGCTATCATTAATAGCAACTCCAGAAGACATCAAGAGCCCGCCAAAACGGTGTGCATCAATACCATGCTCGTTGTTCTTCTTAAAAGTCAATACCACTCGATCTGCCGCAAAAGCTCAATTGTATCATTAGCAAAAGCATCCTCATTCACATCAAACTCCCGGAAATTTAACTGCCAAATGCAATACTTATCAGTATTACATGTTGGCAAGTTTCCATGCTCATCCGAAAAGGTCAGACCCAACTGAATAAGCTTAAGCATATCAAAACAGGTGGATTTCTTTTTGCTTCATGATGTTTTTATTTTTAATTTTAGTTTTTGCAAACCGTGTTGGTTTTTTTTTTAATTACAAGAGATTTGAATCAAACCCGGATTGGATACCACATAGAGCACTAATTATACCACACGGCCTAGAGGCTGTTGGTAACCGTGTTGGTTTTCTCCTACATATGACACAAGCATTTAGTTATTTAAGGGGGGAAAATATTTCATACTCTCTCCAGTCTTATTTATAAGGGCCTGTTGATTTTTTTGAAAAATTCTAAAAAAAATAATTACATTACTTTAAAAAATTAAAATTTATTGTTTGATTTTTTTTTCAAATTATGTTATTTGACTTATGAACTAATATATAATGTAAAAAAATATAATATATAATATTATTAAGTAATATAATTAACTCTCTTAAAATTTTCATTGATTCTAAGAAAATCAATGGACCACCGAGAGAGCACGAGAGAAATTCATTGTGCTGACATGAGGCTATTCCGTACAGAACAATTTAATTATGAGATAAAAAAGTTAATGCAATAAAAAAGGGGAAAATATGACTCATTGATTGACATGATAAGTTAATAAAACAACATAATCTGATCTAAATTGGTTCTACTTGAGAGCCGAAAGTGTGTACAACATGTGTAAATTCCTAGTAATTGTTCTAGGGAAACTTTTTGAAGATAATCATCTAATTATAATTGTTTTAATTAGATTGGATTAAATCATTCCCTCAAATAAAAAGAGAGAAAAAGAGAGTCACATATCATTTACATTTTCCAGGAATAAATCATTCCCTCAACTCAAAAAAACATAGAGAAAAAGAGTCACTTGTCCTTTATATTGTCCTGGCATCACTTTCTTCACGTAATGTGTAAGCTTATAAAATTGGAGTAATTTAATCTTAACTCTAATCAAAGCTTATAAATCTAGAATTATTACATCTTAATTTTAATCAAGACGCAAGTCATGAATTTAATCTTGGCCAAAAAAAATCATGAATTTAATCAATCCATATTTTTTTCACTCTTGATTATTATGCCACATGTAATTGTTCCATGTCTAAATCATACTTTTATAGATATAAACTCAACATGACTTTCTGATTGTCCTTCCGGGTACCGGTATATCTTTAGGGATTGAATGAATTGTTGTTAACTAAAAGTGTAAATCTACTCTTACCTTCCAAGTTCGACCATTATCTTATCATGAAAGATAACTCACATTTTTTTAAACATAATAAAAAGTAAGAGAAATTTCAGCGTATCAATATAAAAATGCTTAAAATATGTTTCCATTTTAGACAAAAAAAAGAAAAAGCTATTAATATTTAAAGGAACAAAACAACTACACATTCAGACACACATATACTTTTAATTGTAATTATCAAAAGGCTTTAAAATAAACCAAAATCATATGCTTTATTCAGAAAGTCATAATAAATTAAAAGTAGCCTTCTCCTCTTCAATGAGACACGATGCTTCTTCTTTTTTTTTTTTAAACTTACGAACATGATTTATATCTGATTTCCAGCCTACTTTGCAGTTTACCCAATCTTATACCTTTTGAAGGTGTAATTATGAAGATTGTCTATCCCTCCCATTCATGAGATGATTGTAATTAGGAGGTCTTATTATAGGCCTCTTCCTATTTTCTCCATCTTTAGGAGGTCTTACTATAGGCCTCTTCCTATTTTCTCCATCTTTAGGAGGTCTTACTATAGGCCTCTTCTTATTTTCTCCAGCTTGTTAAACTCATCTACATTATATTGCTGAAAAAATCCACTTAGACATCCCTATAGACTAGAACCTGCATATGAAGTATGAAATAACATAAGGCCTTTTAAATCCAGAAATACCCTATGAAATTAAAAACAAAACAAACAAACCAACAAGCATTTGAGCGTATGGCATAAAAATCAAGGTGCCACCTGTGGATGTTCGTTTAGCTCTAAGTTTCTCCAGCAATGCTGAACCCAGTTACTTCTTGAAGATCATACTTACTGAAAGATCAAAAAAATTTCAACAAACAAAATGGAGAGTAAAGAAAAACAACATATAATAGAGAACGTGAATGGCCGAGAAAATGCAGTCATCTACATACACCATTCTTAAATTCTTGAATTTATCAAACAATTTACTAAACTTCTAGAAGCAAATATGGAAGCAAGACTATATCTTGGAAAGGGCAATACAGTTCCCAGGATGAAAAGGATGAATAGATAAGGAGAGAAGTGATAGCTCAATGAAGCGGTGACAAGATACCAACAGTAGTAGGCCAATGGGAAAACAACACTATAAGATAAGACAAATAAATAAACTTGCTTATTGGTGAAAACTGATCTTTTTAAGAAGCAAATGCAATTAACTAAATACACAATATCCAAATAAGAACCATTAGACATTGCAACATTTTCCCTTACACTTGACTGACACGGGCATTAAAATATGAGGATGAGTAAAGCTGTCAAGGAAGATAAGATTTATTTCTTTACAAAAGTTAATATGGTAGCACTACATTCGCAATTAATGTGAGAGAAACAAAGGATGGTTGCTATATTTTCGTTGCAATCTCCTTGAAGCAGTGCATCTCTGTAGCAATCAAGAAGATCATTAGAGAAAGGGAAACACTGTCGGAGATTTGCATGTCAAGAGTAAAAAGTTACTGCTACAATATTAATTTGACAAAGGATGAAAGTGCCCATTGTCAAAAGCTACAAAAACATATCACCAAGATGGCATTGGTGGACAGAAGGAAATAGCATGAAATAATAAAGCACTGGCAGTACAAGTGAAAGAGATTAAACATGGCTGGACTTCAATCAAATTGTTGTTGGTGGGACTTCTAAATTGGTGCTAAAGATTCAATGAAATTGTTGTCAGTGGGGTTTCAAAATTTGAAAAATGGCTGGATCATTTGTAAATCATTGATAATTGCGCGAAATTTGAATTTTGAATTTGTAGAGGTTTAGAGACCCGCTACTAATTTGCAACCAAGGAGGAAAATAACATAACTTGTTTAGCAAAATTAATTAAAATTATTTAATATTTGTTTTATAAATATTTTTTAAAATTTATACTACATTATTTACTTTTAATTTATTTGATGACGAAACATAGTGTTTATATGTTTTTTTAAAGGGCCAAAGCAAGAATAATTAAATTGTCCAATTAAATATTAATCCAAAAATATATATGTGTGTGTAATATTAATCCAAAAATGTGTGTGTGTGTGTGTTTTTCTTGAATTTTATTCAAGGAAAGAAAAAAGAGGCCACAAGTCATCTGGAAAAGTAAAATTATTACTACCAAAAAATTAAAGAAAAGAAACATCAAATGACTTGTGTATAAAACAAAATGTTTGACCAACAGATTCTAATTAAATATCTCATACCAAAAGAGTTAAGAGAGAAAAATGAGGGAGAAATGAAATATGATGAGTGAGCGGTAGGGAAATAAATGAAAAGAGTGGGGTATTTATAGAGTTCTTGAAAAACCTTTATAGCTATTAGTGTAATAGTATTTGTAGTTGTTCATTAGTGGCAGTTACTCTTATGGGTTTTGTAGTGGTTAATTTCTAATTTGTAGCGGTTATTGTGAATTTTGAATTTTTTTCAAAAAAATAATGATTTATTAAAAAAGAAGAAAAATGATTTTTTTTAAAAAAATAATAATTTATTAAAAAGAAGTAAAAGGAGGTTTTGAAAAATAATAATAATAATGATTTATTTAAAAGAAGTAAAAGGAATGTTTAAAAGAATATATAAAATTTTATTTAACAGAAGTAAAAGGAATTTTTAAAAAATAATGATTTATTTTAAAGAAGTAAAAGGATTTTTTTAAACAAATAATAGTTTATTTAAAAGTAGTAAAATGATTTATTTTTTTTGGTAATCATTCTTCTTCAACTTCCCTAAAGAATAAGATACGTGAAGAAAATGTTAGAGTTGAGAATTTGATTTTGTACATATTGAAGTATATTAAATTAAATGACTAATAATAAGTATAGAATTTAATATTAAAAACACAAATAACTATAGGTAAATTCCCATTGTCTTCGAGGCTGACCAGCCACTGACGTAGGCCAACGACGGCTTAAGGGCGGCTGGCCGGAGCTCCAGTGGTGGCGCTCCAATGAGGAGCAAGTTTTTTTTAATTTTAAGTAACCCAGGGGTAATTTGGTAAATGTGTTAACATTTACAAAACCCAATTTGGTCCATGACATCTCATTGTCTTTTTCAAATACCTTAGTGTCTTTTTTGAGATGTTAGCATCCCTTTTTTGTTTATGAATTTGATGAGGTATTTAAGTGGAATCTTCCCTTCTATTTAACTATAACTATTTAGGTTAAATTAGAAAAAAAATTAATTTAAAGCAAATTTAATGAATTAATTACCATTTCTTGAATCTAGTAAATTAGTTAAAATGACTTATATTATGGACTGACGATACTACATTTGGGATCAAGTTCCAACAAAATTGCATCCTCCTCTGTTTATTTATTTTTATTTTAAATAAAGGTAACTTTTATATGTTTCCTTACTTTTTGTATTGTTGAAAAATTATTTCAGGGTTAATACCATTTTTTGTCCCTCAAATTTGCTCTCATTTTGATTTTAGTCATTTAAGTTTCAAATGAGATTTTAGTCACTCAAATTACATTCTATTTAAAGTATTGGTCCCTATCATCAAATAAAAATCTGGATAATTTTATCCCTTGAGGAAGTAAAATCAAAATGATAACAAATTTGAACAACCAAAAAATATATTAAACCAAATTTTTTCACATAAAATTTGCAAAATGTAAAGACAACTTTATATCATTCCTTACACTTTTTTATTTTGTAAAGAGCAGGGAAAAGTCAAACTCATAGGAGCTTTAACAATAATCAATTATTCCATTTAAATATTGTTTTGAAAAGTTTTTATAAATTATTCTAAGATACTACCTCTATTCCTTTTTATAAGAAAGGTTTAATTGAATAGCGTGGTTCAAAACATTGGTTAAGAAAAACACATGTGTTACTAGTTTAACCAATGGTCTTGTATTCAAGCTCTAAGTACGCAGCCGCGATAATTACTTGGTGGAAATGAGGTGCCCCCTATAGTGGGCCTACATTTTCATGAGTCTGGAGTATATGGTTGCTCTAATATCTGGAAATAACAACGATCTAGAAAAGGCGCCAGATATCGAATGATCAAATATATAAAAAAAATTATAGTCTTTTTTTTACTAAAATACTCTTATTTATAACGATATGGGAAATAAGAAAGAGATAAAGAAATTACTATAATAAAGAGGAATATAAAAAAGAGAAAATAAGAAAATAAATATGGTAGGAGTGTAGAAATGGAAATCATTTTCCTAGACCCGCCAATTTTCTCTTATATAATTGAAAATGAAAATTGAGATCATGTTACGTTGGTGAGTGGGAAAAAGGGTTAATGGAAATACTATCAAGAAAGAATTTATCGAATAAGATGTTATAAATATTTCGTATAGAATTTTATATATATATATAGTGGTAATATTAATGTTTTGTTTTTGGGATACTGGGAGAGTAAAGAGTGAATAAGTTGGAAGCTGATAAATAGGAAGAGTGATATGGTTGGAAATGCAACAAGTGAGTGAATAGCGTCCTATTATAATTTTTATAAATGTTATTTTTACCACTTGCCATATATACTTTTTATGTTAATTACCATATTTATAAGTATGATTTCTTAGAGGAAAGTTTATCAAAGTTAGTTCATTTTCTTATTGATATTACACAAGTAAAGATTGAGGATTTTATTCATTGTTATTTATTCTTCTCCGATTGCTTTATACTATATGATTAATGGAGATATCTTTAATCATTCTTTTATTCATGTTAAGATCATCTTGCATCTCGGAACATTCATACATGAGTTTTATTACTTGGGAAGGGTTTTTGTCGACATATTGAATTTGAAAGAAAGTTTTGAGATATTATTTGTGAACTTTCATGCTAGGGCAATACATGATATGAGCTATTATGGTATTAAAAGAAGAACTTTTCATTGCTTGATAAATTGGCCTCAAGCATGCTTGGATATGTTTTGAAGAGGACTAAATACAAAATGCTAGTTGCTAATGGTAGTTTCATTAGCCCTTGGTGTGCCATGGTTAACCCTCAATCTCACTTGACTTTCGTGGGCATAGCACTCATGCTTGATATTTGTGGGATTCGTTCATGTGCTTGTTATTCATTGGTCTTGTACATGCGCTTGTTTCGTGGCCTCAGGTTGCGCTTGCTTGGTTATTTACCTTCGTGGGATGTGTGTCTACGCTTGTGTTCATGGCCTCAAGATGCGTTTGGTTAGTTACCCTCATGGACTGTGTGTCCATGCTTGTTATTCGTTCAGTTAAAGTCCTACAAAAAGAAGGATGTTGAGAAACTATTGTTTTGAACTAGTTCTGTTAACCAAACTATTTTATCACATATTTACCTTGATTCAATTAATGATCATTTATATAGTTTCATTTATGTTTATGATTATATACTATATAAATTTTAGATTTATTGCATTGTGGTTCCTGTAAAGTTCTGTTTAATTACTTTCTTCAGCATTTCATTATATATAATGAATGAGACGTTATTCACTGGAAAATGCTTTTGGCTTCAAATAATGCAGTTGATCTTGTCCCTCTTGCTAATTAGTGAAGGTCTTTATGGATTGAAGTTGGAGCATCATTTGAATGTAGTCTTATTCAATGTACAAAATTAGACTCTTTTGTATATGTTGGTAAGTTTTTTTTAAGGTGTGCTCTACGTCGTCTATAGGTAGGATCACCGCCTTCTTTGTTTCTCTAAGTTATATGTATCTATATATGTTGTTGTGGAGCAAACATATACTATACTAAATTCGTATGTTATGGTAGAAATTTCAAGAAAGCTTGAAGAGACTCTCTTGAAAGCTCTACAAATTATTTAGTATTGTGATTAGAAGAAATATGTTATATGAGAGATAGAAGAATTGTATTCATAGGCGAAATTATTTTAATTATTAGGCAAGACATTTGTTTATATGCTATTCAAGGCTTTAGGAATGTGAGTTCTCTCACATTCCTTGCCGATCACCCATGAATTTTTTGGGACGTGACAGTTGCAGTGGCCATTAATACATAAGACATAGAAGAGAATTAGCGGCCAAGGATGGTGGTTTGAGCTTAGAGCTTTGTGATCAAAAAATGAAAGGACGAATGATCTAGGCCAAAGATTGCTTTTAAATAGCATAGATCAATTCATTGGTTATAGTCATATTTCCTTTTAGATTAGCTAACAACTTGATTTTATATATATTAATTAATACAATCAATTACACCCTCACCTTGAAGTTTATTATATCGTAGAAACAAAATCAAGTACTATTTGGTCAAGCCAAATCCTTCAACACGGTTCAAAATGGCTCTAGACACATATTATTGTTCATGTAAGCCGTTTTTCTCAAAAAGAGCAATTTCAACTTAGCATGCTCCTTCCCTTAAAATGGCTCAACCTCTGTAGCTGGATGAGGACAAATTGATGGCTGTGATGTGGCCTCACCTATCAAAAGAATATTTTTTTAAAAAAAATAGTATCTCTCCTTTCTCCTAGCTATTACTTTTACCTTTTCATTTTCCCAATGCCCTACTCCGTTTTCTCTCTCTTTACAGAATGAGTTGTCTCACATTTATCTCTCTTTTACCTTTTCCCAAGGCCATACTCCCGCTCTCTCTTCCTCGGTCTCTTACTACAGCCTCCAACTTAAGGAATTTCTTCTTCTCTGTCATGGCAGCCCTAAGGATTTCAAAAGTTTGAAATCCCTTTTCATCCACATCTAAATTTGCCTTCCCCCACCCTCTCTCTCCATCATCTACACTATACAGCTTCCACAAATGTTAGATAGGAAAAGCAACAAAAATTTAATTGTTCGAGGGTTTTCTTCCTTATTGATTGTAGGCTTTCCCATGTAAAGCTCGAAGAAACAACAAAATGTGCAAAACATAGGAATAGAGTTTAACTGCTTTATGTCATGCAGCTAATTCTCCTTTGTGCCAAGAACCCACCCTTCTTCACTCCATGTCTAGAAAGGAGCCTCTTTTCATTCTCCTTTTGCCCAATTTCTTAAATCAAACGGCTTCATATAGAAGAAGACGGAGAAGAAGAAGAAGAAGGGGGAGGAAGAGGAGATCAAAAGGATGAGAAATTTCACAACTTTTTCGGCAAATTAGAGATATCTGGAAACCATCTACTTATGGATGTAGAATTTGAAGTTCAATGAGACGAAACCCTTGACCTTTCAAGTGTTGCTCAATGTCTGATCTGACACCATATTAACATGGTTTTCTTGGGTATTTTCTATCTAAATTGCACACATTTACCCTCAATTTGCATT
>JBAGKO010000010.1:24760210-24791329 GCA_037177275.1 Acacia concinna
AAATTTAGACCAAATGTAAGAAATATAAGGTTTAAAAAGTCATATTTTAGACATGATATAAGCCAAGTGAGGTCTAAAAAGTCTAACTTTTTAGACCACATTTTAACCAACCGGTTTAAAAAGTACTTTTTAAGACCCGTTGAGCGACCAATCTTAAAAGTCATTGATATTTTAAACTGCCTACCTCATCTATAACCGGTTTAAAAAGCGTTTTTCACCAGGTCTAAAGAACAATTTTTGTTGTAGTGAGTGTTTTTAATATAGAATTTTATTTTGGGAGCAAGGCAAAGAAATGATATGTGATATATGATTGGGTTTTTAATTTTCTGGACATTTGTTATGCTTTTTTGGATTAAGTTATGTTGAATACAAAACAATCATTTAGTTTGTATTTTGCATTTCTCAAAAACCTTCCTATTTTTTATTCCATTATTGGAATATTGGGTACTCCAAAGTCCAAACTACATTGGCAGTATATGTAATATGTTTATTTGGATATTTTTGATGTTGTTCAGTTTATAATTTGTATTAAGCTTTGCTTGTTGAAAATCTATATATTCCAATACAAATATTATGCCTAAAAATTTCAGTTTTTTCTAACAAAACCGACACCGAACCAATTCTTTTCAGTTATTTTAGTTCGGTTATATACTCTTTTCGGTTTTGGTTCGATTATAAATAATATGTAATTTCAATTGTTCGGTTTTTACCGTAAACCGAATGCTCACCCCTAGAAAGGTGTTGCACAAAATAATTGCTGAAAATGGTAAGAAAAAAAAGATTAGTTTAGTTTGTGTTTTATGTTTTTATATTAAGCAAGTTGTTAGTCTGGCTTTCTTCATGAGAAGTAAACCTCCTCCTCCTTCTCCATCTATAAATAGGCTTGTCTCATATGTAAAAGATAGTTTTTCATGAATAAATGATATTTGAGTGATGTGATCTCTCTACTCTCCTTCATTATGCATCTCCCTCTTTTTTCCCCTCAGTTTCTATTCTGATTCACTTCCCCCTTCATAATTGCTATTTCCCCCACCTATCTATTCAGTTTCTCCCTCTTCCTTCCTATTTATGCATCCTTTTTCTCTAAACCACTATTGTTTATTGTTGTTCTATAAGATTAAGAGTGTGTGTGAGTTTTCTTCAATGTGGTTTACATCATAGCACATAGCAGCATTGAAAACTGAAGTTTAGAATGAACTATAGTGACTTAACAATCCTAAAAGTTTGAGAGAATCTTAATTGTTTGAAGGACCTGAGTTTCTTCTTCCACTAGCAATTTCGAATAGTAGAACTCCAAAACTAAACACATCTAATTTCTCTGAATACAGTCCTTCGATTGCATACTCTGGCGACATATAAAGCAAAACTATCAATTATTGAAGTACTACTTTTTTTTGTTATTGTATTAATGGACAATGATTTAAAACTTACTAGGTTCTAACAACTCTTCTTGTGTTAACTTAATCTTCACTCCCTTGGAAAATCCTTGCCATGCCAAAATCTTATATTTTTGGATCCAAGTTCTCATCTAACAATATGTTGCTTGCTTTTAGGTCCCTTTGTATAATTTTTAGGTTAGAATCTTGGTGAAGATAAAGCATTCCTCAAGCCACGCCTTCGATTATGTGAAAGCACTTACTCCAATCTAGGAGTTTGTGGTCTAGTGGATCTACAAAAGCATAAAGGAGGGGTTTGATAGATCTGTACATGTATATGCTAAATACAAAAATAGCTACAAGTTTATTCATGTGCATGACTGGACAAGAAAAGAAGGGATCAAAAGATCAAACCAAAAATAAATGCATCTAGACTTTTATTTGGCATGTCGTCATGTACTCATAGATTAACATCTTCTCCCCTCCTTCAATGCACCAGCTAATAAGTTTTATATCATTACGTTGTTGAAGCTTAGAAATGACAATGATCTCATTCATGAATTCCTCTTGTCCTTGGCTAGATGCTCTAGAAAGTTGTTTAACCGCTATATTCTGACCATCATGCAATATTCCCTTAATGAAAAACCAAGCTCAATAAATTACACACCATGACAAGAAAATCAGTTATATGCAATGTCTTAAAAAATGGATGAAATTAGCATGAATTAATGTACCTTGTACACTGGACCAAAGCCACCCTACCCAAGTTTATTGGAGATGTCAAAATTGTTTGTAGCAGCTGCAACCTTTTCAAGATCATATGTCAATACCTCTGGTTTAACCTGTGATGGTTCTCCAATATTGGCATCTTCTGTTTTATCTGAATATTCTTCACTTTTCTTTAATCGTAAGAACCATTTTTTCTTTGATTTTTTCTCTGATGTAAAACAATGAATCAATTTTAGAAATAGTGAACACCACAAAAATACCGCATGGAAGAAATGAAATAACGTGATTTACCGAACAACAAAATAATAATTGAAGGTTCTGATTAGATTTATTGGGATGATGTAAAAAATGTAATGTACCTGAATGATTCACTATCCTTTTCCATAAAACATATGCACCAAAAGCAATGAGCAGCGTTAAATCTCCTGGCCAGCTGTCCTTCCCATAGAGGAACCCACAATGAGCGAAGGATTAATCCTTGGCCTATCGGGCTGGGGGATACCTTGCGTAAGCAAAAAAAAAATAAACTATCCCTACTAACTCTTGGTCTTTTATATCCTTCACTCCATAACTTCTCTATTGAATACCTTTTAAGAGTGTTGGTTCCCATAACATAAAGGTTACATAATGTACACACTTATGATAATTCATTATATTATTTATTCTATGTAACTCTTGGTTAAGATTGGAGGCTTATAATTAGAGGCTTTGTAATACACATTAAACTAAAAAAAATGAAATAAGAATAATTGTCTCTTTACCTTCCAATTCTACTTACCTCTCTTCAGCTATTTCATGTATTGTATTTTCGTTATTCGCACAGCAAAAATCAATTTTCAAAGAACTAATTTCAACTATTTTCTAGACACGTGTAAGCTATATGCTGTTTTTATCTTGAATATAAGAATGAAGTTATTACTCCACACATTTTAAGAAAAGTGATTATCTTTTTATAACATCTATTGAAATTTCATTTTTTAAATTTTCATCCTATATGTGATAATTTTTAATTACTCCCAATTTAACTAAGGGCAGACATAAGCTCTTTTCTTTTTTATATAATTTCTTTACCAGGGTTTGGACAAAAATAAATCTCAAAAATTTCTCTTATATTCAAGATTAGGTACTAATTATCTCTTATAACTAGCGCTTGTCCAGGAATAATTATTTAAGAAGATTAACAAGATTTACTCTATGTGTTTGAAAAGTTTTTTAAGCCAATAAAATTTTGATAAACATTGCTTCTTTTCTTTTTCTTTATATTATTCTTTATGTTAAACACTTTTTTTTGAACGAACTATTTCGTTTGGGGCAATAGTTATTTTCAATCGTAAATTGAATCAATTTTACCCTTCAACTATTAGTTCTATGGCGACATTACAACAATTTTGAGATACCTTGTCCTAATGAATAATTCATAACTCCACCTATGTTTTATAACCAGTCCCAAACCCGGGTGAAGGAGGAGGGTTGTGTTAGGCCTCGATAACCAACATAAAAATCTGTCGAATCTCTCATAAACATTGATCAATGAAAAAATTGTATTAATTATAGGTCGTTGCCTGGAAGTAACGTGTTGTATGGCTCGAGTACAGTGAGAAGTAAGCGAGAGCCGTTGTATTGTTACCCGAATGTAGTGTTGAATGAGCAAGGGTTTCCGCATTGGTCATTACCTGGAAGTAATGCGTTGTATGGCTCGAGTACAGTGAGAAGTGAGTGAGACCTGCTGTATCATCGCCCGAATGTAGTATTAAATGAGCAAGGGCTACCGCTCTCCTCTGAAAGTAGGCAGCTAAACAAGTTAGTTCATGAGAGCAAGATTAGATTTAGTACTTGGAATATTGGGACTCTGAATGGAAAATCTCGAGAGGTGGCAGACATAATGAGAAAGTGGTAGATTAATATCTTGTATCTTCAGGAAACTAGATGGCTTGGAGAGAAGCCCCATGCTATTAATGGTTACAAGCTTTGGTACTCAGGAAAAGGAAATGGAAGAAATGGGCTTCGTATTATTATGGACAATGCATGGAGAAAGAATGTAGTAGAGATTACGAGGATTGAAGATATAATCATTTCCTTAAGAATGATTGTGAGAACGGATACTATCCACATTATCAGTGCATATGCACCTCAAGTAGGGGCAAAAGCACATCTTAAAGAAAAGTTCTGGGAAGATTTGGAGGGGCTAATTCAGAGCATCCCACAAATAGAAAAAATATTTATCGGGGGATCTTAATGGACATGTTGGAAGGAAAGCAGGACCTAATGCAAGAGTTCATGGTGGTTTTAGATTTGGGAAGCTTAATAATGAAGGCCAATCTATTATTAATTTCTCTCTAGCATATAACCTCAAGCTTGTCAACACCTGCTTTAAGAAAAGAGATGAGTATTTAATCACATACAAGAGTGGAGCTTGCAAGACCCAAATTGACTTCTTTTTGGTAAGAAATCCTTATAGGAAACTTTGTACTAACTACAAAGTGATCACCAGAGACGGCGTGACAGCACAACATAAGGTTTTGGTCATTGATGTGCATATTAAGTGTATTAAACAAAAGCATCGACAAACTTTAAACCCAAGAGTCAAGTGATGGCAACTAAAGAGGGAGAACCAGGGGATCTTCAAGTGAACTCTTTTGGAGGAAGGGGAGTGGGAGACACAAATGTGGGAGAATATGTCTAAAACGATCCAGAAGGTTGCTAAATCAATTTTGAGAGTATCAAAAGGTTGTGGTTGGTAAGATAGGAAGACTTAATGGTGGGATGAGAATGTTCAAGAGAAACTTAAGAAAAAGAAAGACTATTTTAAAGCTATTCATTTGTGTAACAATGCTAAAAATTGGGAGAGATATCGTTTGGCTAAAAATGAGTCTAAGAAGGCAGTGAGTGAAGCTCGTAATAAAGCGTAGGAGGAGTTTTATAAGGCGTTGGAGACAAAGGCTGGAGAGCGTAAGATTTATAAAATTGCAAAGAATAAAGAGAGAAACTCAAGAGACTTGGATTAAGTGAGGTGTATAAAGGACAAAGAAGGTAAAATTTGGTTACTGACAGAGATATTAAGAATATGTGGGAAGCTAATAATATATATTTTTGCCATTTAATTCCATGCATTTTGGAGAGTTTTGATTGATTAAATTGTGTTTAAAGTGAAAATGAAGAAATTGGAATTATTGTGGATTAATTTGGAAAACATTAAATTATGGATAGAAAGGGTATTTTTGTCATTTCCCTCTAGCATTTAAATTAAGGATATTTGGTATTACAAATTCTCTGATTTTATTGCAGATATGCTTGGAAAAATTAAAGAGAAAAGAAATTGGGCTTTACTTTTAAAAGACTACAAGCAAGAGTGCAAAATTATACCCAACTCGAGAAGGACCCAGATTCATGATCCATTTGGAAGACCCAACCTATTTTGGCATCTACTGACCCAATTTGGTTCAAGAGAAATAGAAACACGGGATTTGGATTCCTGATTCACTCCTCATCATTCATCATTAGCCATTCACCACACCTCACTCTTGGATCATCACTTCGCCTTACTTACCTTCGTCACCATCATCCACCACTCTCGCCGGCAACCTGCAATCCATCTCCACCATTTTTCGTCGCCGGTGAGCATTTTGGATTACAGGACCCACACCATTTACTCACACATTCACGCTCGGCCATTTATCACGCCATACACTCTAACTTTCGGCTAGCACCCACTTACGCCATCCATCGCACTCCACCACCATCGACACATTCACTATCACGACCTTCACCATCATCATCTCAGCATTCACGACACTCTGCTTCATCTTTCTTTCTATTTCATTTTCGGCTTGATCTTCCTAATTCATTCCAGCAATCCAGCTCGCTTATTGAACACTTCTATCGGTTGTTGAGGCAAATTTGGGAGCTCTAAGTTGAAGACCATGGAGATGAAGTCTTCCATGTCTATCATATCCATGAGTGGCTAGGCTTTAGTTGGGTTCCTAGAGATGTAGATGAACCTGAGCTCTTGTGTTTCATTGTAAGAGTAACAGTCAATTATGTGATTTGCTCATTATGATTCCTGAATTACATTCCAGACGTATTATGCGAGTTGTATGAACCATTTGTAATTAGATTCAGCTAGACACGATGTGTATTTCACAAGAACCTTATGGGAATTGGATGTATTAGTGCTTTTATGTGCTTAATTTCTATTATGCTTGAGTAATTTGTTAAGTATGTCAATTGTGTTCCTAGTCTAGTGGATTAGAGGTGTAATTGTTCATACTTGCTGAACATATATGCTAGTTAGTGTTTATGTGAGAGAAGAATTGTGCTGCTACATTCTATTCCTATTGAGTTCAAGAGGCAATTTATATCTCATACGAGTTGTGTGATTTAGAATATGAAAGCTAGCTAGTTGTTAGCTCATACACCTAAGAAGGCAATTTATATCTCATACGAGTTGTGTGATTTAGAATATGAAAGCTAGTTAGTTGTTAGCTCATACACCTAAGCATTCAAGTGACTAATTACTCTAAACCCTTTTGATGCAATGAAGATCCAATCCAAGCTCTAAGAAGCCATATACTCTCATTGATCACTTACACTCTTGTTCTTTGTTTTGTTGGTTCATTTTAGTTGCTGAAACTGTTGGTACATTGTTTAGTTCATTAGCATAAATTATCATTATTAATTCACTCAATCTCTTAGTTACTTGCTTAATTTGATAAATTGAAGGCCCATCATAGAATTGCTCTTAGGGAAAATTAACTTAGATTTTAGGCTCCTTGTGAAAAATGACCTAGGCTAGTTACTACTATACTTTAGTATTTAGCTTAGTTTTCTTTAATTTTTAAGGGATACAACTACTCTTTAAACCATAAGCCTACTTCTATAAATTATTCAATGAGGAGGGAGGTGAGGCGGTTTGTGACTTAGAAGAGTTGACAACTCAAGAAGAGGATCTTAATCTGTCATTTTATCGAAGGATCCGAGTTGCTGAGGTTAAAGGAGATCTTAAGAAAATGGAAAATGGTAAGGTGATGGGACCATATGGTATTTATATTTAAGTTTGGAAATGTTTGGGGGAAGATAGAGTGTTATGGCTTACCAAGTTATTCAATGAAGTTTTACAATCCAAGAAGATGCCTGGTGAGTGGTGAAAAAGTATTTTGATCCCTATTTATAAAAATAAATGGGATATTCAAAATTGTGCAAACTACAGGGGAATAAAGCTTATAAGTCATATGATGAAATTGTAGGAAAAGGTGATTGAGCACAGGTTGAGGATGGAGACTAGTATTTCTGAGAACCAATTTGGATTCATGCATGATAGCTCCACAACAGAAGCAATTTACTTATTAAGGGGGTTAATGGAAAAGTATTGAGGTAAAGGAAAGGACTTACATATGGTTTTCATTTGATTTGGAAAAAGCGTATGATCGAGTGCCAAAAGATGTACTTTGGAAAACCTTGGAAAGGAAGGGGATACATGTCACATATATCAAAACCATTCAAGATATGTATAAAGGAGTAACAACTAGTGTTAGAACACCTAGAGGGGAAACAAAGGACTTTCCTATAAGAATTGGCCTACACCATGGATCAGTTTTGAGCTCTTATTTGTTTCACCTAGTTGTAGATATTTTAACTAAGCCTATAAAAGATGAGATCCCTAAATGCATTTTTTTGTGTGGATGATATTGTTTTATTGGCTGATTATATAGAGGAAAAGTAGGAGCAAAACAGAATGTATGCATTGTAATTTTGACAAGCGACACGCTAGAAGTGAAATGGAAGTTAAATTGGGAGCCATGTTATTCCACAAGTGACAAAATTTAGATATTTGGGTTCTATTATGCAACAAGATGGTGAAATTGATGGAGATGTTAATCATAGAATTCAAGCAGGATAGTGTAAATGGAGAAAAGCTACTAGAATTATTTGTGGTAAGAAGGTACCCAATAAAGTAAAAGAGAAGTTCTATTGCACTGTTATAAGACCAGCAATGCTATATGGTAGTGAGTGTTGGGTGTTAAAGGGACAACATGAACATAAAATGGGAGTAGTCGAGATGAGAATGTTGAGATGGATGTATGGCCATATAAGACTAGATAAGATTCGTAATAATCACATACGCGAACGGGTTGGAGTGGCTTCTATTGGAGAAAAAATCGTAGAAAATCGTTTGAAGTGGTTTGGTCATGTTTAAAGAAGGCCGTTGGATGCATCGATTAGAAGGATTGAGTATGGAGCCCTATAAAGGGAGGTCGGGGGAGGCCGAAGCAAAAACCCAGCAAGGTTGTAGAGGGAACCTTTTGGTCAATAACCTATCTAAAGATATGGTTTTTTATAGAGCACAATGGCGTCGTACGATCCATGTAGCCAACCCCACCTAGTGGGATTAAGATTTTGTTGTTATTGTTGTTGTAACATTTTGAACCGCAAGAATCTAGTATTTGCTAGATTTTATTATTAACTAGACAATTTAAAAGTTGTCTAAATTTAAACTAAGTACTTTGAAACAATAAAATAAGGCTAAAGTATATGTTTGTCTTTTATGTTTGTATCAAGTTTCATTTTAGCCTTTATATTTATAAAGTGCAGTTTTGCTCATTCAATTAGTATTATCTGACGGAAAATGCTAACATCAACTCAAATTCTTTAACAAATTCATATAATAATAATATAAAAGTTCTTGGTTTTTAATTAAATGTTTTCATCCCTTCCCCATAGCAAACCCGTCTATCCTCCAAAGGCTTTTCTTCTCCCATGAATCTCCATATGATTCAAAGGTTCTTATAAACTTTGGTTGCTATTAGAAACAATTTGAAGAGACGCGCATCTGTGTGTCGAATCGAACAAAATAATATACTAAAATAGACAACTATATATGACCAAGATTTCATAACGAAGAAGAAACAATAGAAAACGTGTAAATAAATACAATTTGCATGAAACAATTTTACGCAAATATAAATAAGTAATTTAATTTGCATGGTACTTTTACCAAGACCAAAAGGGTGTTAATGGAAGAGAAGCCATTAACATAAGAGAGCAGATTGAGATGTTGGATCGTTCAGTTCTTCTTGAACAGCGGCCGATGAGTTGGGAGATTCATGGTTTAAGAAGGAAGTTATCGACTGGGGAAGGGTTTCAAAAGTGGGAGAGATGACAAAATTATTAAAATAATATGATTTTAATAAAATGTGAATTGTTAAAAAATTAAGTTGATGTGGCAGCCAACTATAAATAAAAAAAGTGTACTAACGGTTAAGCCGTGTGGTATGGTTAGTGCTCTATTTGGCATCCAATCTAAGTTCGATCCCAGCCATATGTAATAAAAAAAATGTGACCTTAATGAATCAATGTTTTCTGTTAAATGGCATGCACTAACGGTGTTAGAGTTGAGAGATTAAATATATATTTTATAAACATAAGGATTAAAATAAAACTTGATACAAACATAAAACAATATATGTATACTTTAATGATAAAAGAATAGAAAACTAAATCTTCTCCAATTAATGGTTGAATCTTGTATATGCACATTGTTTTGGAAACTGAAAGAACATGATTACGCCCATGAAGAGAAATTATTCATTTGGATTTAATACACACACACCTGTTCCTTTTGAGGAAAAAAGAAGAAGAAGAAGACACATGTTCCTTTATATAATTCTTGGTATGGGAAGAAAGAATAAATCGGACGATCTAATGCTCTTTTTTTGTTTTTATTTTCCAGAAACATACTGCCTCCTCTTCACGACTTATAAATAATGCGATTTTTTTAATAAATTTTATAGTCATTACTAATCGTATATATTTTTTCGTAAATATTATTCATCAGTGAAAAAGAAGAATCTTGCTATAAAATCATCCATGACAATTGTAGCGAAGTATTTAACAATACAAAGTTCAATATCAAATTCTGTGGCTAATCTAGGGAAAGAGTTGTGTTACTAGTTTTGTGGTAAATACTCCCTCTATTTCTATTTATAAGACCCTTTTGAAGAATTCTAAGAAAATTTTAAAAAAGCTAATTATATTACTTAATAATATCATATGTTGTGTTTTATCACGTTATATAGGAATTCATAAGTCAAACAACATAAATTAAAAAAAACGATAAATTTTAATGTCTTAAAGTAATATAATTATCTTTCTTATGATTTTTTTAGGATTATCTAAAAAGATTTTATAAATAAAAACGGAGGGAGTATCAAATTGTTGTTGACCTAAAATTCCTTAACAAGAACTGGGAAGGGGATCGCCATCATGAACTCCAGGGAGAGGGAAAGATTGAAACATCATTCTTTGGCATCGAGAACGAAGAAATCATGAACTCAAATGGGAAATTTTTGTACATCTGAAAACTACATTTTTTGGCGTTAAGAAGGAATCTTCAACTTGTCACTCATGCGAAAGAAGCAACGAATAAGGAAGGATCTTATGACGTAAGCTTGTGGATTTTCTTCGCAAATGAAGGATTTGCATCACGCGCAACCCAAAAAGTAGAACGAGAAAAACTTCAAATGACAATGAAATTGCAACTTGTAATTATGTTGGGTTTGTTCATGCCCATGAGAATGAAAGCAATGATGACTAAAGTCTATTGGTTTTCAGAGACGATTCAATCTCTTGTACTTTTCCATCTAGCTTCTTCCTGGATCCCTTGTTCGAAACACTAATCCAGAAACAAAAGACCCGATCAAATAATCCGAACTGCTAGACTAAATTTGCTTTCAGAAATACAATTTTTTTAATACTGTAGATCCACCTTGGCAATATGTACCAGCTATATGCCATCTCTTCAATGCTAACATATTGTTTAACACTATCAGCTCATATTTAACAATTTTATGCTTAAAGGACTAACTGATATTCTGTCCAGTTATTTATAAAACTCCGTTGACTTTTTTAGAGAATTCTAAGAAAATCTTATGAAAGCTAATTACATTACTTTAAAATATTAAAATTTGTCGTTTTTCCTCAAAATCTGTTATATGTAATAAAACACAATATATGATATGATTAAATAATATAATTAGCGTTCTTATAATTTTTTTAGAATTCTCTAAAAAAATCAACGAGATCTTATAAATAGGATCGGAGGAGTATAAAAGAAGAAACTTAAAGGAACCAATAAAAAGGGAAAAAAACACAAGGACCTAATTTCAAATTAGAGTAAACTATAAGGATTGGGGTATTAACTTTCCCTTCATTAATTGATTATAATATGATCCTTAATTTTTTTTTTCCAATCGATGAACTAGTAAAGACAAGAATGGTCGCCTGATTGGCTGCTAGTATACCAAGTTCTTTACTCCTATTAATACACACACGTACACTTATCCAACTGGACAACACTATGAATTTTTTGAATAATTATATCTAAAAAGTTTAATAGCCTAAATATTAAATTAGCGTTTAAGGAATTATAATAATTTCTGAACATCAAAATAATTATTAGGTTCCATAAAATTTGATACTATGTATTACGCTAAACAATTTATCTTAAAATTTAAATGAAAATACAATTGCAAAATTAAAAATTATGGCAGTACCTTCATTGATATTTAATAGTTAAGTTATTAAAGCCTAAATTATTATACACACGTACACATTTAAAAAAATTATTTACATTTGAATACTTTTTGGACACTCAAAAGAGAAAAAGATATAAAAACCGTCAGTGTTTGCCTACCATGTTGATTCTCATGGTTAAAGATTCGAACAACAAAAATATAAATAATGTCTAATAATTTATTTAAATTCATTAATTTCTTAAAAAAATTAAATGAGTCTTATATTTATTATAGGTAGAAGGTAATAATATAGGAAATACAGATATTGATGAAGCTAAGATACAAATTAAACCAAGCAAGAGACTCTTATCAATGCATCAGAAACCTTAGACAATTTTTTGATACAAGCTTAATTAATACAACACAAGAACAACAACAACATATGGATGAAAACACAATACAGAAACCAGATCAGTTCACATGATCATCATCACGATTAATTATTATTGAACAACGTGATTTTAATTCTCATCAGCAATTTCTATTGTAATTGCTACAGCGTTGTCTTGGAGCACCACCGTTTGGCGGCGGTAGGCAGCTCCGGTAACCTTGGCTTTGACCACAGTTCACAGAAGCCTGATTCGGATTACCTGTTCTTGAAGTCGTAGAAGTCCTGATATCGTATAGCATTCTCGCTACTCTTGATTCCACCGGAAACTCCGCCTCCAGGTCGAAGTCGCTGCCGATGATGCAGTCCCCGCCGCTGCACACGGTTGTTAAGCTGCCGTTGACCTTCTCTGAAGTTTCTCTACTCAGATCTGCCTGGACCAGTATGAACATCACCATCATCGTCGTCGTCATGAATCGCAGAAAGGTTAGCTTGTTCATCTCTTTGATCGATTCTCTCTGTCTCGCTCAATCTGCGTTTCTTGCAGCTTCTGTTAGATGATTTGCTTCGTCGGTCGGAGAAGCTGTTTGTTGAATCCGGAGAGATGATTGATTTTCATTAATAAAGCTGGAAGCCCTCACCAACCTCTTCATGGGAGCCAATATTTTATTCAAACAAATCAACTTGGGAAGAATCTTTCAAATTAAATAAAGCGGAAATTATATTTTCTTTAAATCTAGTTTTTAATTTAAAACATTTGCTAGTTACTTAATATCACAAATATAATAAAATAAAATTATTGATGCACATATATGATAGAATAGTGTAAAAATATTATGATAAATAGTAAATATAAATATTTAAGGATATGAATTTAATTAAAAATTTTGAACATATATAACAGTTGAATTAATTAAAACTAATTAATGAAATAAAAAAGAACAAATTAAAACATACTTATTATTACATCCTCCTCAAAGTTAATACATTGGTCAAACTCATTTAAGTTACATGCAACCTCTGAAAAGATAATTAACTAATAATCAATTAATACCAAACCTAATTTTTTTAAAAAAATTAATATTCATGAATATAAACTTTTCAATAGTTTTATCGGAAAAAACGAACACAACACACCATGAAAGTCAGACAGAAAGTGGTTTGTTGAGGGGAGAAAAAATAAAGGGAGTGGTTTGGTTCGGTGGGGAGATTGGAGTATGAAGACTTTGACAATTAGGATTTAATTAATTTAATTAGTTTTAATTATTAAAAATTAATACATGATTTTTCTTATCTGTTTATAAAAATTTGCAATATTTTTATTTTTTTTATTACATACTTTGATGGCAAAAAATTATATACTCTATCCAATTCTGAATATAAGACATAGTTAACTTTTTTTAGAGATTAAAGAAATTAAATAAGTTATTTAATCGTATCATATATCATGTATCTTAGATTATATATTAGCCCATAAGTTAGGAAAAATATTTAATTATTTTTCTTAATTTTTCTAAAAGGAGTAGGTATAAAGCAAATAATCAAAATTAAATCATCACCTACGATTTCTGGAAAGGAAAAAAAAAATCAAAAGACGACGGAGTACATTCAAATATTTACATGAGACTCGAAAGGAAAAATTCTACAGATCGACCTTTGGATTACGGTCATATTGATCATTGAGACTTTTTAGTTAAGTGGCTTATATCAAAATGGATATATAGACATATATATTAATTACATGTTGATGACGTACGTCATAGGATTAGAATCTTTGGTTTAAAATTGCAGAAGATTAATGTGAACAACAAACCAACTACCTTCACTTTTTTTGTTAGTAAATGCATAATTTCAACTATGTAGAAGGAAGGTGCGATAACCCTTTTTATAAGGGACCATCATGGCTTGTGGATATAAAAATATTCCATTTCTTTAAATAAACCAATCAAAAACTTACATATGACTTTTCTCTCTGAAAGAATGCAACAAACATAAAAGTATATATGAATAATATTGACAGGATAAGTTGAGAGAAAAGAAAACATGGGAAGAAATTAAAATACAAGAGGAACGGAGTTTCCCTTAGTTTGAACGAGGGAAAAAAATGTAAGAGGAAAGAAGAATAAGAAGAAAGGGTGAGATATACCACATTCCCCCAACTTTTCTCTCAAAATACGGAGGGATTTTGGGAAGAAAAGTCTTCTTCCATTGTTGCCATTCACCAAGTGACTTTTACCACTTTTCTCTACCCCACTCAACCTGACCCATCGAGTAACTTTCACAAATATAGACAAGAATATGCTACCTCTTGTGCTAAGTATATGAGCTACACAAATGTTTACTTTGAACCTTAATATAAGATATCAATCCAATTTGGCTTTTAAATTTATAATTTTCTCTCATTGTATCCCTATTAATTAGTTGCATATAATGAGGGGTTTCATCAAAGGGTAATTAATTACAATGTACATGATTAACATGGGTAACTTAGGGAAGTTACTACAAATTTGCTACAAATAATTGGCTTAACTCTTTTAATGTTCATAAATTAGTTATCTAACTCTTATATTAAAGATTAAAGAAAGTGATTGCAGTATCTTTTTTTTTTTTTTCCAAACGTATGCAATTTTGAAAAAAAATATTTTTAAATATATATACCATTTTATTATTTTCCCTTAAATTTATTATTTTATTTTTAAACATACAATTTATTTGATTTTAAAATATACAAATATGAAAATACATTTTTTTTCATATATTTTTACTTAAAAAATATTTTGACAATGTTTCTTTTTTATATAATTTTTTTTGGTAAATGGTGACATGAGATATGACAAATCATCAGAATATAAATATGTTATTGTCAATTTGACATTTGCTCTCTCTTTTTCCCCCATCCTTCATGTGTGATATCATTACAAGTCTTTAGTTTTCTTTTCTCTGTAGTTTAATTTCTCTCCTCCCATTTTTTCCTAAACAATTTTATTTAATTTCCATGCAAATGGAGTAAAGTTTTCATCAAAATTAAAGAGAAAATCAATCATTTATTCTATATAGTTTTGGCTATGTAATCCATATTCTAGCTTACATGAATTAGCATATAGACACGTATACCTTCGTTGAATCGACATTTATTTTACCATCAATTTTTGACATTGGTAGGGTTAAAAGTATCATTCCACCATTATTTTGTTTTTAAAAATAATACAAATTTTGTACCATGATTATTTGATGATAACCTATCAGACCAATGTTCCATAATCATTATTCCACTACATTATATGCAATTATGTATACCTATCATTATTTGAACTAAGCTGGGTACTTAAAAAGTTTAACTCATTCAACTCAGTTTTAAGTTTCAGCATATTATTATTATTATTTTGAATGGAAGTTTCAGTATATTATTCAATAAATTGGTTCATGCACTTCCATAAAATATGAATTTCTTCAAGAATTAATTGTAAACATAGTTTTCCGGGGGGAAAAGTTTGTAACCATAATTAATTAAATATTTAAAATTTGAAAGATTGATTTCTAGCGAACTAAATTTTTAAAATTGAGTTGTAATCAAATCAAAATTACATAAATAAACTCAATGATTAATTTTTCAAAAGGAAAAAAATTCAAAAAAGTAGCTAGCATATTAAAAACATATGGATATAAAAGAAGAAGAAAGTTTATAAATAAATATTTTAAGGTTTTATGCCAAAAGGGAAAAAATAGTATAAACCATTCACTTTATATATATATATATATATATATATATATATATCTTCTCGACTTTCTTTTTTGTCACAGATATCTTCTCAAAGTTAATCGAACTAAGAAAATTAAAATTTGCATTTGTTACGACTCAATTTAGCTTTGTGCGTATAGTGTGAGTCTCGATTATTCTAGATGCAGTAAACTTAAATCAATTTTAATTCCAGAGATTATATTTTATTCTCAACAAGCAAACGTTAATAATACAATTAATCAAGGAAGTCAGCAAAGCCAAGTCAACGAAGCGAAAGAACAAGGGGGGGGGGGGGGGAAAGATAAAGCCCCAGAATCATTATTTAATTAAACCTGCCGTCCTGACTATTCACCCATTTTAATAACTTAATTTCTGATTTTATTTGCCACGATTTCTTATCCACTTTTGAATAACCAATTTTCAGAATATTCATCAAGAGAGACTATTTTTCTTTTGAAATACTCGTAAAAAGTTCCACTCAAAAGGAGCAGATCACATCTTCCTCATTTTAAACATGACTTTTGATTTTGAAAATTAATAGACGTGTTCAACTTTTTTTTCTTTTTTGGGAATAAAAGGCGGTGTGAAAGATTAGCTGGGTAAAAGGTCAAAGACTAAAGTCACTCATAATAAAATAGCTTTGCATGATATACTCAACTAGTCCTATTAATAAGACTTTTCAGCATATTTCATATGAACCAATGAAGTTTTTTTTTTTACTAGAAAACTGGAATACAAACATAACAAAATATGATACAACAAAACAAAGCCTGTCATGTATTGCTCATCAATTAACCTCTACCTCTTGAATAAAAGGGGTAGAGTGATGAAGGATCGAGAGGGACTTTAAAATTCATTGACTTTATCTTAAAAATTAAATACTTTCCAATTCACCTTTATTTAACTTCGCACTTTTAATTTTAAGAAAGTAATAATCTACACAATAATAAATTATGAGTGAAATTGTACATTTTTGTAAAAAAAAATTAATAAGGTACTTTATAAATAGGATAAAAAGTACACACCCTCTCCCTATAAATAAGACAAAAAGAGTATGTAAAAAAATTACTCATGGTTTCCCTCAATAAAAGATCAAACGTTTTATCAATCTTGGTCCCAAAGAGCCAAAGGAGTCTCCTATTGATCTCTCTTTTCTACTCAAATTTTTATATATGAAATTCTGTATCTAAATTTTATTTTCAAATTTTGAATAAATTGATGTCCTTGGTTTGACACGTTTTTGAATATCAGGAGAGGTTGCATTATATAACCACAACTATATTTGTCCTTAAAACCGTCAAATATGACAAAGGTTGTTGTAATAATTTATACATAATAAACCTCAATCATACGCTATATAGAGACATATTCTAGGTGAACTCGGCAGATAATGCCCATGGAAAGAGTAAAAAGCGCGTAAGTGTGTCTTTATATTGATGAAAATTACTTCTACCCTTAATATAATAACTATTTAACTAATTTAGAAAAAATAAGAAAGCAAAATAAATTATTTAATATAACAAATGTGACTTGATCCCTTAACATCATATTTATTCATGTATAATGCTTCAGTTTTAAATGTAAGTGCAAAATACTGCATTTTAAACAAAGTTCTACGTTTAGAGAAGAAATTTTAGATTATATATGAATTTTCATTATCCTGAACATTCTCTTTCATGAGTTTGATATCTAATTTACTGTATAGGTATATCAATTCGATCAGTAAGTTAAATATTTTTCTTTTGTTTTCCCTATAAATGAGCATTAGTAAATTCAATCAGCTATTTATTTGATATAACGATGGATCAAGCAAAGTGGGGAGATTAACTACACTCTTCAATATTCACTAAACGACAAAATCTATGAGAAAAAGTCAATAAGATACTAAGCAATAATGAATACTTATCCAATGTTTTTTAAAGCTTAGGGTGGATGGAGGCATGGAGGTGGCCATGAGTCCAGGACACGCAAGACTTTTTTGGGAAATTATTTTTATGAATACGAAATTACTATTAAAATATTTTATTTGATCTTAAATATATGATATAATTAACTTTTTTTTAAAATTTAGTGAAAGTAAATAAATTATTTAATCATATTATATTTAGTGTATTATAATATTATATATAAGTTTATAAACTATATAAAATAGTTAAAAAAAAGGTAAATTTAAATACTTTAAATTACTTTAATTAACTTTTTTAGAATTGGCTAAAAAAACTAATGAATGCTTATATTTAGGATAAAGGTAGTATAACAATAAATTGTGCTTTTATTGATATTATTTGAGTCAATCTTGTAATGTGTACAATCTTTTTTTAAAAATGAAAAGGAAATCACACAGATGTTCTTTAATAAATGCACATTTTAAAAACAAATTTCTTTTTAAAATAACGATTCAATCGAAAATATGTTATGCAGGACCAACAAAATTGAACATATGTCCCCAAGTTTTTTAAAACATAAAGAATTATGAATATTTTTAAAATAAAAGGGGGTCAAGAGTATTGAATGGTTTGATTTTCTATTTCTGAATTTATTTTTCATTTTGAAATATAAAAAATAATTGCGCACTTTAAAATAAAGTTCTTTTTAAAATAAAGAGTCAATCGAAAATATGTTCTTCAGGACAAAAAAGTAGTTGAACATATGCCCTCGATTTTTTAAAAAAACATAAAAATTATTAATATTATTTTTAAAATAAAAAGGGGATAACGAGTGTTGAATGGCTTAATATTCTATTTCTGAATTTATTTTTTCATTTTTGAAATATACAAAATCTTTGTGCACTTGGTAAGAATTTTAATTGGGTTTGTATTGATTTTCAAAATAATGGAAGAAAACTACTTAGTTTTACACGCAAGGCCTCCTAAATATACAAAATAACCTAATATAAACCGAAGTCAAATTATATTAGTGATTTTTGTTTTTTTTTTTACCACATTGAATTCTCGCTAAAGCATAATATCACTAAAAGTATATCTAATTTTACAAGACATTGATTTTACGTATGAATTTTTCTTTCCTCCTCTATTCGGGCTTTAAACATAAAGAAATAGCAGAGAGAGACAATACACCTAAAGCCTCCCCCTTTGACTAATGATACACAAATTTTAAAAGTTCAAACCACTTAATCAAAGTAATACTTCGAAGTAATACAAACAAGAAAGGCCACGTGGTTTGTTAATGCAATATATTGTGGCACCTTTCTTCTTCTAGCTTTCCTGTTATCCTATAGTGACATTATACCAGCAACTAGCAAACGATCAAAGCTATAACAATCACAAATCTTAACAGTAATTCCATAGCTCTCTGTTTTCTACTTGAAACTCTGTTTTGTTTTCTTCACCAAAAGATGAAATTGATTCGCCCCGCCATCACCTCCACCATATTCTTCCTTTCGCTGTCTCTGTTTTGCCCAGCTATTCTCTTCGTCGTCGTCGATTCTTACGATCCCGTTGATATCTTTAGCATCAACTGTGGCTCTCGTGGAAATTCTTCACTTGGAAACAGGATTTGGACAGGAGACATCGATTCAAAGCTCTTGTCTTCTTCTTCACCAGACAAATCTGTTTCAGCTGAACCAAGCGATCAACCTCCTTCAAATGTTCAGGTACTATTCAGAACAGCTCGTCTCTCTCGCTCTAACATCACCTACTCTTTCCCTGTTACCTCGGGTCAGAAATTCGTTCGCCTTTTCTTCTACCCAGCTTCATACCCAGGTTTTAATTCCTCTAATAGCTTCTTCACGGTGGAATCCGGTAGGTTTACTCTTCTTAAGGACTTTAACGCTTCCCTCAATGCTCTGGCTGAACAGAGCAGCACCTTGATAAGAGAATATTGCGTCAACGTGGATGATGGTGGGAGGCTAAACTTGACCTTCACTCCGAACTCTACAAACCCAGATTACTATGCTTTCATTAACGGAATAGAGATCGTGTCTATGCCTACTGATCTTTACTACACAGATTCTGGCGGTCAAGGGGTTCTATTTTTGGGTAGTGGGAACTTTTTCACCATCAGAAATAACTCTGCTTTGAAAACAGAGTATCGGCTTAACGTAGGAGGGAGTGAAATACCTCCTGAACAAGACACAGGGATGCTAAGGTCATGGGAACAAGATAATGATTTTGTCACGACTCAAAGTTATTTACCTACTCAAATTGAACCTGTGAATCTAACTTATTCCATGGAACCTGATTATACAGCACCTGTTGATGTCTATAAAACAGCAAGATCTATGGGAAGAAACACTACTTGGAACAAGGTGAATAATCTCACTTGGGAATTCTCTGTTGATTCTGGGTTTACCTACTTGGTTAGGCTTCACTTTTGCGAGCTTGATCCAAATATTAAGAACCCTGGTGAGAGAATGTTCTTCATTTACATAGCCGGACAAGTAGCTGTAGATAACGCCGATGTTTTGAAATGGTCACAGCAAAAAAGGGTTCTGATTCACAGAGATTATGCCATTTCTATTATAGGAAATCAGAAGAAGACGAAGCTTTTTCTCCAAATGCATCCTGGCCCAGAAAGCAACACTCAATACAGCGATGCGTTCTTGAACAGACTTGAGATTTTCAAAATCAGTGATCCACAAAGTAATAATCTCGCGGAACCCAACCCAGACCTCCACCTCTTCCTCTAATTCCACTATCAGATCGGAAATCCACAAAAAGCAATAGTAATACGGGGTCCATAATGGGCACCGTAATCAGTGTGGGCACTGTAATCAGTGTGGGTGTGGTAGCCGCAGACCACAACCCTTGAGAGTGAGAGAGAGAAGGGGGTGGGCGAGAGAGGAGGAAGAAGACGAAGATGGCACGCAACAAAAGTAGACATGGGAGGTGAGGCTATATTATTTGATGATATAGGTAGGGTTTCTTTATGGGCAATATGTTAAATTAAAAAGTTTTAATGGTTATATGATCTTTTTCTCTCGATTACAAGATCACTGCATCCTGATTAATGAGTATTAGTTATGTAATCATGATTACATTAAATAATGTAATCTTCTTTACATTACAATAAGTTCAACCAAACACCGTAATCAGCCTGATTACATAAGATTACATGTAATCCTATCCCATGTAATCGAACCAAACGGGCTGTATGGAAGAAAATCGAAGTTATTTTCAATTTTGTATGATTTTTCAAAAATTTAAGACTCAAAGTGTTTTTTAAAAAAAATTTAGAGTCTTAAATATTTAAAAAAATCATTAAAAATTGAAAACAACTTTAAAATTTGTCCACAATATATCAAAATGTTACTCATTTTGTGTAGAATCTAATTATAAAAAAAACCATAAAAAACATGGGATAATTTCAATAGAGAACTGTGGGACTAAATTAATTTTCGTCAAGGACCAAAATGTACATGTTGAAATTTCACTACAGGACCAAGGATCAAAATAAAAATAAGTTTTTCAGGTAAAAAGACAATAATACCCCTTATCTTATCTCATAAACAAGTGAAATCTTCCTATGAACAAGTGTGTATATTGTTCATAGGAGGATTTCACTTGTTCACGAAGAGTTACATACTTATTTATAGAAAGATTCCACTTGTTCATAAAATAAGGGGCATTAATGTCTTTTTACATAAAAAAACTTATTTTCATTTTAGCCCTTACTCCTACAAAGAAATTTCAGAAAATTCTAGTCCTTGATTAAAATTAATTTAATCTTTTAATCCTCAATTTAAAATTTTCCCAAAAAATATTTGGGAAAGACCCCAAAATTGGTTTGCAGTAGAGGGGGCAATTAGATGGGGCAAGTGACACCCCAAATTCCTCATTATGTGGGGTTGGGTTGCCACGTTTAATCATATTTTTAAAAGAGTTAAACAGTGTGCTGACTAGCTTGCCCATCAAGCTAATCAAAATAGTTTTGATACTACTATTCTTAATTATCTACCTTCTATGTGTAGGGGTTTCTTTTTCTTTTTCTTTTTTTTTAAAAAAGCCTTTCTAACATTACTTGATCTCTTTTTTTCCATGCAATATTCTATCCACATCCTTATTATTTAAAAAAGTGAGCTTAATTCATTCTTGAGAGATATATAAGTAGGTATAAGATAAAGGACTTATTTACAAATACATGTTAATTTGCTAAAATATGGTAAAGTTCAAAGGTCCATAAGGTCTCATTTGGTACGCTGGAATTATGGAGAAAGGAAGAGAATGCTAGTATTAAGATTTTCTGCTAGTTAGGGCCCGTTTGGGTAGAGATGAATCTTAATGATAAGTAACTTATGAAAAGATATTTCAGAAAAAGTTACTTTTAAAAAGTTGACTTGTATTTTGATAGAAAGTAACAAAAGTGACTCTTTTTCTAATGGAGGTCTGTTTGGATAGTAAGATGAAAAGTAACTTATCATGTTTTTTTATAGACTTTTTTGTTTTTAAAAAAACTTTGTCATATATTTTAAATTTGATAGTTATGTAATATTTAGAGTGAGATCATTCTTTTCACATAGCCACAATAAATTTTTAAAAAACAAAAAATAGTAAAATAGACAATTAATTGTTCATTTCTAATTGGATAACAAGCTTCTAACAAGTAGCTCTCTAATTGTGTCACGAATACAATTCATTTGTGTTGAACTTCTAGTTGATGAGGATGCTCCTTGAAAATGATGATCATTGTCTTGAGGAGTAATATTTGCTACTTCTCCGTCTCTGAATTCCACATCAGTCTGAGAAGTTTGCCATATAAGATTATGTATAGCCATCATTGCACAAACTATTTTGACTTGTGCGCTTGACAGTCGTATGAGCACATACGATCCAATATATGAAACCTATTTTTCCAAACTCCAAATGTCCATTCTATAGTGCACCTCAAACTTGAATGATAATAATTGAAAACATCGTTATAATTTGCAAATCCTTGTTGTTGTCTTAAGTCTGGTAGGTGATAACACTCACATCTGTACGAACCAAGATATCCATCTGGAGTTGGGCAGCCCAAATCGACCAAATAATACTTTCTTACAAAAGTAAATGAATTTGTTTAGATACTATGAATTTAATATCTTTTGTGACATAAAATAATAGTAATTAAGTTGAAGTTTTTGAAATCATACCTGGATGTGGATGAGGGAAATTCAAATATGGAGTTGTCAAAGTGGTGTTAAACACACGTGCATCATGTACAGTGCCTTCCCATCCTACCAACACAAAAGTAAAGCACATATCCCAATCACACATAGCCATAATATTCTGTGTGGGATATCTTTTGCGTCTAATAAATCTAGGTTGTTCACTAGCACTAACCACAACCTGAATTTGTGTTCCACTAATTCCCCTATTGCATCCTTAAAATAAGGGTAATATTGCTTGTCACATTCTATTTTTGTGTGACAATAATGAAACTTTGGATCAAGTGGTTTAATATTATCCCTGGCTAGATTGAAACAAGCCTCTAACACGCTATGGAAATGCCTACCGATAGTTTCTCCTAAATGTTAAAACCTTTCTTGTAGTATCCTGTTTGCATGGCCAACTGTATATAGGAACATGGCAACTATTTGCTCGACAACAATCTCTTGTGTGCCCTGTAACCCACGTTCAACCAATTGAGTGCATAAGTTGTGAAAGACATGTTTTTCCACCAGAAAATTTTCATGACATACTGTATCATGTCCTCGCAAAACCTCTACCACTTATTGTGCGCCTGTCATCTGGCTAGTCTTATGTGGTTGTCTATTTATATAAGGTTGGGTGTATGCAGTAACTGCTAAAGTAATTGGTTCATCTTGTTTCAACTCTTCATGTAAAAGGGCAAAGGTTATAGCCATCTATTGTTTTCTTGACATTGGCATGGGCTCAACAATATTTGTGTCATATAAGATCATTTTAAATTGTCTGACAAAAAAACTTAACAACAAAACATATCACATAAAAGTCATACACAACATATTTAGGAAATTAAACATAAATTGTCTGAAAATAAAACTTAACAAAGTTCATGTACAAAACATATCACATAAAAGTCATACACAACATAGTTGGGGAATTAAACATAAATTGTCTGACAATAAAACATAACAAAGTTCAATAACAAAACACAAATTATAAAATCCTTAAGAAACATATCAAGCATAGATTGTTCAATCGTTGGGCTGGTCTTAATATTTGTCTTTGTAAGCATTGCTCCACAACCATCGTAACAAGGTAGGTCGATTGTCCCTTAATAAGTACATCACCTAAGGCACTGTGTGCATCATCATATTACAACAGCAGAGGCTAAAATCAGGGTCTTGCTCAACTTTTGGAATTGACATCATCTCACGGACAACCTCCTAAATCTCTGCCCAGTCAGTGTATATGCTTTTAACTGCATCTACCTTTTCAATAGACTTAGACATTATGGAACTAACAACATCTACAAGTTACTGATTTGGCGGGCCTTTCTTCTTTTTGGCCTTAGAGAACCCCTCGGCTCTTTTTCTCTTCCTGATGCTTCTAGAACCACTCAGTACATTTAGAGGGTTACATGTGCCCAAGTTGAACCCTTGAAAATTCGCACTTAGTCCCAAGCTACCTCTCGGGTTAGATCCAACACAGTCTTTCTCACTATCACTTGACCCCTCCTGTAGGTTCATACTGGGTCGGTACACATATTCTTCCATACTGGGTTGGTACATTTCGTCTTGGTTCAGATCTATTGGCCTTTGTAACATCCCATTTTTTAACTCTAGGATCTAATTAACATTTGAGTAAGGTTAATTATAGTAATTATAATTTACCATTTAATTACACAAAATATGAGTAATTTTTCCTAAAAAGGAAGATAAAATAGGTAAGATGAATTAAAAGTAATTAGAACATATTTCTAAAATTATTATGTTATATTAGTTTAAATGTTATAGAGAAAACATTTATTTAAGTAAAACACCTAAATCTCATACAATTATTTAAATTTTAAGAGAAGGAAAAAAAATAGAGAGAGAAGAAATTGAATATATATATAATAGAAATAATTATTATTATAATAATATAAAATTAAAAATAATAATAATAATATATTGACGATGGCGGAGCACGTCCCCACCATCAATATATATATATATAATAGGGAGGAGGGGCGGGATATTAGATAATTCCCTCCTCCCCAATTAACAAAAAAAACAGAACAGAGGAGAGCGCCCTTTGTTCTTCGTGAGAGAGAGCTGTGAGAGCGGGAGACAGAGGCAAAGGCGAGAACGAGAGAGAGACAGAGGAAGAGAGGAAGGGAGTAAGTGAAAGAGAATTGTTTAGGTCTATAAGGTAAGAAATTTATCTTTCTCTTCTCTCCTTTTCCTTTTATATTCTTAGATTATTGATGTAGAATAAATCCTAGGGTTTGTAGGATTATAAATTTTTGAATGTTCTAATGTATTATTTAGATTTTAGTGGCTCTATTAGTGTTAGAATAATAATTAGTAAATTTATTTGTGCCTAAATGGTTGATTTGAGGAAGTTAACGTTAGGATTTAGTTGAGAATTTAAGATGTGTATCAATGGCTCTTATAAATCTAAATTCTCAATTTATTTTAGCTTATCAGAATAATTTGAGGAGATAATTGTATCTTGGCAGTTCTAATAGGTGAGAAATAATTTATGAAAGAAAGAAATGTGATTAGAGAATATGATTTGAAACTAAGGGCGTGTGGTAGAGTGGTAGGGGCTCTTCTACCCTTAACCTTGGTCAGGGGTTCGATCATTGGCCTTAGGTAAGAAGCAACGTTAAATCTTCTGGCCAGTTGTCCTTCCCATAGAGGAACCCACAATAAGTGGAGGATTAGTCATTGGTCTACCAGGCTAGGGGATACCTTACGAAAGCAAAAACAAAAAAGAGAAGATGATTTGAGAAAGAGTTGATTTACGGGATTTGCACTAATGATTAAAGAGAGTAATTTTGGGGATTTTAAGGTGATTGAAGGAAAGGATTATTTTTGAAGATGTGATTGAGTAAAATAGGGTTAAAAAATTTTAGGATTTATGATTTGAAAAGATAATTTAAGGAATAGATGAATTGATGTGATTTCCTAAGGGAAGGGGAATGAGTTAATCAAGGGAGTTTAAGTACTTATTATTTAGCATTGTATTAGTTAGTATTCTTGTTGATTTTATTAACCTATAATTACATATTTATTATAGAGAGAACTTGAATTTGGCTTGTTAGACTTGGATTATCTCATATTTGGTTCTTGTGTCAAAAACTTGAGGTAACCATTTTCCAATTTACCTTGTATGCTTGTTAAGGTGATTATAAGTGTATGTTGGTATTTGAAATTGCTATAAATACATGTTATATTATTTTATATATGCAAAATGTATAATAACAGTATAAATTATGTTTCTAGCCTAAACTTGTTAGTGAAGTGGGCTTGAATGATTTAAATAAATGATGATAATGCATGATATTGAGTATTGATTACGAGAATCACTTGATAATACTGGATATTGTGATGTTGAATTGTTGAGTTGCATATTGAATTGTGCTGTGGATTGTGCAGAGTTGACAGAGTTGTGATTGTGGGAGATTTGATGCTATTATACCACGTGGTATAGCCGCCACCTAACACCCAGTGGATGGCTTTTACATTCTCAAGGCCCTTGGTATCACCCTACCTTAATCAGGTTAAGGGTCAGCTCAAGGAACATGTGACCCTTTTTTATGTTCTAAGGGAAGGGAACCTATAGTCTAATATGAGTTATGTAGCTTTTGGCCAAGCTACACCTCAATATCAGAGAACTTGGAGTAGTCTTATCATAGATACGAATCCTGTTACGTATTGTAGCCCATGGGTTTTGTCAATGGTTATAAGAAGATTATAAGGGTGGTTGTGGGAGCCAAATGATTGTTAGTGGTTATAAGGATAGTTGAGGGAGTTTGTGCATACTTAATTACCTCTTGAATTGTTGTTGTTTATGAGAAAAATGTTTATACTCCATGTTACACACACACACACACAGCTCGTTCAACTATCTTGTAATCATTCCCTACATACTTGTTAAATTGAAATGGTGGTTACTGGGTCTATGTGACTCACTCCGTAGTTTATTATTATTTTTCAGGCAAGGTTCCTCACTGGATGCATTAAGGGAAGGCACTTGGAGGTTTAGGTTTGCATTGTGCAATTGTAAACCTCCTCTTTTGGTAATTATGTGTTGACTTTATATATTGTCACCTAAGGTCTGCTCATACCCTAATATAACTTGAGAACCTATTTTAAGATTTGCGTGATTAGTTTATTTTCTATACTAATTTGGAGAGCCTCAAGTTATAAATTATGAATTTTGATTGTAGATCGACTTTTGTAAAGATTTTGAGAAAGTTATGATCCTATATGAAAAATTGAATTTATTCAGGAAATTCTTGAAGTATGATTAATGAGATTATAGTTACGAGAAATGATATAACGCCTGTTGGTAAATTGTGTTATCGGGCTTTGAGTACCCAAGGCCTAATTATCTTACCGTTGACTTATATGTGATTTTGAATAAGATATTGAATATTTTTTAACCGTTGTGCACATATGTCTTTACTTTTCTATCATTGTCATTCTTTAGGTGTTTTGGTCAATTATTATCTACTATGGTAGACATTGGCAATTACTTTCTTTTCTCTACCATAGTAATACTTAATATTTTAATAAGATGTTTTTAATAACCTAATCACACGGTAATTAAGGAGGTTGTTATAGCCTTGGCCTTGGCGGTGGCATTGGATTTGGTGGTAGCATTGCCATTAGCAGTAGTTGTGAAGCAAAAGGTGCTAACATACTCTAACCCAACACCAAAACATCTTTGAATATTATATTGAACTCTTTACCAAACCTCAGGCCGTTATGCCTATACCTCTCATGCGCAATTCTCCTACATCCATAGAAGTATGTCCAATTAAAAACTGCTAATATACAATAATTGTTATCAACCTAAGTTATGCAAACATTAACAATTGTTTACCCTTATTTTCCTATCCCACCACTCATCAACAGCAAGAACCACATTCCTTGTTTGGTCAAAGGATATGACAGTATCTTTAGAGAATAAATCATCTCACGCTTTCCACTCTTTCTTTAGATTATCTAACTTGCTTTTAAATTTCTTCTTTGTATATTGTTTGCATGTCTGCTTTGTAAATGCCGTGCCTATGCACTCCCATGCTTTATTTGTAAAAACATTTTCAGTACGTTCTTGTTGGTAGATTTTCTCAATTAATTATTTTATAAAAAGCTTAGTTGTTTTGTAATCCTAACATGCAGCATCTGTGTCTTTACCCATCTTACTATGACAATAATTGTATACATATATCAACTAATCAGCATCTATAAAGACCCAAAAAAAATTCCCACGTTCAGTTTATAACAAAGCCACCATTTGCATCTTCAATATGTATACATATATATATCATAATGTCAGCCAGCGGGAACATGTTATATGAATGAATTCTAAGCAACATAAGGTACAAACAACCCAGCAAAATTGAAAGTCACAACCACTATTTCCATTTCCAGTATTTTAAACAAAGATGTAACAGCCAAAACACTTTCTTTACAAGCACAGAAATGTTGCTCCTAGATGCAACTTTACAGTTAAAGATGGAAAATAATAAAATGATCATAAACATGGCAAAAGTTTATAAATCGCAAACAAAATTGCAATGATATAAAAATGGCATACTGATATTCAACACAAATTGTACAAACTACTCCAGGTACTGTTATAGCAACCACCTTAACACCACAGATCATACTTCTAAACAACAGATCTGACTACCCACAGCCATCACGGACTCACTCACATCTTAACTACCACAACCGAATCCAACAGAGGAGAGAAATGGAGCAAATCAGTAGATCTAAAGGTGGAAAGAGATGAGAGTTAACGGCGACTGACGTTCGCTGCTGATAGAGAGATAATGACACATATAAGCTGAGTAAAGCCAACGTTCGTTCAATAAGTCACCTTTGAGCTACTTTTTGAAATAAGGAGATTCTTGGAAAAAGCTCCATCACATTGCTATCAAAGTCAAACATACACTCACTAAAAAGCTACTTAACTTTCACTGAAAAGCTCTATAAAGGAGCTTTTTTCATCTACCCAAACAAGTACTTAGCTGGAAAACTTTTTAGGATAGCAATTTCTGGAGGCAAGTGATTTTCCCTCATGTATAGGAAGCACCCTTCCCTACCCATTTTGGTGGGGTCCAATTTACCAATGATGTAGAAAAATCTCTAGGACAAATTTGCCCTTGATATCCTTTTTCTTCGTTGTCAGAGTGAAACTCCTAAGCAATTGAAGTTGCCAAGGAGAAACTTCCATGATACTTTCACCTTATCTTTATCTTTTTCCTTACCATTACCCATTATGCTATACAATATATACATTATTAGTAAAACTAGCACTTACTCCCCCGCGCGTTGCGCGGGGAGCACACACTATGTACATAGTAACACTATTGCTAGTTTCATCTTCAACAATATATTGTTAACATGAAAACAAACAACTTGTACAGTTAAAACAACAATAAGGTGTTCTACCAATTTATATCATGATGTCAAATTCCTAAACACCTCCTGGTATACCACGTTCCTTGTTCTTGTCTTATGGTCATCAGTATTACGAGGCACATACATCTTCAACCCATCCATGCTTTTCACTCTAGACAGTGCGACATATAATTGACCATGGGTGAACACAGGGTTTGAAAGATATAGCCCCACATGACAAAGTGATTGGCCTTGACTTTTGTTGATCGTCATCGCAAAGCTAAGGATGATTGGAAATTGTCTTCTTCGCATATGGAATGGCCATCTATTTTCAGAAGGATTCATGTCCATTCTATGAATTAAAACCTTCTTGTCTGGGTTTGATCCATTCAACGTGATAGCCTCAATCACATTCTTTCCCAATTTTGACACACGTAGCCTTGTCCCATTGCATAAACCAGAAGATTGGTCTATATTCCTCAATAACATAATAAGAGCACCAACCTTTAATGACAACTTGTGTGGTGGCATTCTAGAGCTATTAATACTATTCAGGAATTTTGTAGTGTAAAGGTTGTCAAAGCTATCAACATCATCAGTTGATTTACAAATGGAGTCACAACTAAGATATTCATGAACTTCTCCAGGCAATAATAAGCACATGTAGTCATTAATTTGACCCACCATTTCTATCGTAGGAGCAAGAATTGCTCTGTCATTGAAGTATTTATTGATACCTAGATTGTCCTCCAAATTGTTATAAGTAGCTGCTACGATCGCTTTGATTGGATTAGTACATTCAGGTACTAATAAATGTTCCGGGATTTCAATATCAACCACACCTTCTTCAGATGCACATAACTTACCATCACCCACATCTAGAAGCCATTGATTAAGCCATTGTAACTTTTTAATTTCTTCTTCTGACCGTCTAGCAGTTAGTCTCATGTTTCTTGTAAGATGGAAGATTGTGCAATGATCCCATAATGGTGATGAGCTTATACATGCATTGACAATAGTTGCCCTTGTGCCTTTTGGTACAACTGGAAGAATTTGACGAAAGTCACCACCCATAAGAATTCATTTGCCACCAAATAGCTCTTCAAAATGCATGATATCTTTTAAAGTTCAATCAAATGCTTCAATGCAATGTCTTTGAACCATTGGAACTTCATCCCAAATGATTAACTTTGTGTTGATGATTAAGTTCGCAAGTTCTGAATTTTGTCTAATCGCGCACATAGAGTACTCATTAATTTGAATTGGGATTGCAAACCGTGAATGAGTTGTTCTTCCAGAAGGAAGTAAAGTAGCTGCAATCCCACTTGATGCTATAGTCAAGACAATATCTCCTCTAGAATGTAAAGTTGATGTTAGTGCATTCCATAAGAATGTTTTACTTGTCCCACCATAACCATGAACAAAGAAGAAACCATATTTAGATGATTGTAGTGATGACATAGCCTCATCAAAGATTGACCTTTGCTCCTCATTTAAGGAATTAATGAGGGATGTTGCTTTTGTAGCAAGAGAAGCACAATCATAAATCATCTCCTGTAGGATTAGATTATTCGTAACATCAATGCTTGTTGATGTAGTGGGAGTTGGAATACCAGGGTAGTCTTGTATCCTTTTTCCATTTACATTTAGCAATTGATCAATCTCTTTCAACACACCTTCATCTTTATCAGAATATGAAACATGCACACCTATTCGAATGCAATCAATATGAACACATTATAAACTTCTCATTAAATAAATGAACATATATGTTATAATTGTATGAAAACATTTGACTTACTTGTATAGTATGGATGGTTCCGTGGAATGTAAAACATATCCTCAGATAAGATATTTGAGCATTGCTTCCATACATTGTCAGGTAGTTGCAATCA
>JBAGKO010000010.1:24823991-24834965 GCA_037177275.1 Acacia concinna
AGAAACTTTTAGTTCTTGGACAATCCCTTAAAACATGTAATAAGTGTTCCATACTCTCTCCACATACTACACAAGTAACATCTTCTACCATTCCACATTGTACTCTTAATGCATTTGTTAATAACCTATTATGCAATATGGCCCATAAACAAGTCTTCCTTCGTTGCGGAACTTTTAATTTCCATACCTTATTCTAAATTGAAGAAGGATGAGAGTTATCATTATGGATCAATTTGTATGATGATTTCACCGAATAGCACTATGAGGCTCAAGTTTTCATCTTACTTCATCTCGTCCATCCTCAAGTGTAATCTTCTCAATGCCTTTATCTAATAAATTCCAATTGTTTTTTATACCGTTCCAAAATATGGATTCAGATCTTGATTTGTTGATCTGAAGCATAAGATTAACACCACATTTATACTTACTTCTAATCACCTTGGCCCAAAGCTCATCTTTCTTCTTTATAAGGCCTCAATCACCCTTTAAACATAATGTCTGATTTTGCATTATTATATATGGTACAAACCTAACTCGCCTTTTCTTTTCTCTTTACAAACTACGTCCCAAGCCACAAGATGAGTTTTTTTTCTTTTTTTGCTATAAAGCCCCATAAGAAGCTTCACGTCGAACCGGGTTAGCAATAGCATTTTCGTTTCTGTTTGTTTTTTTATCTTTCATCATGTATCGAAAAAAGAGTACGCTAAATGAAGTTCAAAAGAGATAATGATGCATTTACGTATCTCCTTCATGACACCAAAAAAAAAAAAGGTACACATCTCCTTCATCCCATTTTACTCAAGTTCATTTGGGCCTAAACTTAACAGTTTCAACTAATGTTTATCAATTTATCATGGCTCATTTGAAGTATTGAGGGCTAGATGATTGTTGAAAGTTCTTGGGCCTAGCCCATTGGACTTCTAGGCCCAAATAGATAGTTGATCCTACCCTCCCATGTGGGTCAGTTCTCTGAATTTATTGCCTATGGACATAAAGTTCACAGCCCGGCATGAGACAATGTACTCCCTCTGATCCTTTGGTAGAGAAAGAAGTTTTTGAATCCTAATTATAAGACGTTTCATTAATTTTTTTATTATAATATTCCCTTTTATGCATCATTAAATATTAGCGCACATTATTTAACTTTTAGTATAAATATTTAATTTAAGATAAAAATTGAAAATTAATTAAATTTTTTAGACAAGGTTAATGTTTTAAGGCTTTTCTTTTTCTTTTATTTGAATTAGCAAGTGAAACACTTGAAGTTATAAACGGCATGAAACCGAGAGAAACCTAAAAGAGAAAACAAAATATCTAATCTTAGCTTTATCTTTTAGGTTTCTCTCGGCTTCATGTTGTTTGTAATTTTAAGTGTTTTAGTTGCCATTTCAAATATAAAAAAAAGATATTAGAAAATACCTATAAATAAGATCAGAACATGTATCAAACTAGGAAATTGAGTTTCTATCCTAATAGCATGTTTGAATGGACAGAAGAGTTAGAAAGAGAAAATAGAGGGAGGAGAAGATATAAGGGGAGAACATTATCCCTCATTGTGTTCTGAATTTTAGATAGAGAATAGCAAGGAGTGAGGAGAATTATGCAATATTGGTCTTATTTAGGGATTAACCTGTATTTTCAAGTAATTCCACACAAAGTAAATTCTTATAAAAAAAAATCAACACATTGAAATTAAAGATTAAATTTAAATTAAAATAAATTTATTTTTTATATTTTTATTTTATAATAAAAAATATTAAGCCTAATATATTTCCTAATAACTACCATAATACAAAAAAGTTAAAGTAAAAATAAACATGTCTCAATAATGATAGCTTCGTATCCTGATTTGTTAAAATAAAAATAAATTTTTTAGCAGAAAACATATGGTGCCTATACAATTTTTTCCTCTTATTTTTCTTTTCTCTCTATTTTTTCCACCAAATCAAACTAGTGAAAATTAGTTAATGCCATAATGCCCCTATTTTTTTCTAAGATTTTTTTTTTGAAACTGCTCGGATTGGCTAAGGTTCCAACTTGATCTCCAATTCGAGCAGTCTCAAAAAAAGAAATCTAAGACTTTATCTCAAAATAGGGACATTATGGTATTTCAATAATATTTTAAAATCCTTAATTAGGCCTCACGCCTAATTAATAATTTGTTAAAAGTGTAAACCTGAATTTGGATTAATTAGGATTCTCTTTATAACTTTTTTCGAATCCAAAAAATTTGAACATTTGAGTTCTCTTGTAAGAATTAGAGTCAGGAAAACGGCAAACCGACCCTTTTAAGCTTGTTTAAGTCGAAGGTCGAGCTTATATTTTAAAAACTGAAAATGGAAACAAGCCTATACAAGGGTTAGGCCTATTGAGCATTGGGCTTGAAAGGGCTAGCCCTACAGGGCCACAAGCCAGCCCCTTTTAAGCCCTTTTAAATTTATTTAATTACCTTACATAATTTAACTAATTTTCTTTTAGCAAAAACCCTAATCCAATAAGGCAACAACACATACAAAATATATCATTTAGCTCATGTTGCTTAGTTATTAGCTCTTTATGTTTTATGTGTATTATTTGTCTTTTTAGTTAGTTGACATTTGATAATGATGTACCTTAAACTATATCATTTGTTTATTTGTATGTTGCATGCTACGTATCATTTAGACTTTATATTAACACAATTTATGTATTAAATTAGAATTTAAATTGTTCTAATTTACTAATTTTATTTATTTAAAAAATATTGAAAAAAATGTTTACAAGGATTAGGGCCCTGTTGTGCTGGCCTTGGTCCTTATGTTATTGAGCTGGACTTTAAAAAATAATTATTTTTTTTTAAATCAGGTTTCAATAAGCCAGCTCTAATTCTTAACTCTAATAAGCATTGAGTCTTTTACACTATACCCAACCATTTTTTGTTATAAGTAACATGTGACTCACCTTAACATACAATCACATTTGTTTCTAATGGCGTGCTGGAACTAATTTAATATTATTATATGGATAAGGTGTTAAAATAATATTCAACTTTTATCAAAAGTGCAATAATAACCATAAAGTCACTTATAACTTAGGGAGAATTTCACTTAAATACCATGTGAATTTGTAAAACCCAAATTGGTCTTTTAACATTTCAAAAAGACATGGATCAAATTGGGTTTTTCAAATGTGAACAGTAGTAAGATTTCACTATAAGAGTAATGTGATTTGCAAGAGTAATAGATTTCGCTATAATTTTCTGATCTATGTTTTTCTCTCTCCCTCTGTCACTATTCATACCACTGTTCATCCGACACTGACACTGACTAACACATAGTAACAAAGAAGAGAGGAGATTTTCGCAAGTTGAGTAATAGGATTTGCAATAATAATAATGAAATTTGATAGTTTGTGGATCACTTTTTACTTCAACAAATTTAAAAAACAAAAGAGATAGATGATTTTTTACAAATCGAGTAATAGGATTTGCAATAATAGTAATAGAATTCACTAGTTTCTGGATCAATTTTCACTTCATAAAAATTGAAAACTCCCATTTAGTCAAACCTTAGTGTCTTTTTAGAATATTAAAAGACCAATTTGAGTTTTAGAATTTTAAATGGTATTTAAATGTCATTTTCCCTATAAATTAATTCTTGGAGTTTGACTTGTTACAATCCAGTACCAAATATTTCTTAGTCATCCTACAAGACAAAAAAAAAATTAGAATTACTTTTAAAATTTCTTACTTGAATGTTTTTGAGTCATCCTATGTCATAAAAAATGTTACAAATACTATTGAAAATTAATTAGGTGAATTTTACATAAATTTTTAAATATATAACCATCGCCCCATCCACACTTACTCGAATCCTCCTCTAACCCTGTTTTCCAGAAATCTTGCTGGGCAGCCACGACATCTATGATAGATCCTCCACCTCTGTTTTTATTTTTTAATTTAGGCAATAAAATCCACTTAAGAAATTTATAACTTTATTTTAACATTTTTGCCACATAGGATTACTCAAATATTATTAGATTGAATTGCAAACGAGTTAAAACTTTCAAAACCAACAGATTAATTTTCTCCATTGTAATAAATGGAAGTTAGTTTGAATAATAGTTTGTCCTCAATTTTAAAAATTTAGCTCCTTTTGCTTTAAAATAGTTTATAGTTATGTTACATTTTTTAGAAAAGTTGAAAGTTATTCACAGAAATCAAAGACATGAATTTCTACAATAGATGTAAATGATCCATATACAATATTTTGCAAGAATATTAAATTCGCCATTCCAAACTAACATGGCAAAGGTAGGAAGGTACAAGAACTACACCTGACTACAATCAACAACCACTTCCTTCTCAGACATTATCCATTGTAATGCTACAGAGAATACCGCTGATCAAGTTCAATAACTGGAAAGATTGTAACCAAAAAATATCTGCAAGGAGAAATTTCCTCCATCCTTCTATCTAAATGTTTTCCTCAGAAAATCAGATAGTAGTATAGCTTTACTGCCAGGGGTTTTTAACCCCAAAGGCAAATCTCAAAAGTCCGTAACATCATCTACAGAGCCACAATGATTTCTATATCTCCACATTGATTGGGATCCAAATCTTAACTAAGACAAAAGGTCGCCCGCCACTTACATATATTCATTCATCTTGAACACAAGCGCTGTGTAAAGAAATATTGAAATAGTTTTAGGGTGAGATAGTTATATAATGAAAAAGGACTCTATTATACACTACCTACAGGAGTTTGTTAGGTTAACTCAAAATCCATCAGCAAATATCATCATGGAAAAGGAAAAAAAAAATTTAAAGGAAAATCTCAGCCAAGAAAAACAGCAACTAAACTGAACAAACAAACGAACAATGTAGCCTACAAGAAAAACTTACCCAACGTTTGGCATATCTAGTTAAATAAAAGCATTCTGTTGGTCACAACTGTATATTTCTACCACGTGATTTTTCTATTAGAATGATATCTCTCTTTGTTACCAGCCAAGGGCTTGCTGTAGTAATATAATCATAAGGAAGAATTTAATGGAAAGAGAAACCACATATAACTCAATAAAGCCCTATATGAGAGAACTTTGGTGATAGAATGTCATGATAAGAAATAACTGAAACAACTCAATACTCTATACAACGTTCAAGTTAGATGGTTATTTCCAGCATTTGAATATACCAGATCAGAATGAGCAAACAAGATATTAAGCACACCCACATCCAGCACTGCACATAATTTATTTCGGGTATAGTCAGAAGATAAAGTTTCTTACTCAAATATTCATAAGCCAACACCATTGAAGTACCCGATGCTAGCGAGTTGATAAATCTTGGACCTAATCCTCTATAAAAGCCCTTCCAGCCCTCCTCTTTGATTAAATCCTTGACAACTTTTTTCATACTGCTTGTTTTGTCTTGTTCGTCCTGAAATGTAAAACTGATTTAGTCATAACAATTAAGAAGGCGATGACCATATTAAATGACAAACGTTGAAGGAACCAAATTGCAATTACATCATATTCATGAATTTCCCATTTTCTTTCCATTTGAAACCTCTTTCCGAGGATATAGCAACCTATCGTAACCATAACAACTCAATTAGAGCAACAAGCAAGTTACAACCTCGCAAGTAATCTTCAGCCATGTTTGGCATGTAAAGATTAGATTCCAAGCAACTGAAAACCCATTTTTAATATGTTTCAATGTAGGTGTATATCATATATGGAAAGCTATAAAAGCAATCTGCTGGTGATGCGTCCTAAATAATATGGGATTGTTGATCTTTCATATGTCTTACATCTATACATAATACATGGGTTAGACATTCATGAGGAAATTAAGATACGTGTACGCTAAATGCAGCTAGGTCTGCATTCTTACAAAGAGCAAGGACCGGCAGAGAAAAGGAGAGAAGGCAGGAAATGCAAAATAATTGGGTTAGAGGGTGTTCTTGCCCTATAAGATTTCCCCAAGGGGCAGTTTTGCCCTGTAAGTTTTTCAGAGGATAATTTTGCCCCAGGAGTATAAAAAGTGGAGCAATTTGCCCTTGCTGTTATCTAAATTAATTTTGACTAAATGTGCGCTAGTAGTCCACATGTCAGCTACTTTAGTTTTGTTAAGGTGTAAATTTATCCTGAAAATAGTAAATCTAACTTTGACAAAAGATAAATTATATGATAAATTTGAGACAAATTCGCACCTTAACAAAAATAATATGGGCGATACTGTCAATTCAACATATTTGGTCAATTAACTATCAAAATTAACTAGGATGATATCAAGGGTAAAATTGCTCCTTTTTTTGTACTTACAGGGCAAAATTGTCCCCAAAAACTTCTGAGGATAAAATTGCCCATGAAAACTTTCAGGCTTAAAATACCCCTTAATCCAAAATAATTGACAAATCTAAAACACCATAGAAAAGAAACACAACAGTCCAGCCAAGTGCAAGAAGGCTAACAAGGAAAATAGCACTATCATTTCTCCAAAGAAATAAAAATATCCATGGAACACAAGGAAAAAATCACACTAGACTTTGATCCACATAGTAAAATAAGTTTATCAAATATACAACAAAGTATGAATATTTATAGTGAATGGTGGAGAATCATTTAAGATGGTTTGAACATGAACAAAAAAGACCAATAGAGGCACTAGTGAGGAAAGTTGAGCAAATAATTTTCAACCCTATGAAGATAGGTAGAGGAAAACCACAAAGAACACTCAGGGAAGTAATCAAACATAATCTCTTAGTAAATGACATATCTGTAGTGTTGGTCGTAGATAATGTACAATAGTCTTGTGTGATTCATGTAAGGATTGCGAGATAAGAATTGTTGTACTACAATATATGGGCCTAACAAGCCTTCCAGCCAAGTTGCAACAAACAGAGTATATGAGGGGCTAAAGGTGTGTTTGGTTCAACAGAAGTGAGGTTAGATGAAGTTCATTAAAATTAAGTTAGAAGAGGTTATAAACTTGTTTGATTTAAGGGAGAAGATCAGGTTAGAGGAGTGGCTATTGTATATCAAAAAATAGCCATAAGTGATTTGATCAAGTTGAGATACAAATTTTCTCTCACCTAGAAAAACCCTTAAATTTGGAGGGTATAAGAAATAAGGGAAAGGGAGCACTACAGGTCAAAAACTTTTTCCACCCCCACCTCCCCTCCTTCCAACCAAACAAAGTTTTGTTATCTTCAACCCTCACCACCTCACCAAACCTAGAAAAGCCCACCAAACACACTCTAAGAAATTGAGATAGCGAGACTAAAATATGGACCAGCATGTGTTTTACAAGTTCATCAGCAATGAAGCATGTGGATGAGAAGCATGCCACATAAAAATGAGTATACAAGCACATTATAGTGGATAATTTATCATAAGAACATGCTGAGAGGAAAGGCAGTAAACAGAACGTTGTCAAAAGTATGATCTCTTTACATATGATTGTAGAATTCCTTACCATGATAGAATATTGCGAAAAAACTGTGCCAAAGGTTATGTTGTCATTGCATTGTTTGACAATGAACTCTTTCAAATGATTTTACTACATCTTAAAGGCATGCCATTTTTATGCTTGAGGGGGCCTTAACATTAAAGACTTGATAATCAAGGAACATCCTTACAGGCTGGGCTCCCTGATAATTCATGCAGAGAGATCCAAAAATCAACTTAGAAAAGGGCCCAACAAAACAATACCATCAGACGTCCATTTTAAGAGAGGCCCAAAAAAAATATTGTCATTTGATAAGCCGTTTTGTTGAATAACAGCCATTAAAATTTCATAAAGATAACAAGTTTTGATATTCTTATTGCTATTTGACTACAACATGGAACAATTTTATAGAAGATTGTAAACATAAAGTTTGGTCATTTACATAAAAAGAGACCTTTAGAAACCTTCTGCTAAATATTTTACAATTATCAAGCAGTAGAGAGCATTGTGAAAAAAGTATAAATGATGTATGCAAATACGGTACTAAAGCAACCATTAACATGCTTTCAAAAGTATATCATAAGCACAATTTTCAGAAGCAGCTTCAAAATTACCAAAAACCTACAACTAGTACTTTAAAAAGTCATAACTAAAGGCGCCTCTTTCATAACTAAATCATAAGGGTATCAAACAAAAAACAAGAAAATGCATCTACATTTATCTTCACAAGTCTCTACAAATAGAAGTGAACTAAGATGATAGAAGAGACATAATCAACATAGTTATGAATATGAATACTTGTAACCGTTAATAGCATCCAATGGATTTATAATGCAGGATGAGGTTGCAGCAGCAATAATTCCCCCAGCACCCTGAACCGACATTAATTTGTGCAGACTAGGAGTGCCTTCCTCACGTTCAGTTCCATATCCCGCAAATCTGGAAAAGCAACCATGAGATATGATCAGGAGTTCAAATCTTTAGTTTATCATGTCCCTTAGAAATGCACAAAAATGGGGTCAATAAAGTATCAGCATGCATGTTATGTCCTTTGCAAGAACATAAAGTTGGGGTAGCAGGGAAAAAGATATTGAGGTAGATGCGTGGACATACAAGAAAAGATATGATTCGTAGTTAAAATATACAAAAAGTGTTGATGTGGCATATACTAAGGGGAAAATGATAGAACATTGTTTAAGATGGTTCAGGCACCTACAAAGAAGGTTGTTGGAGGTGCCAATGATGAGGGTGGAGCAAACAATTTTGAGTTGTGTGGAGAGGGGTAGATGAAGGCCAAAAGTACCTTCAAAAATACTATTGAACATGACCTTTTGATTAACAATCTATCTAAAGATTTGATTTTTTGATATAGTATAATAGTGCCATGCAATCTATGTTGCCCACTCCACCTATTGGGGTATGGCTTGTTGTTGTCATCGTAGTGGTGGTGGTTTCCATTTAAGTTTGTTAAGGATAGAAAGTTTTAGAATCAGGAAATTAATTAATATTATGATTAAAATTTATTACTTAATATATTATGATTTGATATGAATATTTTATCATTATGATTTGATTAGATTAGTTTCTTAGACTAAGGTTAGTCTTTCTTGCCTATATCAAGGCTTCATTGTAATCTCTTATTCTTAAAGATCAATAATATTTAGAGTATTCACTTATACTTCAATGTGATCCTTTATTCAGAATATTCTTCTTTCACTCTCTCTCTATTCATCTAACATGGTACCAGAGCTGAATTTGAAGAAGATGAAGAAAGGAGGAGGAAGAGGAGGAGAAATTTTGGGTTATCTAACTATGTTTTAGTATTCTGGTGGTCTCTTATTGTGATCATGTTTTGGGTTGGTAGTGATGGTCCTAGCCTCACCGTTTGGGTTTTTTGACGGTCTCATGAGGTGATCGTGTTCTGAGTTAGTTGTTTCGAATTTTCAACTCTTTGTTTGAGTCATTCTAAAATTGTGGACTCTTTGTTTTAGTCATTATGAAATTTGAGTCGTTCTGAATTTGTGGACTCTTTCTAAGTCATTCTGATTATGTTCTTTGTTTGAGATGTTATGATTACGTTCTTTTGGTTTTTTGGCCATTTTTGAGGTTGTTTTGTGTTTTGGTCTTGTGACACATTTGGAGTGTTGCTTTTGAGACCTATCCTTCAGCTATATATGAAGGAGTAGGTTATTTGGGGAGGCTATAGATTTGAGTGATCATATGGCCGTCCTTTCCTTGATGATCTAACATTTAAGTTGCTTCCAGCTTGAGGAAGTGTTGAAATTTCCTTAGTGATCTGTTACGGTTCACATCCAAGCTTCCAGCTTGAGGGGGAGTGTTAAAAATAGAAAGTTCTAGAATTAGGAAATTAATTAATATTATATTGAGGTTTATTACTTAATATATTATGATTTGATATGAATATTTTATCATTATAATTTAATTAGATTAGTTTCTTAGGTTAAAGTTAGTCTTTCTTACTTATATAAAGGCCTCATTGTAATCTCTTATTTTTAAGGATCAATAATATTTAGAGTATTATACTGTACTTCAATGTGATCCTTCATTCAAAATATTCTTCTTGTAGTCTTCAAAGAAGCGATGAATTTCAGCTAAACGATGAGGAGGAAGATCTTTGATGTCATTGTAGTGGCAATACTCAGATATTCAGCACAAACAGCAATTATCTTATCATCTTCTTCCCCAATCAATCATTGGCACGAGACCAATAGCCTTGGCCCGCAGAAAGCATCCTGGAAGAACAGGATCCTGCATGATAATCAAGACATCCATATGATCGCTATCCTCAGATATAGTGAGTGGGATAAATCCATAGTTGTGGGTACATGACTGATGAATAAAGCATACGGTCAACCTTTATAAGTCCAGTTTTTTTGTCAAGCTCATACTTGACCTTGCTTCCTTTCCCAATTTCAACAACAAAACTGAAGATTATTGGGGCTTCAGGTCCTATCTCGAAATCATGCCAAGGGTGTGCAGCAATAGATCTCCTAGTCATGGACAAGAAAATCCTCTCATTCAGGGGAGGATGTAGGGCATAATGATGAGAGATGGAAATCTTGTTTGAGGTCTCAATAAGGGGAGCCATGTCAACAGCTGGAACTTGACAAAGCCGAGAATCAGGATGAAAGCTTGAAGAGGGAATGCAGATCTCGATAAGAGACATGAAGTGAAGAGAGAGGGATAAAGCAATGAGAGAAGTGAATGCCGGCGTCTAGAAACAACAAAGGGGAGAGGACGCTTATGTAAGGAAGAGAGAAGGGAGATGTACACCCTTGGCATGATCTCGAGATAGGACCTGAAGCCCAATAATCTTCAATTGTGTTATTGAAATTGGGAAAGGAAGCAAGGTCAAGTATGAGCTTGACAAAAAAAAACTAGACTTATAAAGGTGGACCGCATACTTTATTCATCAGTTGTGTACCCCACAACTATGAATTTATCCCACGCACTATATGTGAGGATAGCGATCCCATGGATGTCTTGATTATCATGCAGGAGCTTGTTCTTCCAGATGCTTT
>JBAGKO010000010.1:24835065-24862849 GCA_037177275.1 Acacia concinna
CTCTTACTTCCAATTTGGTAGTTAGTTTATGATGCGTACTTTTTAAGTTGGTTACTTTTTGCCTAGGACTCTCCATTCTGACTTATGTGACATTGTAATTTGAATGTTTAATATTAGTATTTTCTTTGTTGGCAAAAAAAAAATCTAGTTAAACACGCATGATTTCAGTTTAAAAATAAATCATTGGACCTATATAATACTCTCTCATACTTTAATATAAAACATATTTATTTAATTTAATTAGATTAGTGAAGTTAGTTAAATTAGTTAATGTGATATATATTTTCTAAAATATCCTAATATTCTTCCTTATTTCTCTCTTTCACTATTTCCTCTTTTATTATTATTATTGAAATAGTATCAATATGTGTAAATTAAAAAAAATAACAAATATAAATATATGTTATATTTATGATTAATATTAATTCTCTAAATAAATCTCACATTAAACACCACAAAAAATATATGATAGCCACACAAATAAGTGAACCCAGTAGGGTATTCAATATTCCAAACAAAAAATATATGATAGCCACACAAATAAGTGAAGCCAGTAGGGTATTCAATAATCCAAACATTTTTTGGCACCGGAGCTTTGTGGCCTAGGACGTTTTATGCGTGTACGGTGGAATATCCTCCGCATATCTATTGATTTGGAGGTTACTGCTTGCCTTGGGAGTTGGGACTCAAGGTCTGATTATTGCTGTCAAAATTTGACTTCTTGAATTTATCGTTTTAAAATTTTTAATTTATAAACAAAATTCAACAAAAGAAATAGGAAAATTTTAATTCAGGGTAATGAAATTGAAAAATACTAAATCAGTATTTTTATACTTTTTTTTTGCATGATTATGAAAATGTTACTGGATTTTTAACAATACGAATATCGTAATTTGCAAAAATAATATCTAAATTAAGTAATTAACAACATCAAAAGAATTTAGATATTATGTATTTACGATGTGAATTGTTTTTGCTGATATTGTTAATTAAGATATTCTTGTTGTAAATTACGATACTTATATTGTTAAAAATTCTGTGACATTTTCATAATTATTCAAAAAAAAATACAAAAAAACTGATTTGAGATTTCTCACTTTCACTGTTCTGAATTAAAATTTTTCTATCTTCTTTATCTTTTTTTTAGAATTTTCCCCTTATAAAATCATCCCAAGTGATCTATAAACATGCAATAGCTACAATGTCGATTGTACTCGTAATTGACCGTTTTTACTTTTCTAACCTATACAATCTTATTAACTCCTTCCTTATATTTATTTATTTTTATTATATTTAGTGAGTTTATATATAAATTTTATATAAAATTTTTCATTAAATATAATAAATTATAGGGAAAATCTTAAAAAAATAAGGAAAATAGATAAATTTTAATTCAGAGCAGTGAAATTGAGAAATCTTAAATTGGTCTTTTTGTACTTTTTTTGCGTAATTACAAAAGTGCCATTAAATTTTTAACAACATGAGTATCATAATTTACAACACGAGTATCTAAATTAATAACACCAGAAGCATTTAGGTACAACGCATTTACGCTGTGAGTTATTTATGCTGGTGTTGTTAATTGAGATATTCTTATTGTAAATTATGATATTAGTGTTGTTAAAAATTCAGTGGCACTTTCGTAATTACGCAAAAAAGTACAAAAAGACCGATCTAGAATTTCTCAATTTCATTGCTCTGAATTAAAATTTCTCTATTTTCCTTATTTTTTTTAAGATTTTCCCTAAATTATATTATTAATGTTGATGGATTAATTTCAATTTGTTGATTTAAAAGTTATTATCATATTTTGAGTTTTAATTATTTAATTATACACTATTGATTTCTATTTGTTAATAAAAATAAATTCTCAGGAGTTTACAACTCAAATTCAAGATAAAAGTTTGCATCACTGTCATTAATTCCCTTAGATTTGAGAGTTTGACACCGTCTGATTCTCAAATAACCACTTCCTCTAAGCACTATTCGTATTATTCTTCGAGAAGCAAATGGTGAAAACCATATGAGTAGTGACTTGCGTGTTTTGAAGGCATAGGAAGAAAGCATAGCCTAACGTAGCAGAATAATGTTTGATATGTGTATGCTTTGCTTGTGTTACTTTCTGGAAAAATTATAATTTGATCTCAAGAAAATCGTGTAATTATAAAAAAAATCTTATACAATTGTTAATACGTAACATATATTGGTTAATAACAACTTTATGTTCTTAATATAAAGTTATTATTAACAACTCTGAGATTTTTTTGTATTACGCAATTTCGTTGGATTATTATGGTCATTTCTTTAGGATCAAATTAAATTACAATTTTCCCTTACTTTTATTTATGTGAGCTGTAATTGTTGGACTTTATTTCCTCCGTTTTCATTTAATATGAATAAATCAAACACTGGCAAAAAAAAAAAAGCGCAGTATTTTTTTCCTGGTACGTTTATATTTATAAAGATAAAAATTTATTACTTAATTGACTTTTTTACGATAAAGTATGTTCATTATAGTCTGGTAATAATGATATTGTATTTATATAATTTTAATTAGACGGTGTAAGTATCTTACTAATTTTGAATTTTTATATTTCAATTGAAATTCCATCTCATCTTTTGTACAGGATATATCCACGGAGTTGATCTTGATATTAAATATGAGATAGAACTTTTATATTTGTCAAACTTTTTTTAATTTGCCAATTTGATGGCCCTTTGACAATAAACAAAGAGCATCAAAGGAAGGTTCCATTGTTTTCTCTCTCAATTTTTTCTCCATTTAGTGTGTGCACCATTATATCAAGTTTTATGTTGAGATTTAATCTATTTATTATAATATATTTTTAATTTATTTAATGTTATAGTAAATATATCAAATCTCAACTATTAAAACTTGATATAATGGTGCATACACTAAATGGAGAGGAAATTGAGAGAAAAAGCAATGAAGACTTCTTGGAGGAACAGGAATGAGATAATTAAAAAAGATTATTAAAGTAATTTGTAAAAAATACATGTCATATTAACTAATTTTTATAATCGAATTAGATTAGATAAATGTATCTTATATTAAAGATTAAATAGAATAATAACATGACAAAATATATAAGCAATGGTTTTTTTTTCCATATGGGTAATTTGATTGAGTTAGATTTAAGGATGGTTGGATTCAATCGAGGTAACTATTCTAAAGGTATGTATTTTGTTTCAATCACATGAACTTAAACTTTAAGTTTATTTTTTATTTTTTACCGGAAACTTTGAAACTTTTATATACTTAATCGACCAAAGGTCTTCCCATTTAAACTAACGCCTATTGAAAGTATAAAAACGAAGTTATGCATTTGTCTTTTAATAAGCAATACAATACAAGTCTTTTTTATTATTATTGTTTTGAGATTTGTTATAAATTTTCTTAAAAGAAAAATAAAAGGTTATAGAAGTTATTTAATCTTTTCCTATGTTTTATAAATTTTAATTAACTTTGCAAAATGTAATATTTTCATTAATATATATATACTCCCTCCGTTTCTATTTAAAAGACTGTTGACTTTTTTTGAAAAATATTAAAAAAATATTAAGAAAGCTAATTATATTATTTTAAGACATTAAATTTTATTATTTTTCTAAAATTATATTGTTTGACTTATAAACTACTATATGAAAAAACACAACATATGATATTATTAAGTAATGTAATTAACTTTTTTTAATTTTTTTTTAAGATTATGTAAAAAAAGTCATATCTTATAAATAAAAATCGAGAGAGTATATCATAAAAGCAGGAAAAAAAGGCATATGTATAATTTAACTTGAAAAGGAAACAAAAAGAAAAATAAACAATAGGACATTTTAAAATTTTAAAATTGTTTCTCTCCTCCAAAATTAGAGGAATTCGGTGGGAAATGCTAATGTTTTATCCTATGTTGACCAATATGTCCATATTATTTTTAAATAATATGTATAGAATTATAATAATATTTATATATTAAAAAAATAATTATATTTATTTAATTTTAATAATTACAAAACTAAAATCCCTCCCCTCCCCTCTCCTTTCATCAATCCAAACAAAGTAAAATGAAATCCCTCTCAAACCCTGCCCTCCCCTCCCCTCCATTGAGCCAAACATAGCCTTATATTCTTCTACAACATAAAATAACAAATAAAATATAAAAAATAATGAAATTCAATAATCAAACCACAATAGCCCATTTATAATTCCAGCAAGCAAGTGATGCCAACAGAACGTAGTCATTGGTCATAATTATAACAGTATGTTGACTTTTTAGAGAATCTTTAAAAAATTTTAAGAAAGATAATTACATTATTTAATCATGTCATATATTGTATTTTATTATGTTATATATTAGTTTATAAGTCAAATAATATAATTTAAAAAAATGTCAAATTTTAATATCTTAAAATAATGTAATTAATTTTTTTTAATGGTTTTTTAAAATTTAACTGCCTTTATTATTAAAACTAGAGAGCACGATTAGAACCGAACCGTCATAAAATCGCTCCCTTTCCAATCCACACTATTAATCGTACTAAGGAGTGGATACCCCCCTTCCAATAATTCCCTCCTTCACACCTCTTAACACATAAAAAAGCGGGTGGGACCCTTCCTTTTACACCAAAATGGTGCAAAAGCCCGTGGAGGCGCCAGCGAGGCATCCCTGTCCGTGCTACTCACTTATGGCACTCACAGCGGTAGCTCGTCTCAGATTCTCAGTTCTTAGAAATGGCGAAGGTGGGTAGGATCAAGCTCGGTTCAGAAGGCTTGGAGGTATCGGCCCAGGGACTTGGTTGCATGAACATGACTGATGGTTGTGACAGTTCTAAACCTGAATCCGACATGATCGCTCTCATTAACCACGCCATCCAAAGCGGCGTCACTTTTCTCGACACCTCCGACATCTACGGCCGACACACTAATGAAATTCTTCTCGGAAAGGTTTGTTCGATTCCGATTTCCAGGTCGTTTGATATTTTTCTTTTTTTTTTTTTTGCTTCTTATCGTTTGATTTTACTCACTCTGTGTGGGTTATTGACGAATTGGGTGTGAATTTCTTCGCCTAGGCTTTGAAGGGAGGTGTGAGGGACAAGGTTGAATTGGCCTCTAAATTCGGAATCATCTTTGGCGACGGCAAGGTTGATATACGTGGCGATCCTCCGTACGTGAGAGCGGCATGTGAGGCGAGCTTGAAGAGACTGGAGGTCGATTGTATTGATCTCTATTACCAACATCGTGTTGACACTCGTGTGCCTATTGAAGTCACGGTTAGTCTTTTATCTGATTTGGATATTCTTTTCTCTGGCCAAATTGCAGTTCATCTAGCTGTTTTTTGTTAAAATTTGGATACAAAAATTTTGTCGAATAATACTCCTTTCGTGAATCCTGTATCCAAATTTTAATGAAAATAATCATGCAATTCATTGCTACACATTACACTTTTAATTTGATTTTTTCCTGTTCCAATGGAATTTACTCTGATTGAAGTAGACATTATGAGAACTTAATCGTGGTAATAGTCATCAAACATAACTTTCACGTCTTTATATTGTGTCAGGCGCGACAAAATAAATTTTGGTTGTTGAAATGAGATATCTTAAACCAGGGTAGGCAAACAGGCTTGGACAAAGATATTATACAATATAATATCCATAACAACCTAAAATCCTTGATATAGTTGGCCCTGTGTGAGATTGCAGAAGATTGGGAGCTATCATTCTTGGTTCTGGTCTGGCTCCTCTGTGATTTATTATACATACACAATCATATATAATGTTCAAGCCTGGTTATTCTGATATGTTTTCTTATAAGGTTTCCACCCTCTTAAGATGAAAACCTATGCCATTCTCTTTTAATTGACATGCAGCATGATTTAGCTTAGAGAATGAATGGCTAGATGTTCTATGCTTTGATTTGTACACATAAGTAATAATCTCCTTGTATGATATCTAACTGTAAACTTATTTTCATGTTGTTTAAGATTGGTGAACTCAAAAAGCTTGTTGAGGAGGGCAAAGTAAAATATATTGGCTTGTCTGAGGCCTCAGCTTCAACAATCAGAAGAGCACATGCCGTTCATCATATAACTGCTGTGCAGTTGGAGTGGTCCTTATGGGCAAGAGATGTTGAGGAAGACATAATTCCAACTTGCAGGTGAGGTTTGAAGTGCTAACGTTGCTAATTATCATATCTATAATCTCTCTCTACTGGGGCTTTTGATAAAAAAATGAGGGTTTAGCTTTCTAACCTCTGATTTTGCATTTGTGAATTTCTCAGAGAACTTGGCATTGGAATTGTAGCATATAGTCCTCTTGGACGAGGGTTCTTTACATCAGGATCAAAGGTGGTTGAAAGCTTTTCAGAGAATGACTTTCGGAAGGTTTGTGTTTATTCTAGGGTAAAGGTACAGATTTGCCAACTAAGTTTTTTTTTAGGAGCGCCTAGCACAAATAAGTTTTGGAAAAGGTAAATCTCCCAATGAACAATTAAAAAGGGGGGCAAATAGCACAATCCATGTGGCAGAGAGTATTTGTGTGTTATTTATTTTAAAAATGGATAGGTTAACAAAAAAAGAAAAGAGGCGAAGGTGATAGTGAAACCTAAAAAGTGATAAAGTGAGAATCGAGTTCCTCAAGTGATAAGAGTCAAGTGGTAGGGAAGCAAAAATTTTAAGATTTTCTGAGTGATTAAAAGTGATAGATTCGGCCAAGCACACACCCAAAATCTTTAAAGTTTCATTTTCAAATTCTTAACTAGTCGTACTATGGACATCTATAGAACCTCTAACCTGAGTTGCAATTGATCTAGGCCATTTATTGTGACACCATCATTCTGTGATCACAATAGGGTTGTTGTAGAAGCATGATGCTTTGTCTACATCTTCCTGTCGACAATGATGAAGATACAACTATTTTTAATTGTGTTATTTGCCCCTTTTTAATTTTTTTATTGTTAGATTTGCCCCATTTTTAATTGTTCATTGGTAAATTTGCACCTTCCAAAACTTATTTGTGATAAGTGCTCCACAAGAAAAGCTTGATTGTCAAATCTGCACCTTAAACAAATATTCTAATATGTATTATTACACTATGGTTCCATGTAGGATAATAAACTAGCTTAGCTTTTAGTGTGGAAGTCAATAATTTTCAGCTTCTTCTAATCTTTTATGTCCATCAACATTTCAATTATAAATTTACCATTCAAGATCAAATTGCAGTAAATTTGTGTCCCTAGTACCAGTTGTTTATTTGCATGCATAACCTGGATAAATTATGAAGATGATAAAACAATCTTGAGTAATGCCAAGTGCCTAGAGTATGTCATGATTTATGCAAAAAAAGAATATTGTTAAATTGCTTAGTTCTCTTGCTACTTTCAAGCAAGAATTTTCCATTGGGTCGTTATCCTATTTTTCCCTCTGAATTAGCATACACATTGAAAATTGTGGTCTGAACGCTGAGGAGAGATTGGATGACTGAAACCTGACAGGAGAAATTGAATGTAACTATCACATGCTCATTTGGATTTTTCCTGTCTTGGGTTGATCATCAAATCAAAAACTCTTCCCCATCCATCCAGTTTATCCTTATGAAGCTTATAGATAAAATATTTGTTCAATGAAGTTTCAACAGGAAACTGGATGTTGCCTTGACAATACAACCTTATCGGAAAAAAGATATATGGCTAGCTCCTTTCTTCTATGCCATCATTGTTGCATTTACTAATATATCCTCTTAAGGTTTAGATTTAAAATTTGCCCTCCCTGACATTTTATTTCAATGTAAGTGATGAAAAACGTTTATATATATATATATATATATATTTATATGCGTGCAACGTCTATTATTGATCTATTTATATTGAGGAATAATCATATCCTTATATATATTGTACCTCATTTCAGAGTCTTCCTAGATTCCATGCAGAAAACTTGGAGCACAATAATATTATATTTGCGAAGGTTAGTGAAATGGCTAACAGAAAGGGATGCTCTCCATCACAGCTAGCATTGGCCTGGCTTCATCATCAAGGAAATGATGTTTGCCCGATACCAGGAACCACCAAAATTGAGAACTTGAACCAAAACATTGGGGCTTTGTCAGTTAAGCTTACTCCAGAAGAAATGGCAGAACTCGAGTCTTTTGTTGCTGGTGACGCAATCAGGGGCGAAAGATCTACGGCCTTATTGCCTACATATAAGGACGCTGACACTCCTCCTCTTTCTTCCTGGAAAGCTACATAAACAAGAAGCTCATTCCTTGTACTTTGTCTATTCAGTACTTGCTGTTGCTGCTTTTAGCAGATTGATCAGTACAAGAGCAATTGCCTCAAAGGAGCTGTTACATTGGTCGTCCTTCTAGGGTTTTAGTGAGTGTGTGTTTACATCACTACGTCTGTATTTCTACATAAGCCATGGCACTTAAGCTGCTTGAAAATAGTCACCTCTTGGCAAATTGATCAATATGTCATGCATTGAATATTTTATGTTGATCAGTAATGTATGAGTATTGCTGATAGAATACCAACTCGACCCTTACTGACTTATTCCAGGAGAAAGCATGTACTTTGAATATGTTATGAATATTTTAGGAATATGTATAATTATGTTCAGTTATTGTAATACCTTTCAATTGGTTTCTGTTTAGGATTAGGGGTAGTTTATTATGTATGGCAGTTAGGCTAATTGTCCTTATCTTATTTTAGTTGGTTACCAAGTTTGAAGTCTATATAAGACAATTGTATATCTCATTACGGGGATATAGAAAATGTTATTTAGAAAGTAATTGGTTCCTTCCTAGAGTTTTCAGATTCTGGACTCTGGTTTTCTCTTTTTCTTATCAGATTCCCAATACCTATCACAATCATAATATTTAATTAATTTCCTAATCTAGAACTTTCTATTCTTAATACCCCTCAAGGTCGAAGCTTGGATGTGAACCGTAACAGATCACTAAGGAAATTTCAACAAAGTTAATTGCCTGAAATCCATCATCATAGTCCATTTTAAAAATCTTGTAAGTAATACTCTTTTGAAATGGCAAATGTATTGGATACACTCTTTGGTAAAAGCATAAAAATAAAATATTATGACTTAGACTAAATAATTTACTTCTTGCAGCCATGCACACAATTACATCAACTCATATTTTAAGAAGCCCCATTAGCATTTTTTATGGCCAAGCTGAACATTAATATATAAGGATTTTGATCTTCTGGCCAAAATGCAGTCAGAAAATTGTTTTAGTAGTTCTTTTATCACCTCAAAAGTGGAAAACAAATACGTGTCCTCAATTGTGACTTCAATGAAAGACAAATGACCTATGTTTGAAACCTTTACATACAGTACAAGAATGGAAGCTGGATTATGGATTGTATAAGATAACATGGCTTTATCTCCTTGTACCCCAGCAGAGTTGAAGGGAATTTTGGATGGTTTAAACACTCACATCACTAGTGTCATAAGAGGGTTCAATGGATCTATTATAGAGGTCTTTCGTTTTCTCCATCTTTACAAACATACATTTAAAGTGTGAAAGATAATGTGTTAATCGTTATTGCTAGAATCAACAGTAATTACTATGAAACCAGAATTCCATAATGATAACAGTAACATATATTCCGACACCTTACCTCCAAATGAACCATCGGCTTGAACCATAACTTGCCCACCATACAGCGCTTGATGGTGAATGAGTCATAACAGATAGGCCAAACCCTCTAAACAATCTCCTAATGCCATTAGAACTTAAAATCTTTTGAGCAACATCTAAACCTCTGCTATACTGAGAGTGGTCTGAGCATCCTTGAACCATCAACTTTTGACTAACCTGTATAACATTAAGGTACTTCACATACTAGAATTATGCATATGATAAAATAATATATTCTAAGAGGAAAAGAAAGAGCTTAATGAGCAGGATAATTTTTAGAAACTTATAGTTCAGTATTAAGCTGATACAATGAACTATGTCTACTTTAAGAATCAGAATTCAGAATGTGTAATATGTACTTCAGACTTTGATACACTCTAGAGTCTAGCATCGACAAGAAAAAGTTATGGAAGCCAATAATACTATTCATTCAAATTAAATGTTCTCTTTTATCTGAAAATCTATCATTGACGCCTGGCCCCTCTTATGGAAGCTCAGCAGAGCATCATAATGAAAATACATATATAAATATCCCATATATATAAAAATATATTATTTTCTTCGTGCAAGAACTTTCATGATTTAAAAAAAAAAAAAAAACATATTAGTTATCACAGGAAAACCTCACTTTAGTCCTTCTCCTAAATACCATCTTATGACATTTGCTATTTGTAACATCAACCATTGATCTCAATTATGTAATATAACCTAAAAAGAATAAAGAAGCATTACAAACAATATTAGAGTTAGATTAGAAATTAAGGGTCAAAAGAATATTTAACAAAACTACTGATAAAACTTTTCTATTATAAGTAAAATGATGATGAGGACTTGAACTGTTGCAAAATCTTAGTTAACAAATAGAAAGACAGTTAATATGTTTCAAGTTTTTTATCATAGATAAAAGATGAACATATAATGATTGTTGAGCTGTATAGATATGCCATGTTTGACAACATATGAACTTGAAAAAAACAATATAATCATTGTGTGTGTTTCTGTCTCTAATTTGAGATGCAAAATCTAATCACTCACGCATACTTCCCATAAATTAGATCATCATACCACCTCAAAGGGAAGAAACACTGCTTGAGACACAATTGAAGATATCATGCCTGCAACTCCATTTGCTAAGGCTGCCTGAGTGGTTTCAGATAGTCTAAATGGTTCAATAACTCTAAAGGTGGACACCTTTGTGGTCTCTAGGATAGTCACAAATATGGCTCTGCTAGGAATTGTACCAATTATGGATGTGCTGAGGCCTCTATAAAGACCAGGAAAGCCATCTGATTTAAGCACTCCTTTTATAACAGAAACTACATTTCTCTCTATAGAATTCTTTGTATTAACCTGTGGTCATGTTTTCACAAGAGAAACTGGGTAGAGGGCCACTGTCATGCATGAATTGATTCCAATTCCAAGAACATAAAATTTAGTTTTGTCTAGCCTGTAAATTGAGTCAACTAAATTAGGGTACAAAGCTTTAAGCACTAGTGCAAAATACCCCCTTTAATGTCTGTTAAATATGTGCTTTTGCTTCTACATAAGGGGAGTAGTAGAAAGTGGTGAAGAGAAAAGTGGAGACTTGCGGCATCTCTTGCCATACAACAGACACCGTAAATACCTAACTTATGATGTTTGTTGTATAGCAATAGATAGTTGAGACTGGCATCTCTACATGCAAGAGACGCTGTAAATGCAAACGATGTCTGTCATATGGCAACAGACACCGTAGATGCTGCATCACATATGACGTCTGTTCCAACTAGGAACAGCCATCATAAGTTATTTGGATTTTTAAAAAATAAATAAATAAAATTTTAATTAAATATTAACATAAGTTTTAGAACTTATATGCTACCGAAACACAATTATATAATTTAGGACATCTAATATTATATACCACCAACAATGTACAAGATCTATATATAACCAATAGCAAAAGCACTTACTAAACAAAGTTTGGATCTCATATTACCAAGTTTTACAAAATGTTAAAGATATGTACAATTGCTATATAACTTCTACTCTAATTTTGTCAAATATAGGAAGTATTCAAACCAAATGTTGTGGATCTCTCTCTCATTTGTAGCTCAGAATATAGGTCCAAACTTTGAAAATGCTGCCCATTAGAAATAAAAATCCTTACATAAGTAATATTCTCAGGATAACTCAATGTCTAAACCAAAATTATGGTTAAATATATAATTACCTTGTGAAATGAGTCAGTGATCCCTCTAGTGATGATGACCTCAGACATATATCTCATCACATAATATCCACATTCCAAACTTTCTGGTTGTTGAGAACACTATGAATGGTCACAACAAGACCATCAAATTCAAATTCACTAAAAATATAAATAACGTAATCATTGTTTAATTTTACAAAAAAAACTTATTTGTAAATGGACCCATTTGACATTAGTTTGGCACTTCTTCCTTGCTAGCTTACAATGCATCTTCAAAGATCTATTACAAATATTGGTAAGAAAATAATATAGCCAGACAATATGGCAAAAGTAAATTTATACAAATTAAAAACTTACTATTCAAGAACTAGCTTTGTATTTTCACTCGCCATTGTAAAGAACAAAACCAATATAGGGTGTATTCACATGGGCAAATAACAACAAGCCTCCAATGGTGACTATAATGACATACCTATTATTATAATATGACAAAAAGTGTTTTCAATTAAATGAGGGATGAATAATAGCTAAATACCTGTAAACAAATGGTGCAAACCAACACTTTTTATTTCCTTTTTTTAATCGTCCTTCCAAAGTACTACGTTCTTTCACTAATGGTATTTCCAATTGATTGAAAAGAATGCGGGCACAAAAATCTATAGTTATTAATCGCACACAATTGTTTGCAGTGATTGTGGAGATATCTATGAAAATGAAAAATAAATTAGCTAAAGTATAGGGAAAACATGAGTGTTGAATTAAATATAATGTGTATACTTACATAAGAAAAAATTGAATCATTGATATGTCCAACCAATCAAAGGCAATAATCTCAAGAACATCTTGCTTGTAGATTTTTATAACAATGAGAATGGGTACTTTGGTATTACCTCAAGCAAATAACGCCTGAATATATTTTCAACAACTCCACCACACAAGCGACAAAGGCGAAACCTTTTAATGTTCGTAAACAAATCACAAAAACTGAAATATTAGAAATTAGTAAATAATTAAACAAAAGCAATTATAATTTTGTAAATAAAAGGGGGCGCCAAATTTCATGGCCATACTTTATCAATGATAAGCTTTGGTTTCAAGAAAAATTCTGCGGGAAAGAACTTGCGTCCCAAAAGTTAATGGACATATAGAATACTTACACATTTATGTCAAAAAGCTAGAGGTGGTTAGTGTGGCATGAAGCAAGTATTCTACTTCTCAAGAAGAATACATGCCATCACATAAACTCGTGAAGAGCTAAACTTTCATAATAAAAGAGGGATGTAAGGGAAGAAAAACTCAGAAATTTATTGCAAAATCAAAACCATCAGGTAATACAAGGACAAATAAAATCTTTAGACAGCAAAATATGATTGAGCACTACAATGAATCAGAGAATCAGACTCTAATTACAGTTGCTAGCACAGCAAGATCTGAATCGTCCATATAAATTTAAAATTGTGAGTCATGCAATATACTGAACATTACAACATGCGTTGAATAAGGACATTACTCCTTTTTTTAAAGGATCCTTCATGCTTCTTGGATTAGATTACACGGGGTTCATTCTCTGCCATCTTTTTGAGACAGATAAAAGCATAAGCATGTATATGTATTACAGGACATCACATAGCCCTTAAACTTCAAAAGGTATAATGCAGCCTCAAAAACCATAAAAGTTTCAGCAGACATAAACTCCCGAGGAGAGGGGAGTCCAAAGCTAGAACTTTAATGAGCTACAAGATTCATGCGTATATGAATAGTAAGAATTAAGGCACTGGAGCAAGCAGGAAATAAAACCTCTTGGCGTATAACACCCATTATACATCAACTAAACCGAAGATTCAGAAACAAGAAAAATTATGAGCACAGAGATTATAACACCAGAACGATACAAAGCGTCACGTCCACCCATATATGCCAATAGAAGAACACATTATCCAAAGTAGGAGTTAACATACCTTACTCTTATTCGGATCAGAACCACTGCCCACAAAATTGACTATATTAAACAATCTCATGATAAATTAGTTCAGTTACACATAAAAATTCTGAAAATTTAATGAAAACTGAGACTAACACAGAAATATATGAGATTGGACAATTTAGATGCAAACCTCAATTCAAAAGCGTTGAAGATACAAGAGTGAACGGGTTTAGCCGTGAACCCCAATCCCCGAGATGAAATTGACGGTGCTAACGACGACGGCTTGTCAAGAGATGAAGGAGACGGTGTGAGCAAGGTTCTTCGGTTGGAGTGAAAAACCCACGGCACTATCCACTCTTCTGAAAACCGCCAAGCCTTAAGCAGGAAGTAGAGGGAGAGACTGGAGAAAGATTTAGTGCGCGAGATATGAAACTAGGGTGAATCTATGATGGAATTTAGATTTTTTTTGTATGATTAACCATTCTTTGACTGCCGTGGGCTCGATCTCCCAGTGTGCGTCTTTCTTGGATAGATTTTTTAACGCACAGCCCACATCTCTAAACTACGTTTCTTTTTTATTTCTTTTTTTTTTTTTATTTTGAACAATTCCAATCTACGTTTCTATCTCTTCTAAATATAAAAAACAATGTCCACTTTTAGATTAAATCGCGGCCCCAGTAATCCATATCTTCCTATTATATTTGATATCTATTCCTTGTGTGTTGAATTGCTTGAGTGACTTTTTCTATTTGATCTTTTTTTACCTCTTAAATCTCAAAATATCTCTTATAGAATAATATAGGATATGAGTGAATTTTATCACAAAAGTTGTTATTATCCTATAATTAACAAGAAAGAAGAACAATATTAAAAAAATATAATTAAATAAATATAATATTAATAAATCTAACCAAATATATCCCAAAATTTACATCCATTTAATTATAAAATATATACTTATCATTAATATCACACTTATGGTGTCTCTTTTCTAAATGGATCAGACATCATAAAAGCTTGTTTGATATAAATGATTTAGAGGTGATAAAAATTTTTATTTGTTGAATTTAAAAAAATTAAAGAAGTGGGGTTAAAATTTTTTAATTAAATTTTTATACTCTTATTTTAAATATTTTTAATCAAAATTGTATAAACCCATTTCTAAAGGGATTTACTAGCAGAAATACCAATAAATTCTAATTTAGCACAAATAAGACAGAGAATTAGACAAATGGATTTAACTAGTGGAAACACTTATATAAATTTAGAAGTTAAAAAAGAAGCAATTTTGCAAGAAGTAATAGCTTTAATAGATCAAGAAAGTGAAAAGAGTTTTATAGAAATGAATTTTACTGAAAATAATTTAGAAATAATAGGAGAAGAAACTAAGTCAAAATATGTTATAAGATTTAATAAAACCAATGTTATTGACATAAAATTATGGGTAAAAGAAAATACTAACAAAATATATAAATTAATTTTAGAAAAATAGTTTTTAAATAGTGTAAGTCCTTATAGAATACAACAAGATAGAATAATAATAACGATAAATTACCAAACTCTAATAAAACCAAAAATATGAATAGATCATTATTTTATGCTTTAATAAAAATTAATTAGGGAGAAAGACAAGTAAACACCCTGCAAACATGAGAAACCCAGAGAAGTTACTCGAATTTTGGAAAGGACAAATGAGGGGCGATGACTAAAACTCAATAAAGAATTATTAAAACTGAGCAGATAATGACTAAAACTAAAAAGAGAATAACTAAAACTCAATAGAGAATGACTAAAATATGACTAATTTTTTGCCCCTCATTTGTCTTTTTTGAAATTCGAGCCACTTCTTTAGGTTTCTCATGTTTATAGGGTATTTATTTGTCTTTCTCCCAATTAATTACCAGAAATATAGATCAAGGAAATATCATGCCCTCATAGATATAGGAGCAAATTTAACCGTTGCAAAATATAATGTTTTACCACTGGAATTATGGAAAAAGAAAAAAATAATGTTAAGATGGAAAGTGCAGGAAAAAAAATATATATGTTAGAATTACAAGCACACAATATACCTATACAAATAGAAGAATATGAACTTTTAATAAAAGAATTAAATTAATATAATGAATCATCTTGTGATATTATAATAGAATTATATTTCTTAGAACAATATTTTCCAATGCATTTAATCAAACAAGCTTTAATTTTAACAACACCTTGTAAACATAAAGTATGTGGGGTAAAAATAACTAGACCATATAGAATAAGAGATGAGAAATTTTATAAAAATGAAGTACAATTTATACCAAATAATGAACCTGTAGAAATAAAGCAAATGCTAGCAACCTTAGACATAATAGAAGTAAAACCTATAGAAAATAAAACTATAGAACAAAGACTGATAAATAATTATGGTAATAATCCTTTGATACACTGGAAAAAATCTAAGCCCTTAGCAAAAATAAAATTAAAAGATTATAGTAAGGAAATAAATTGTAAACCATATCCTTGGACAGAACAAGATAAAAGAGAATTTATTATACATATAAAAGAAATGAAACAAGTTAATCTTATTAGAGAAAGAAAATCTACTTATTCATTACCTGCAATGATTGTAATAAAACATAATGAAGAAAAAAGAGAAAAATAAAAATGATAATAAACTATAAAAAATTGAATGATTTAGCATTAAGAATTAGGTACCCAATATTTAAGATAAAATTAATATTTAATTTAATAAGAGGAAAAACTATATTTAGCAAGTTTGATTGTAAGTCAGGATTTTTCAGGTAAAATTAGAAGAAGAAAGCAAAAAATATACAACATTCAGCACCTCTGAAGAATTATATGAATGGAACGTATTGCCTATGAGATTTCATAACAGCCCAAGTATATTTTAAAAACATGTGTCAAAACTTTATTACCCATAAGAGATTTTGTAGCAACTTATATTGATAACATATTAATATTTTCAAAAGATAAGAAGGAACATGAAGAATACCTAGACCAATTTGTAAAAAATAATAGAAGAAAAATGATTAAATATCTCACTAAAGAAAGCTTAATTAAGAAAAAAAATAGAATAGGATTGTTAGGACAAATTATATCTCCAAATGGAATAGAATTACAAGAACATATAAGTAAAAAAGTCTTAGAATTTCTAGAAATAAAAAATAAAAAATAATTACAATCATTTTTAGGATTAATTAACCAAGCTAGAAATTATATACCAAATTTATCAAAATTATTTGCTAAAATATCTAAATTAGCAAGAGAGAAAAGTAATTGGATTTGGAATACAGAAACAGAAAAAATAATAAACACCATAAAACAATTATGTCAAGAATTACCAAAATTGACAATTCCAACAAATAATAATGTAAAATGGATAATATATACTTATGCTTCTAAAAATTATTGGGGAGCAGCATTATATCATGAAAATAATGAAAGAAAAGAATTGATAACAAGATATGCGAGTGGAAAATTTAATGAAGCACAAAAAAAATATATCATTCTAATTAGAAATAATTTTTCGCAATAGTAAAAGCAGTAGATAAGTTCAAATTATTTATTGTAAATACAAAATTTATAATTAGAACTGATAATATTCAAATAAAACATTGGCTTGATAAAGGAAAAAGAACAAATAAATTATGTAATAAAATGTTAATAAAATGGTAAAGTGATATGTCTTATTATGATTATGAAGTTGAATATATTAAAGGACAAAATAATTTGATTGATGATTTTCTGAGCAGATGGAATCAGATAGATCTGTAAACCAAATGTTTAATGATTCTATCAATGAATCATCCTTCATGGAATAAGTTCATTTGAAGTTTGGAATACTTGAGATGAACATGAATCTTATAATCACACAAATAAATGAAGGCCTTTCCATAATCTCTAACCAGGTGGAAGAACTCCATCAATGAGTGAGAAAATTGGAAGAAAGCTCTATAAATAAACCTATAATAATTGTAGATGATGCTGTAGTACAGACTTTTGAAAGTTATATAACTAGACCTGGAAATGAGCAAAGGATTACTCCTTTACTTGAAATTATAAAAAACCAGTAAGCCTAAGAAGCCAGAGAAAAAGTCTCTATAGTACCTCTAAGCTTAAAAGCCCTATAAATCCAGTTGACTTTAAATTTGTAGAGAATTACCGATATTTTAAAAAGCTTATCCATAATCTTAACCATTTTACCATCAAATACCCAACTGTAAAATATGCCTCCCATTTTGTTTTTAACAAAGTTGTTATTTTCCTTAGAACTCCAGCCAATATTGTAAAAGCCTTATACAAATATGGTCTAATCTAAACCATCTATCCTTCACCATCTTTAACAGAGATACCAAAATTACCTTAGCCAATAATCACTGCTATTCAATCCTATTTTGGGATTGTTACTCAGCATATAATCTTTATAAGGTGTTACTCTGCAGTTGCAGAGATCACCCATGACAGATTTTATCATCCAATAAATTTAATAAGACTTGGTGCTACAAAAATCTTATTGGAACTAAGAGCAAAATGTAAGGAGGATATTGAAAATGACGAAGATTTATGTATAATGTCCCTAAAATAAGAGCACAAGATCACTATATAATGTTCCAAAAGATGCATAAGGTGATTACTTCTAAAGATGATATTGCATAGAATTACTACTAAGGACAAACGACTTTTAATTTACTCATCATGAAGAACTTCAAAGAATTCTCATTTCTTTAATCAATTTTATGATAGACTAAAAATGAGTAAATTTGACAATCCAAAGCCGACAAGGAAAAGAATATGCTAAAATTCTATCAGAATATGCTGTGCATAGATGTAAATATTGTGAAGATAGAGAAAGGATTAATAAGGATTTTGAAGAATCAATAATATATTTAAGTATTCGTTAAAAGATCCAATAAGGAGCTGCTGTCAATTGCCAACAATCTTATCCAAAGAAGAAGACAAAGAAGAAAAGAGAAGTAAAGTAGCACGTGAAGATAAAAATGGAAAGCTTGACATAAAGTTGAAAAGTACTATTATTGTTTGTAAAGAATTGTCAAAAAGTCTATATATAGATAAGGATCCTATAATTGTAAATTGTCAAAAAGTCTATGTAGGTAGGAATCTTATAATTGTATAGACTGCTTACGTATAATAAAAGAGAAGGGAATTCCCTCTTTATAAATAGCCATGTAAAAATACAAAAGAAGAAGAGTTGATTCGCAGTCTGTATATACTGAGAATCAAACACCCTTGCAATCTATGAATAAAGTTATCATTTCTTGTACCTTCTTACTCTCAAATTTAATCTTTCAGAATATTATCAACCATTTTGGAATAGTGATATAAGGTATGTATAACTAAACCTCTATTAAGGATTAAGGGTAGTAGTATTATTTTATCCAAAAAAGTAATGATCCAATAAAGGGATTTATTGGTTATATATGTTCACAAAGATAAAAATTCAGTTACGCCTCTAGTAGGAAACGAAGGAAGGATATGATCTGAATGGGGAGGTCTAAGCATCAGGAGGGTGGCTCTGTAACAATATCTTGTATGAAAGAGGACAAAATCCTTCTATCACCCAGATTATATTTGGTCACTCTTAGGTATCTATCTAAGTAGGCTTATAATCGGTTTGTCACGTTATAGTATTAGAGCACGAAGTAGAGGGAGAGACTGGAGAAAGATTTTGTGCGCCAGATATGAAACTAGGGTGAATCTATGATGGAATTTAGATTTTCTTTATGAGTAAACTATTCTTCGACTGTTGTGGCTCAATCTCCCAATGTGCGTCTTTCTTAGGTAGATTTTTTACCGCTCAACCCACATCTCTAACCTATGTTTCTTTTTTATTTTTTTTATTTTGAACAATTCAAATCTACGTTTCTATCTCTTCTTTTTTTTTAATTATATGTGACCGAGATCGAACTCGGATTGGGTGTCGCACAGGGCACTAATCATACCACATGGCCTAGAGGCCATTGGTACGTTTCTATCTCTTCTAAATATAAACAAATGTCCACTTTTAGATTAAATTGCGGCCCCAGTAATCCATATCTTCCTGATTATATATGATATATATTCCTTATATGTGTGTGTGTTGAATTGCTTGAGAGACATTCATGTCTATTCTCTATTTGATCTTTTCTTATCTCTTAAATTTCAAAATATCTCTTATAAAATAATATAGGATATTAGTAGATTTTATCTCAAAAGCTGTTATTATCCTATAATTAACAAGAAAGAAGAACAATATTAAAAAGTATGGCGCCTAATTGGCCTATAGTAGAGAGATATAGTAAGTGTGAATATTTTTAAAAAATAAATTTCATTTCACTTACTATATTAGTTAATTAGAGAATAGATGCCATAAGTTCTCTGATGGCATCTGTTCAATTTATAACAGAAAAAATAGAGTATTCATCTTATTTATCGTGTCAAGATTTTATGCAATAGACACTATAAATAGTTACTACTTCTGTTTATTTAATTACATAAGTAAAAATGAGTAGTTAAATCATCATTAAGAAGACAAATTCATATAACACTATGAGCTAAAAGCAGTCATCAATCAATAAGTTAAAAATAAGCAGGGCCTTCTTGAGTTTTATTAAGAACTGACATCCAAAGATTGCCGATTCAGTAGATAAAATCCACATAATAATGTAATTAAATTAAGTCCATTGTATTTAGAGTTCTCAGGATACGAAAGCAATAATTAAGACAGCAAGATGCATTAAATCTTCAACCAGAAAAAAAAAAATTCATTTGAGTCAAATGACACCAGACAACATAAAAACCCTTCTTGTGAAGAAAGAATACTATCTAATTCCAGCTTGTAAGCATGACAAGCAACAGAATTTCAGCAGTTCTTCTTACCAATTCAAGAAAAACGTTGTTTTGAAAACTGCATACGAAAGTGGATAGGGGATGCCGAACATAAATCATTTCCAACAATTTAATGCCACAAAAATTCGCAGCAAATTGACTAAACTTCCCAGTGTCATCAACATTCATCAATTAGAACTTCATCTAAAGAAACCCAAGGTACAACCCAAAATCAAGAAAATGTACTAGAATAAACAGGGAAAATTGCAAAACAACAAGAAAGCGAGCATGCTTATCCCAATTAATCTCGGCCAGGCCAAAAGAATTGGGCCTCGCATCTGTTCCGATTCAAGATATCATAGTGATCAGATGCAAGACAGAACCATTCCTCTCTCCGTTTCTAAATTCTGAAGAATCAAACTGAGGAAATACGAAGAAGACTTATAAGATGCAAACGCGAGACAATGAGTGAACAAAGTGTGAGGAGGAGAAGAGCAGAAATCCCAATTTATTGGAGTGAGAGCAGAGATGACCTGAAGAAGAACCTTTCTTTCAAATTTGGTTTGGGGAACAAGAAAGATATAGTTTCGCGGCGTTTTATTAAAGAATAATAAGTATGAGGCCGAGACTCATCAGTGAGGCAGCCAACGTGGAACATTGACCTGCCACGTACACATTGAGACCAAAAAACAATTCTTGCAAAGATTACGCTTGAGAGATTTGAGGGGTTTAACCAATAGAAGTTGGCGGAAATGGGTAGGCATATACATCATACCAATCTATTTTTGAGTTTGATCCTAGATAACAGAAGTTGTAGAGCTTGTTTGATTGGGGACGCCTGGATTAGTTGGTTCGCAGGCTCACCGAATTCGGTAGCTCAAGGACTCAGTAGATTCATAGATTAAAGATCTACCATTGGGAGAAAAAAAAGATTTGAGGGTTTTTTTTTGGCCAATTCATTTGAGTGAGGAAAATAGTTGAAAAAAATAACTTTTGTAGTTAAAATGAAAAAGATTATCTTTACCAATTTATATAATTTCTTATTATCAGTAATATACTTTCCTAAACTTTTGTTTTGATAAACATATACTTTCCTAAACTTTATATGTTCGTACCTATATGTATATATAGTTACTTTTGAATAATTATGTATATAGAGTTATAGAAGTTAGGGAAGTTGTCTCATCCAAAATTTATTTGATTCGTTATAATTTAGCCAAAACCAAAAAAAAAAAAAACTCTATTTTATTGCCGCTTCAATTTATTTTGATCAGATTATTACCGCTTTCATTGAAATATTAGTGCATAACTAGAATAGTAAGTAGGATTTTTATTATATTTAGATTATTTTATTAGAAAAATAAAAAATAATACTCCCTCCCGTTCTGTTTGCAAGAGTTTGATATTTAGAAATTAGTTGAAATTATTGAAAAGTAATAAATATGTCAAAAATAAACACTTTTTTTAATATGCCCTATGTATGGAGGCCAATAAGAGGGAACAAAGGCCTAGTAATAAGAAAAAAAATATTAAAGAGAATATAGTATTAAAAAAACATGAAGAACAATACTAGAATTAATTAGGGGCAAATATAGTAAAAATATGTTAAATGTTTAGACAACATTGAGTAGAATCTTATAAAAAAGAATAAAGCAATTCAAATTTCACAATTGTAACAAAAAGATGGAAGGGGTTGTAACATCCTAACTTTTATTCACAAAAAATTCTTTAAACATATAACAAGTTAAATGGAATAAAATGGAGAATTTTGGTATAAAGGAATGTGGCGAAAATACCTTATAAAGAATTATTAGAATTTTGGCTAATTGAGACCAAATTTAATTATGAAAAATAACAAAAGGTTTCAAATAATTAGAAGATAAGAAAAATTAATATTAAGATTGAGGCGACATGAAAAAGATGACTCCATACCCAATGAGTGGCAATTTCCCATAAAAAAATGCTTTTTCTTGAAATTTAAAAAGGAAAATGAATTGGGATGAATTTGAGGGAATGAATTTGAGAAGAATGAGTTTTGAAAATAACTTCATTGATTTTATTGGTTAGACATTGATGAATGAATTATTTATGAAAAATAATTCAAAAATATCTACATAAGTGGATTATGGTAATTGGAAAAATTACCATGATAAAAGTGAAAAGGGTGGCATGGTAAATTGTACCACTTCTGAGGGAAAAGATGAAAGTCTAAAAGTGATATTGAGGAAAATATGGAAAGAGCGAAATGGATAGTTAGGATTTACTCTTAAAAAGATAAGAAGACAATAAACTAATATTACTTTCTAAGGATATGGAATCACTAAAAAAAAAACACTATATTTTTTACAGAATTTTTAATTCTGTTGAAAATTTGTGGGAAAATCCATCAGAAACATTTCCGACATAATTATTTCTATGGCAAACATTTCTAACAAAGTTATTTCTATGGCAAACATTTCTTACGAAATATTCCGTGTCTAATTCCATGGAAAAAATTTACTATTTTTAAATAAATTTAATTTTTTTAAAATAATATATTTATAAAAGAAATATTTACAATATTAATTATTAATTAATCCTATTTAAAAATAATTATTAGTTATTAACATTATAATATTATTTATTAATATTATATCTTAAATAATATTTATAATATTATATGTTAATTAATTTTAATTCAAAAATCATTATTACACATAATATTAGTTTTACAATTTTATATTAGAAATATTATTTATAATATTAATTAAAAATAAAATTCAATTTCAAAAAATTGCTTAAAATATAATTGTAATAATATTTATTAATAATTGAATATTTTATTTAAAATTAATTTATATTAAAGAAGATACTACTTTCTATATATATATAACAAATATATTTTTATATATATTTAGTTAAATATGACAATATTATATATATATATATATTAGAATGTAAAAATATTTTGCTGGTTTATCTCGGCACAACTGGAAATGTCATACTCGTGAAGGTAGTAAAAGCATGAGGTCGCAAGTTGGGGAGAGAAACATTATCAAAATTAAAGACGTACATGTTAGAGCAAACCTTCACCTAAGAAGGGGTGAATTGGGTGATAATAAAATTCTTCCCTTAAATTAAAACATATATAATAATTGAATGAAACTAAATAAAAGAGAATTACTCAACAAATACCATAACTTATATTGATTAGGTCTAACTCCATGACCTACGTCTAGTTACCCGAGTCCTTTCGAGTTTTCACTATCTTCCAAGATTTCAATAGGCTCTTGGCACCTCAGTACAAGCTCGCTTACACCACCACTCAAGAGACACTCCCCCTTACAGTATGTAATTTGACCCCCAACTCAAGGTCATTCTACCTTGAGCTATACTCAGAGTTTTAAAAACAAAAATCTCTTTAAGAGTAAATAAGAATAAACATTGAAGCTCATATAATAAATTTAAGATACAATAAATACAATAGTATGTCAATTAATTTCAATGCACTTAGTTGGTGATCACCTTAAATTTCTTTGCTATTTATATTGTCTTTATAGATAATAGTCGTTGAGAGATGTTATGAATCTGTTGAGAGATGTTAAGTTGCTGTTGGTGTTGTCTCACTCTTCTTGAATGTAACAGTTGTAGAGATACAAAGATTTCCCTTTTGAGTATGATAAAGTATCCGTTGAGCGGAAAGAAAATGTTTTGTGAGAGCTTTTACCTAATTCGCGCCAACATTTAATGGTTTTGACACTTAACTCTTCTTTTCTTGATAAGTGTTTATCTTGCTCTTTTAATGATCCATATCTATGCTAATCCATAAGAGAAGATGTCTAAACAAGTTAGAGATTAATGGGTGTCAATATAATCCATATGAGAATCAATATGAACATGAAGCTACAATGCTCTGTTTTAAGTCTTCAGAAAAATTGTAATAACCTTGAAGTTTTGAGTCTCCCTCGAGGTCAGTATGACAATCTAGATTTAAAGACTTTACTCAAGGGTTTTATTGGAAAAAAATTATATATATCTTATTTATAGAAACTTCCTCATGGAATTCTCAAAAAAGCCGATACCTTGAGGTTTCAAATAAACTCAAGGTTTGTGTTTAAACTATATGTGAAACCTTGATGTTTCCAACCTTACTCAAAGTTTTAGTTTGGAATTTCCCTTAAGCTTCCTTGAGGTTTAATGATTACCTTGAGGTTTCAGGGTTCAATTAAGAACTCAATGCAATTTAAACTTAAAAGGTAGAAATCATACTTACAAACTTCAAGGTTGAGAAATTCACTTGAGGTAATCTTTCTCTTACTTTGATCAGCAAGTGTTAAAGAATAATTTACAGTTTTAGAAAGTAAACTTGAGGATTCAGAAAGATCAGCCAAACCTCGAGGTTTCTTAGATATCAAATGGACATTGAGTTTTTATCCAAAACTTGTTTCATCAGCGAGTTTACACTTAAACCTCGCTATTATACAAATTTACTTTAAAACCTCGAGGGTAGTGAAAAAAATTGGATATATCAAGTTTTGAGTATTCCATCATTTTTATGTTAAGTTTTGGTTCAAACCTCGCAGTTAGGCTAGAGACAACAAAACCTCAAGGTTTTGGCCAAACCTCGAGGTTTGCATGTATTCTTGCCAACTGTGAAGTTTTGCCCAAACCTCTCCATTATGGCAAGTTTTGAGCCAAACCTCGTCTTAGAGTGAGTTTCACTGAAATCTTGAGGTTTTGAACAAACTTTGAGGTTTGTGATGAAACCTCATTGTCAGTGAGGTTTTAGGAAACCTTGCCATTATGTCAAGTTTTGCCTCAAATGTCATTGTTGTAACGAGTTTGACCAAATCTCGAGGTTTTCCAAAATCTCAAGGTTTGACTACAAACCTTGATAGCCAACTTTCTTATTTGCAGGAGCTGAAAATTATATCTTTGAAAAACTTTGCAAGTTTAAGTTTAGTTATTATCAAAACATTGAATCTAACAGTATAGACACGTGGCAACACGAGGAGGCGACACATATCAAGGGAAGACCCAACTTCAATTTTAAAATTAAAATTTTTTTAAAAAATTGTGACAAACAATTTCGTCACGAAATTGAATTCTGTGAGAAATTTCTAACGGAATTTAGTTCTATATGAAAATATGTGCTGAATTTGCGATGAACTCATAATTTGGTTAGAAATGGATTTGTAATGGTCTTATTATAGACAAAATGAATCATGTTAGAAACTCATTTCCGTTCAAAATCTGTGGAAAATTCCATTAGAAATTTTGTGGCAAATTTGATTGGAAATTCAATGTTTTTTTATAGTGAATTCAAAGCCAATTACAATATAATTAAGAGATGGAAAGAAGATTATTTAAGTCTTCCAAAGGGGCCATGTTTCAGTTAGCCATAGAGAAAGGAAGAGAGAGAGTGAGCTTGGAGGATAGAGGGAAGAAAAGAGAAAGAGAAGGGTTTAAGAAGCAAACTAGGTAAGTCTAAGCTCAAAGTTAATTGATTCTTGTCTTCAATCTCTTAAGAACCACCTATAATCTCTCAAGCACTCTTGCTTTAATGTTCGGTAAGATGAAAGTTAAGAGAGAAAGGAGAGAAGGGTTTCGGTTGGAGCAAGGAAATCAAGAAGACAATTGGTAAGCTCAATAACCTTGTCTTACTTGTTGACTTGTGATGATTTGTGATATTTGATGGTGGTTGTATTGCTTGTTAGCTTGATTTGGTTTGATTTTGTAATTTGGGAGGCGAGAACACTATGGGGAGGTGCTACCCGAGTTTTGATTGATCATGTAAGAAGTGTATTTAATGGATTAAACAAGTGCTTTACGGTGTAATAGAGGTGCTTTGTTGGAAGAAACACTGAAAATCCATTTTTCCCCTGAATTTCGGCCAGACCCTTTTGGTATAATGGGACTACATTTTGGTAGATTTGATGCTTCCAATGAGTTTAAAATGAAAACTTGTGTAGGTTAAAGGTGAGAAAGTAATTTTAGAGGCCTTAGGGTTGAAAATGGAAATTTTATTTAAGGAACCCGAAGGGTTTTGGTTTGCCTTTATTTCATGGGGAAGGAGTTGTATTTTGGTAAATCTAACATCAAAAATGGATTCTACAAGCAAACTTGTGTAAGGCTAAGCCATGTCATATTTTTGAAAAAAAGTGTAATTACATAGGGTACAAAAGAAAGTAGACCAGTACTCCTAAGGGCATTTTCGCCATTATGCTCTTTGGGTAGAGATAACTAGTTGTGTGCATTTAGGAAATAAGAATTGAATGAGTAATAGCTTATTTATTTTAAATTTATAATCCTAGGATTCAATCTTTGTCCAAGAAGACTAAAGGACTGGTTAAGAAAGGACAAGAGGCTAAAAAAGACTCTAGGTAATAACTCTATCTCTCATAAACTATGTGACTGTCTATATGCATAGTGATGACATGTTCTATGATACGCATATGATGTGCAAAGTTGTGGCCTGGAACCTGTAACATCTTAATTTTATATTAGGATTTAATTATAATCAAGAAATAATTTTTTATAATAATAAATGATTTATTTAAAATATAATACATGAAGGTACAATAAATTTGAGAAACAAAAATATATAATAATTATAAGGAAAAGAAGATGAAGTTAATATTAATAATATTTTTACATAAATAAATATACATATGTATATAGATAGATATTGTGAAAGTGTGTATTAGGTGAAGTTAAAAAAAATTATTAAAAAAATAATAATAATAAAATAATAAATATATATATAAAGGGGCGGCGCAGACAGCCTGTCTGTGCCGCCAAAAATGAAAAAAAATTAATAAAATAATAATAATAAAATATATATAAATTAAAAAAAAGGGGCGGCACAGACGTCTGCGCCGCCAAAAGAAGAAAAGAAGAGGAAGAGGAAGAAGAAGAAGAAAAAGAAAGAATAAAAAAAAATTCCCCTCTTATAAAGAGGGGAACGTGAGAGAGAAAGAGAGTGAGAGAGAAAGAGAGAGAGGGAATCAGTGAGAGAGAAGAGAGAGGAGAAGTCAATTTGGGAGCAGTGGTCATTTTATCAGTCTAGGTTCTCGCTTATTAGATCATTTTGACAGGTAAAACATTTTCAAATCACAAAACTTCCTTCATGAAAACTGTTCTAAATAATTTTCTCTTTCACATGGTAGTAATTTTATTAGGAT
>JBAGKO010000010.1:24862949-24877229 GCA_037177275.1 Acacia concinna
AATACCATGCAATTTGAGAGTAAATATGTGCAATTAATATGTGAAATACCCCAGAAAACTATATAAATATTGTGTCAGATCACCCCAACAGCAAAAGAATGACACATTGACCCATCAAGGTTGAAGGATTAGAGAAAAATATGATTTCAAAGAAGGATACCAAAAACAATACCCACATACCCAAATCATCACCTTCCTTTGCTGTCTCTATTTTTCCTTCTCACTGTCAATTTTTTCCTTCTCTTATTATAGGTAATGGAAATTTAATGAAGATTTGAGAGAAGAACAGTGGTTGGAAGATGACATCAAGGGATAGAGAAAAAAGGATTTGGAAGAATGAGAGAGGGAAAGAGAGGAATTGGAGCTCAAGAGTGGAAAGAGGAGAGACTGGCCACATATCTCAAGGCATTTGGGTCATTTGGTGAGATTCAAAAATCCCAGATTTCTCCATCCATTCTAATTTGAAATTTTTCATATTGGGAGCGCTGAATGTCCTTTATATATTTGGAAGGTATTTTTTTGGAATTCTTGCATATTTTTATGACAATTGGACAATATGGTGCTATGTTTAGGTTGTCTTATTTCACTTTGAGTCGTACGTAAACCCAACTTCAATTTCAATATAGTTTTAGACTAATTATTTAATCTCATGATTATTTTTTTAGAGGTTTTGAAAGGCAAAAAATTTATTAACAAGTATTATCATGAGTAATCAATTTTTCTAGTGGCCGAAATTTCCAAGAATCTAATTAAAAAAGAAAGTGGCTTTTTTAGGCATTTACATCAAGTTGCACAAATCAAGCGTAATCTCTATATATCTTAATTATAAACCGGAATATATCTTAGCTTCATTCCCTGAAATAAAAGCGACGGAAACGATAAAATCTACTCTCTCTTATCCTAAATATTAAACTAATTAGTTGATTTTGTTTGAAGAAATTAAAAAGGGTAAATAAGTTACTTTATCATATCATATCATATGTAGTATCATAATATTATACACCAATTTATAAGTTAAACTAAATAATTTGAAGAAATTAATGACAAATTTAAATACTTTAAAGTAATATAATTAGCTTTCTTAAAATTCTCAAAATAATTAATTAGGTTTTATATTTAGCACATACCAAGTGCTAACTAATAATTCAATAGAGTTTGGATTTTTTTATTTTGAAAAAAAAAACAAATATCATTAACACCGCAAAAAATGGGTCGGTCTAATTGTACAATAATTAATCGTTGAATCAAGCTCTTTGATAAATTCTAAAAGAATTATATAGGGATTATATATGATAAAAAAAATCAGAATAATCATTGCACGTAAAAGAGAAAGTCCACCCACCAAAGTCCAAAGGCGCATCTAGCTCAAAATCAAGGGTTTTCTTTAGAATCAAGTTGTTTACCAAATAATGGCTCGATTAAACTCAATCATATTTGGAACTGATTAATTATAATTAATGTTAGATGGAGTTTATATTAATTTGACTGTTATGTGAAATTCTGCTCTGTATGTGTGGGTGTAGTTGAGCAGAATCAAAATAGTAAATACTTCTTTTTCGTTCAAAATAGTAAATACTCCCTCTAGTTCTATTTATAAAACTCAGATGACTTTTTTGAGAATTCTAGAAAAATCTTAAGAAAGCTAATTACATTACTTAATTATATCATATATCATATTTTATTACATTATATATTAGTTCATAAGTCAAAAAAATAGTTTAAAGAAAAACGATAAATTTTAATGTCTTAAAGTAATATAATTAGCTTTCTTAGGATTTTTTTAGGAATGTCTAAAAAAAGTCAACTGGGTCTTATAAATAAGAATAGAGGGAGTATGATAAATGTCAAAATAATTCAGAGGTTTCACAAAACAAATAACAAAACACCAAAGGAGGGAGTATGGTAGTATAAAAATTCTTTAAATCCTCCCTCCTCCTCCTAAAAAAGCAGAATACTAAACCACACTTTCTCTTGTTTTACCTCCTCCTCCTCTTAAAAAAGCATAATACTAAACCACACTTTCTCTTGTTTTACCATATGCCGCTGCCGCCTCCACCTCCTCCTCCTCTTCTTTGTAAAAAAGCATAATACTAAACCACACTTTCTCTTATTTTACCATATGCCACTCCCTTTCCCTTGTTTTACCATATGCCACTCCCAAAAGTCCAACTTTCACATTTCTTAGAATGAAATCAGAGTTGACGTTACAAATAATATTAAATTTAAATCCATGTAACTTTTTTATTCTCATATACAACTTTTGTTCAAAACCAAACACGTTTTTGCAATTAACAAATCTAAAATAAGTAACGTGGTTCATGCTTCATAGTTTATTAACAATATGATTTGTTAAGAACTTTATATGATATAAAATGAATTTTATTGAACACCTTACATGTTACAACTTTGTTTTTATTTATCGACGAATATTAATGTGATTTAGAAAGATTAGGACAATCTTTTAAAGAAAAATATGTTAATCTTTTTAAATTTACATGCATTGGTTGGGTAAGGTGTAAAAATATCTATAAAATTTTTCAAATACATGTTTGATACTTTAAAATTACGCGTAAAAGTGTCTACTAACTTTCTAAAACGTGGCAAAATAAATCTCTCCCATTAAGTGAGGTAGTTTCATATACTTGTTTTTTCATGGCCCCACATTGTTCTTTAAAATGGTTATCTTGAAAAATTATTCTTTCTCCCTTCCTCGTGTTTTTAATTCACCTTACAGGAGTACAACTTTATCTTCAATTTTATTTTAAATAATAATTGCTGTTTATTTTATCTTTTTAGAAGTGCCTTTACAACTTCAAAGTATATGTGTGAGAGAAATTATGACCCGAATCGTGAAAAGTGTTTTAAAACCTTGTTTTTATATATCTCAAACAAGTACTCAAGGGAGGAAAGTAAGAAAGTGTGTTGAGAAATTAGTGTGAGGTGAATTTTCTTGGGGGTTGTTTAGTACAAGGGATTTGGAGGGGAAGGGATGGGAGAGAGTTTTTATAACTTTGATTTACAAAAATTAGAAGAGTGAGGTTGGAAGTTTTAAATTAGTTTTTAATATTCCTTTATTTTGAATCATATTTTTGTCAAAATTATACAAATATATTTTTCCAATTTTTTGAAGTGCAACTCAAAAATTTTTTCCATCCCCTCCCTTTCCCTCCTTTTCCCTCTTGGCAAATAGACCTTTAACAATCATTTAACAAAACAATGTAGATCCTACCAACCAAAAAAAAAAGGTAAATAAAGTTACCTCAATAAAGGAGTGATACTTTTGCCCTCATATAGAGAGTTTTATGTACACTTTGTACACTTAGTAAAATATAGGGAAAATGATATATAATATCATGTGAATTTCAAAATCTCAAATCAGTCATGTTGTCTATAAGAGTAACAGGTTTAACTAAACTTGTATCTCAATTGACAACTCAATTTTATGAAAAATTATTTATTTGGGATTTTGAAATTGAAATTGTATTTTTTTTTGTCATTCTCCGTAAAATATATGGAGTCAAGGGCACATCTAAATTAATTTATGGATATTTTTGTAATTTAACCCAATTGTAAAATTATATTTAAAATCTAGAGAACTTTTAAATGTATTTAATTTAACTTATACTCTTCTATTATAAAAAATTGATGTCTCACCCGTATGAGATACACACACACACACATATCTTATTTTTAAATAAAAAAATATGAGTTATATATTAGGCCCAAAAAAGGAAGAAGATCACAAGATATAGCCAAGGGATTTATTTTTTAGGTTGGTAGATCGGTTTAATCAATTTTTGTTCATTTGTTAAAATCTATTGTTTAAAGGAATTTTTCTTGGTATTGTCCAGACCAGGACTACTAATAGTATTTCTGATAAATACATTAATTTAATTAATGATAATATCATCCACGTTGCTTGATAGACTTGCATTTATTAACCCTTTCCAAAAACATAAAATAATGGAAACACAAGCATTTATGTAAGCTATATATACAAAAAACAGCATTGTTTAAATGCTTTTATACATCACCAAATACACATGTTTGTGGCTCAATCCTTCCCAAGGAACTCAAATCTTTTACACCTGTTATTGCCATTATCTTCCTCTGCTATACATCTAATCACTCTTTACACATAACATCTTCAAATTCATCAAACAGATATCAGCAAAAGAAAATAGAAGATGAATTTTTAAAAGAATTCAGATATTCTGAAGTGCATTTCACCTAAAGTATAGAGAGATAGATTTTTTTTTTTTTTTTGGCCTGGTATAGAGAGATATATTGATAGAAACAAAAGAAGACAGGCCTCACTTCACTTCTGTGGGGCCCACGATTAAAAGTGAGGCCCACTTTTTATATTATATTTCTCTCTTCTCTTCAAGTAATGTGCACTTGAATACTAGAAATTTGATTTGAAAATGTTCAAAAATTGATGAAATTAAAGAAATAAGATGAAGAAGAGGAAGGAGGAGAAGAAAACTGGGAAGTTAAAGAGGTTTAGCGAAGCAGAATTAGGGAGAATTGGGTATGAATCAGGAGGAGGCAACATGCACTCATCACCATTGAAGTAAACCTTATGAGGGAAAGCCCAACCCTGTTTGAGGGTAAAAGTGTCTTTGTCCTTCCTCATAAGCACTTCAGATTGCACATTCCCAGATGGCCCAGCTTCCATTAACAGATCATTATAGAACTTCATGCCATAAAACATAGCAGTATCATCTGCAAATTACCAAAAAAACCATCAGTGTAATTGTCAAGAAGATTAAGGGGAAGGAGAATATTAATTAAAACAGAGATTATGAAAATTATTCATTAATCATCAACTATTGACAATGAAGATAACAAACCCTCAAACTATCAATGTTATCCTCTCCTCTACCCTCCTTTTGCCCTTCTTTTTTTTGCTGGCCCTTTTTTCCCTTTACCACTACAGGATTAATGTTTAAATGGTCTAAATTTACCATTTTATAAAAAAAATAGTATTATAACTTTACTTAAAAATACACAAATAAATCTCATCGAAATAAAATACACAAATATATTTAAATTGTTAAAATTTAATATAAATAGTTTACAATTATAAGTAAAAAAAGTGAGGAAAAAATCCACTTTATGGGAATAGTCTACAGTTGTAAACAATTTAGATCAATAACTTTAATATCTTAAATTTATTTATATATTTTTTATTAAAATTATTAGCATTTTTATAAAGAGTTAAATATAGACCCTAAAAATTTTAATCAAATGATGTTGAAGGTGATAGAGGACAGATAAACCTAGAGGAAAGGAAAGGGTAGAAGAGAGAAACTGCTTAAACTTTCAGGGTAATACTAGCAAAGACCTCTGTTCACTTCCCTCTTTGGCTAATATAGGACCTTAATCATATGCTAAGACCCCTGTATACAAAAGCCCAATAGTGGTTAACCCACTTAATAACACTGTAATATTTCCAAAACTAATCCATTTAAAGTTCTAAGAAGAAGAAAGAATTTTAGATCCATAAAACTGATGTGTGTGTGTGTATAGATATATACTTACTGACAGACTTGTAGGGAACAAGAGGCTTGTAATCGAAGCTAAAGACTTGAGTGACATTGTTGAGATTTGGGTGTTGAACAGCAAGAGTCCAAAGGGTATAATTCATCTTGTAATTGAAATTCGTTATGGCAATTTTGACTCTCCAATAGTCTTTATAGTTGAGCTTCACATGCCAATGTACTCTGATGGGGCACATGTGATGTGTACACTGTAACAACTGCTCATTCTCTTTCTTTGTACTGTGAAGCCCTTTATCGTTGCGGAATTTACTGTTACTCCTATATTTTGCAACACACAAAAATTAATTAAACACACGTGAAGAATCATAAGTAGATGTTGACATTTTTCAAGGGACTTGGGGTGTCTAATGAGCCCCCAATATTTTCCCAACTTCCCAAATATTTATTTTTTGTCACCATTAGATAAGGCAAAAAATTATTGACATTTTGATATATTACTGCCAACGCAGGTTTTAAAATTTTATGATTTTCTTAAAATAAATATATTCAAAATTAATGTCTACTATCCAGCCAAAATATAGCTAAGGGGCAGGGAAAAGAAAAAAGATACTGCATATTTTTTTTAAAAAAAATCTGTGGATTTTTTAATTTAATTTTTTTTTAAAAAGGTAAGAAATTGAAAATTTTGTCATAATATAACTGATTTTATATAAAATCTACTAATAAAAACCAATAAAAAAATTTGGCAAGTTACGAAAAATTGAGAGTCATTAGGTGGCACAAAGGGAGAAGCAGTAGACACACCAATTCCTTTATAAAGCACTAAGTTTTGAGTTAGTTATTACTTGACACAGTTCTTCTTGTTCTGGCACCCGCAAGCACAAGCTGGACATGGCGTGATTGTTTCGTTGTAAAATGAAGACAGAGACACACAACAACTTGGGTTCTTCCTTGCAAGAAATTGTGAGTATGTGCACGTTACGTTCCACGTCACTGCAACACAGAGAGAGAGAGAGAGAGAGGTCAGACTTCAGAATATATATGAGAAAACGACACCTCAGCTTCCATGATTCATAGTACTAACTACTAACAAAGGACCTCAGAAACTAAATTTAAAACCATTCTTCAGATTTTTTTCCCCAACAAATTATCTTCGATATTTAAAGAAATTCTATAAAAATACCTTTAAAAGATCAAAATTCCCAAATCTGTTTTGTTTCCAATAATATAATAGGCTTTTTCTTTTGCCAACAGAATATGCATCAATTACACCTAATCAACAATTCACAACTTATTTTAGTATAAAATCACTTAATTGAGATTCTCAAATTTTGAATGAATTTTTCTGAAATTTTCCCTTGATATTTTCTGTGGTACTGGGGTCTTGGCTATGTTTGTACGGTTGCAAAATGCAATTGTATCAGTCACACCCATATGGGTATGTTCACTACCAAATATGCAGCAATTAAATGACTCATATTAATTAAAGAATTTATTTTAGTCCTAATTATAAAATCTATTCTACTTTATTTCCAAAATTTATAATATTTCCCAAACTAGCTTTATTAGTTGGGGGGTTTTTCATTGCAAATTATTAAAAGAATAATTAAATTAACATATGACTTAATATATTACCCAATGCCAAATAGGGATATAGAAATGACCCTAAAATAAAGGAGCTAATATCTTGAATATAGAAAATCTAACAATGTAACAAATTTTTTTAATAAATAACTAATTTCCTTAATAATAAAAAGAACAAATAAGTGACGAAGGAACTTACTGAGAGCTTGGGTCTTTCGGCGCTTATCAGGAGTAAGAAACACAGTGGAAGGAACAATCTTAGCAGGGCCACAAGTATAGCCAGGGCCAGGAGCAAGGAGGGTGAAGTTCTTGGGCAACTTAACAGTCTTATTAGAAGTGCCAGCCTGGCCAACGCTGACCTGGAAGGAAGAGAGGGCCCCATTAGGGTCCTGGCCCCACGCGGGGACGACCCCACCTTTACAACAATTAGTGAATTGCTGGTTGTAGGGTACCCCAGGAAGAAGGTCAACGACTGTAGGAGTCTTCTTGCAGCAATGTGGGACAGTGCCGCCTTTGAACTTAGAACAGTCTCCTTGCTCTGTGGTTTGAGCCCCAACCATTGACCACAGCACTTCCTTCTTTGCCCATGTCCACCCCAAGGTCCAACCTGGGTTCATTATGTGACGGAACATTTGGAAGTTGTGCATTGTTACTGCTGCCTGTTTAATTTAATCAAACATCATTTTCCAACTCCATCATGTATCAGTACATAAAAATAAAGAGGGTAAAATTAATTATTTAGTCCCTATAATTTTGACTTGATAATAATAACTAAGTTCTTGAACTTCTGACGACTGGTATAATTTAGCGCTTGTAATTTTCACTTTGATGAAACTCAGTTCGTAAACTTATTTCATCATTTTGCTAATTCATGTATCATTCCATTAGAAAGATAGCAAAATTGATGAAAAATGCCTCTAGCAACATTTATCACCTAAACTTCGCTTAAGGACCCACATGCAACCCAAAAGTACATAAAGTTTGTGCCTATAATTGAACGTTGGTTATACATAGTTGAAGATGAGTTTTCATTTAGTTAACTTTTTTGAATAATTATAATAAAGGTAATCAAATTACTTTAAAATATTTTAATTTATAATTTTTTAGATTATTTATTTAACTTATAAACTAATATATAATATAACGATACATTACCTATCATCATATAATTGAATAATTTATTTACCTTCTCAAATAAATCTAAAAAAAAGAGTTAATTATATCTTATATTTAGAATCGGAGAGAGTATAACATATACACACACAAGCACTTTTTACATCCACTCTGTTTTCCTTTGTTTTTTTTTCTAATTTCATTTCATTTTAATGAATAGACACATAGAGTTAACGTCTCCATCGGCTGGTTTCTTGCTCATCTAAAAGGTGAGCAAGGAGAGCTTAAGGGATCTGGACCGTCTAGATCCCATCTAGAGGGTCCAAATTTTATTATTTTTTTGGAAGATGATTTTTATATGAAAAAATTATTTTTTGATAAAATATTAGTTAAGAGATTATCTTTATTTTAAATTATCTATTCAATAAAATAATTTGTTTAAAAAATCTAGACCGTTCAAATAGGATCTAGACCGTCCAGATCCTTGTAGCTGTACCCACTCATCTAAAAGATGAATAGGGAAACTAGGTCCGTTTCCATCATACTAAATAAAAAAAATACTGTTATTATCAACTTTGAATCAAGCAGAATCCCTATAAGAGGGAAAGAAAAGGAAAACCCAATTGGTTGGTTCTATCTTCAACTGACTCTTCAATAATTTTCAGAAGAATATAATATTGACATTGGATCTATATATCAGTACATGACTGTGAGTATCTAAATGACAGTATATGTTTTGAAGTATACTTACCACATAACCATCAGGGGTCCAAGACATAACATCCCATTTGATAGTTATATTTCCATTTGGATCCAAAGGATCATAAGCCCCTAAACAGAACCACAAAACCATTAACTAACTAATCAATTTATCAATCATCAAACACATAAATAAGCATCAGAACAAAACCAAACAAGAACCCAGAAAATTATTACCTGCATGGTAAGAGAAGAGAACAAGAATAGACGACAGAACTGAGAGAATAAGAAGCCTCATTGTACTGCAGAGATATGAGAGTTCTTAGTATCATGTTCTGCTTCTGCAGTTAGGGAGAGAGATTGTTAATATGGCCTTAAGGTATGAGTGTGTGTTTGTGTGTAGTGAAGAAGAAGAAGGTTGAGGTTGAAGCGAATAATGTATAGAGATAGCTTAGGTTTACCTAATGGTTGTTACATAACTTAGCTGGAGATTTTTAATTCGATTCAATATGAGTGTGAATTTATAGATATTTATGTCTGACTCATAAAATTGCCATATTTTGAAGTAAAGGCCTCTCCATCGCACCAGAATAAGAGGCAGCTGTAGAGTAAATTGGACATTACTTAAGAGTGTGGTGGCCTGTCATGGGCGAGCCTTACTAAACATAACAGACCATTCTAATGAATTATATATATATATATTTCTAACTACGTGAATAATAAAAATTACGACCTGTCACTTTACTAGAGTTTTCCAATCAATGGCGGTATAACCTCCTCATTATGGTTTACAGGAAGGAAAGGAATGAGTTTTGTTAAGGAAATAAATCAAACAATCATAAGATATGCTCACGTGTTTGTATAAATTAAGAAGTTATCATAGGTGATTTATTTCATGAGCACTCATTATAATACTTTCCACGCTATGTACCTTTTGTATATAAACTCTATACATGTACATGATTTTATATGGGAAAATTGCAATTAGGTCCCAATTAAGGAATTTAATTGCTCTAAGTCCCACGAAATTACCAAATTACAGGGAACTCCCAAGGGACCTCGGTGCAATTAATTATAAATGTAAAAAGACAGATATGCCATCTTCAATTAAAATTGAATACACTGATTCTAAAGATTTTGGGCTTGTTTGATAACTTGTTTTAGGAATAGTTTTTTTGTTTTTAAAAACAAACAAACAAAAAACTTGTTTGAAAAGTTGTTTTTACCTAATTGTTTTTAAAAACAAGAAAATAAAAAACTGTTTTTAAAAAGGGAAAATGACATTTAAAAACCATATGAAATTGTAAAACCCAAATTGATCTATTAACATTTCAAAAAGACACTAAGGTATTATGGACCAAATTAGGTTTTTTCATTTTTCTGAAATGAAAAGTGATTCGCAAACTAGCAAATTCTATTACTATTATTGTAAATCTCATTACTCAACTTGCGAACAATCCCTTCTCTCCTCTGTTTTTTAAATTTGCTTATGTGAAAAGTGGTCCACAAACTAGCTAATTTCATTATTATTCTTGCAAATCTCATTACTCAACTTTCGAAAATCCCCTCTCTCCTCTATCATGGGGAAATTTCTCTCTGTTCTGTCACTATACGTCAGTCAGTGTCAGTGTCAGTGTCAAATGAATATTGCTGTCAGAGGGAGAGGGAAAAACAGAGATCAGAAAAAACTAGCGAAATCCATTACTCTTCTTGCAAATACTATTACTCATATTGCGAAATCCTACTATTGTTCACATCAGAAAATTTGAAAAACCCAATTTGGTCCATGTCTTTTTGAAATGTTAAAAGACCAATTTGGGTTTTACAAATTCACATGGTATATTACTGTCATTTTCCCTATTAAAATACTATATTAAAAAAAATAAACATGCTTTGTCCTAGCTTTTAATTGCACATTCATCTATTAAGTTTGATGAGCATTTCCTAGTATATGAAAATTTTGAGGGGGAAAAAAAGATTGGAGAGCTAAAACTGTACTTTATGAACATAAGGGATTAAAATAAAATTTAATGCAAATATAAAAGATTAAAGGTATATTTTAGTAAAATTTAAAATAGTAATTTACCCCTAGTTAAACTTACTATATTCGCTCCTACAATATCCTATAATTTTTATTTGACAAAATTCAAACGAATTTAAATTTTAAATTTAGGAACTAATTCTAAATAATTGAATAAATCAAATCCAAAACATATCATCCAAAATTAATTAATTAATTTTCATATTTGTAAATTTAATAACCATCATGCCTTGTTATATTTCTTACCATTATAATTCCTGGTGTCAACCCACAAGTAATAGATTCTATGAACCCACAGTCAATTGCATACATACTCACTTCAAGAAAGCTAAACATAAATTTGGTAATCTACTTAGACCTTTGAACATGAAAGAATAATGATCTAAGTGTTGGAAGATACCACAAAGTTGATCAAGCATTGAGTCTATTAATTCTAAGACGAACTTTATAGAGAATCCCCTTTAAGTGCATAAAAGCAACTTTCATTCAACAACAAGTCTTTTATCCAAGTACAAAAACACAACTTTCTAAAATTGGCAACAAAAGAGCAGCCATTAATGCCTAAAATAATGCATTTATGTGCATTTATGATGATTGATTATCTTAATTAGCACCATTCGAGCCTAAATAAATAAGGAAATTACTTAACCTTCAAAAATAAATATAGTACCTAAAAATAGGAAATAAATCTCTTTTAGAATAAGCTTTGACCAAAAAGCCTTATTCAATGCAAATAAAAATATGAAAGTTTCCTAAAATGGAAATAAACCCTAATCAATGAATAATGACATCTTCTAGGTGCTTCTTGAATTGTCTTAGATGTCACTTATACTCCTCTTTTAAGGCACATGCTTATCATATGGTATTTTAAGTGAATTATTCAATATGAACTATATATGGGCCTTGTATATCATCTTGTTAGGCTTCTAACAATGTGATAATAACTCTTTGACTCTTGCTGGGAAAATTAAAAGTTGCATCTTTAACCAATGAGGGTTAGGTCTAGCGGAAGGGCCTAGTCTCCCTCTGTAAAAAGCTTTTCCTTATAATCATAATTAATCAAACATTTTGTCAAATCACCATTAAACCACTATCATGATTAATAAAATGTAATAAATCTCTTAAATGTGTTAACCATAATAGAAAAATTTTAAACTAAGTTTTAAAAGGACTATCATGGTTAAACGAACAAAAACCCTTGATAGGAATTCAAGCACATAATGGAGCTTTAGACTTCTCTAAGCCCTTAACAGACATTCACTTCCAAGAATAACTTTTTAACTGAATAATACTTCTTCATCTAACAAATTATCTAAGTTAAACCCAAAAAGTGAATCCACAAGTTTTAAACAACAATGCCAAGGTGTCTAAGCCACCCAAAATTATCAAAAGTTATCTATCATCATAGAGAAATCAAAGGTATGCATTTATTGCATCAAATACCCAAAATAAACTAGAGTATGCTAGATGAGCCATAATGTGGCAATGTACAACATCTTGCATAACAAAAAAGATGGAAGCACTACTCTTTATCGGCAGTAGCTTAAGCTTCTAGAGTCTTCCCTGACAGACCAGTGTAGGAACTATCATATGAAAAAATGTTAAATCAACGGGGTGAGACAAAAGCCTCAACAGCTAACAATCAATCTCATCGGGCATGTGAACTTGTGCTCGTGAGATATCAAATGGGAACAATTATAATTACACAACATTATCAAATATGTCACACGGTTACATGCATATCAATTTACAACATGATAATCTCATTCTTATATTTATCATATAGTTGCACAAATATCAATATACAATAATTTACTCTTTGACCTCCCTTATTTCTTCTTACTTAACCCATTAGTACTCACCCATGTGACTGGTAGTTTAACTCAACAAGCTCATCGATCAAGTGATATGGATCGGCTAAGACCCGCAAAGCACAACTCCATACCATATATAGGTTCCCTCTCTAATACATTAGTAGGGTGTCAAGACCTTACTAAACATAATTGGGTTAAATGGCAAACCAATGTACACTTAAAAGCTCACAACTTTTTCTTCTTTTTGTACAAGATTTCGCCCCTTATTTCCATTAGAATAACCTCCCATAAAATTTCACCTCTGCCATCCCTCTCATATTAACACTCAAGAAATATAATCACCATTTCATTGTCAATTTACATAACATCATATCATTATTCATTCCTCAATAAAAATATGTCCCACAAGACAATTTCAATAATAAAATAGCTTCATATTCCATATTACAAACCAATTACTAATTTATATTCTATATATTTAAAATCACTCACAAATATATCACAAGCATGCACAACAAGAGAAAAGTGGTTATTTTTTGCCAAAATTTAGCAATACCACAAAGCTCTTGGTCCAAGAGCTCAAACATGCTCAAGCTATAATCAATCTACAACAATTGATTACTACATGTTAACAACTCTTTGAGTTGTTAAAAAAATAACTTAATTAACTTAATTCTATAAGGTTAAAGTTTAGAATTAATTACTCAAAATTTCCAATTTCACACAACAATCTAGTTATTTGTTTTAACATAAATTCAAATATTTTTCTTAACCTAAATAACATATTGGGAAATTAATTTTCATCAATTGAACAAAATACTCAATTTAATATTTATGAATTGAAAATTTTAAAATTACAAATCTTCATTTTATCTAACAAATTAAATCTATTAAAACTTCAATAATACCTCAGTTAATCTAACTAAGTCATTTTACCCAAAATTAGTTGGTAGAAATATCATCATCTATTAATTATTTATTGACTGATTTTATAAAAAAAATTAATTATAAAATCTCACAAAGGCCAAATGACAAAACTAAACTAATTAAAACTAGCCATTAACTTCCATCTACAATCCTGTGGACATCTATTGACAAAATTGAAAAGTTGTCCAAAACCTATCCCTAAAATATTCTCCAATCAATACAAAATTACTACCATATGAAAGAAAAAAATTATTTAAAACATATTTTATGAAGAAATTTTTGTGATTAGAAGTATTTTTGGGCATAAAAATAATCTACAAAATTTGAACCCTAACATGAAATTGCTACTGCTTGTTGCTTTTATCTGACTCGCCCACTCGCTCTGCTTGAAATGAAAAATAGGGAAATTAAAGCGCTAATACCCCTCTATTCAACGTGGCCACCATTAGTTATTGTTCGCACTGCAAGTGCACAGGTCGCGCCAAGTAATAAAGTAGTGAGTAAAGATCGTTCCCACGGATATTTGTTAACAAAGTGATCAAACAGTAGGCTAGTGAATTTAACTAAGTTGGGCTAAATCAAAGGTTTGGTTTGATAA
>JBAGKO010000010.1:24901578-24922182 GCA_037177275.1 Acacia concinna
CTTTTTTTATTTTTGTTTGGCCATTCGTGAGCCTGTTTTGTGTTTGGATCTCTTGTGAGACATTTGTAGTGTTGTTTGGTCTTTTGTGAGACGTTTGGAATGTTGTTTTGTCTTTGGTGAGACGTTTGGAGTGTTGCTTTGAGACCTATTGTTCAACTATGAAGGAGTAGGTTATTGGTGGAGGCTATGGATTCGGTGGTCATGTGGTCGTCATTTCCTTGGTGATCTAATGTTCAAGTTGCTTCCAGCTTAAGGGGGAGTGTTGAGATTTCGTTAGTGATATGTTGTTGTTCATATCCAAGCTTCCAGCTTGAGGGAAGTATTAAGATTAGAAAATATTAAGTATTAAATAGGGAGGTGATTTGTTTTGATTTACTCGTCTATATATTATTATTACATGTTTGTATATTTATTATTACACGTTTGTCTATTGATTTCACATGTTATAATAAATATATAGACACGCAATAATAATGTATAGACGAGTAAATCAAAACAAATCATTCCCCTATTTAATACCCTACCTTTTCCTAATCTTAATATTCCCCCTCAAGCTGGAAGCTTGGATATGAATAGCAATATATCACTAAAGAAATATCAACCAAAAGGGAAAGGATGTTACCTTCGTACAAATAATGGACATTGTCCACTTTTTTAAATGGACCTAATACTTTGATTTCTCTCATCTTCTTTTCACATCCTCTGTAATTCTTTTCTCAAAATAATATAATTTTGGGGGTTAAACAAAGCAGGGAGCACTCAAAAGCAGTGAATGTAAAACTGGTCTAGTCGGCCTAACCCGAAAACCGACGAGCTAGCCACATGGCTGGTTTGGTCTGATGATTTTTGCAGAGGTGAACCGAACCAGTTTGAATCAGTCGACTTGGACTAAACCGATTGACCTGGTGGTAACCCGGGATGATTCAGTCCCAAATCGGTTCACCCCTTTTTTTGAAAAAAAATTAATTTCCTTTAGAATTTTATACTAATAAGCCTAAAATCTCAACTTTCTTATTAATTGAGTCCTGGATTAGTTATTCGGTCTAACCCACTGATCATTAACCTAGTGCCTCGACCGGTTCAGTGACTGGTCTGATTTTTAATACCTTGCTTAAAATACTCATCACCTTGACATATTTTCTGGTAGATCTTAAATTAATTTCTACTACATTTTCCACCCTAAATTTTTTTTAGGGAAAATTAGGAAGAATAACTAATGAAGGAAAATATTTAATATAAAGGACCTAAAAAATTATAATTATTTAGAAGAATAAAAATTAAAAAAAGTAATTTGTTTATTACTAAATTAAATTACCATTAATTAACTCTAAAAACTAAGGGAAAACAAAAAAAAAGTTAATAACAAGTCATCTTCCATATGTAAACAACGATTGTAATCACATGATAAACACAAAAGTCCAAATAAAAATCTCTCAATTAAATCCACTTAAATTCTTTAGAAAGAGGATATGTGTCTCCCATCTTTATTGTCATGAAATTGGGTTGGATTTTATATTATCAATTGATTTTTTTTAATATTCACTAATGGAAGTTTAAAATGTTTTGATTATCGATCTTTATGGTCTACCTTATGTTTTTTCTTAAGTTGACCAAATAAGAATATCTAGGGATATAATATTATATAATATATTGCTCGGTCATAAATGCCGATGATCATGAGAAAATATTTTAAATGATAATATTTATTATGGCAAACTAGTTAAAATATCTATATGGATATTTGATTCTGACAAATCAAAGACGAAATATCTAAATTTAGAATATCTATAGATATTTTATTTTGATACACTAAAAGCAGAATATCTATGTATATACTTTTAGGGTTTAAAGGCATAAATAATAATGAATTTAAAATAAAGGTTTGAAATGGGTTTATATATGGAGAGATGAGAAAACATGAATTGATATTTAATTGTCAAATATTTAAGATAGGATAGAAAAAATGTATGGAGTTAGTTAGGAGTAATTTAGTAATAAACAAATTATTTTTTTAATTTTTGCTCCTTCTAAATAATTATAAAGTTTTAGGCTCTTTATAATAAATATTTTCTTTCATTGGTCCTTCTATCTAATTTTCCCCTATTTTTAATGGCACCCAACACTTTGAAGTATTTTCTAATAGATACTGCATGTGCCTAAGAAATATTTTATAGTTATGAGTTTAGTACAAATTAATTTAAGATATCTAATGTTAATGAAAAATAATTAAAAATACTACATGCTCTGTTTTTTTTTCTTTTTTTAAAAAAAACTCTCCCCTTTGTTTACCACAAAACTACATAGTTTTGGGAGAAAAGTGGAAATGAGAAGGAAATAAGCGAAATCTAGGATTGAAAAGCCCACTCAGAATGTAGACACCACAACTCACAACTGTTGTTTCATATGTATAATGATAATACCCACAACGCTCAAGCCTAAAATTTCTCTTATATTGAATTTGTTTCCCCTAAATTTTTTTGACACTCAAACTAGTTACATAATAAATTAGAAAAGTATCTGAATATGTTGATTATCATACCGTTCAAACAAAATTTAAATAAATTATGCATACTTTTGTTAAAATTTTATAAATGTTTCATCTATTTTCAAAACTTAAACACATATTTTTTTAATCATTGACTTTTATCACCGACTGATAGTCTTACGTAGGACGTTTAAAAATCCAAGTCAGACATCAACCTAAAGAGGCCAATGGTTTACCGTTCTCGTACTCCAACCGGTTGGATTGGCTACAGGTGACATAATAGGTGTGTGTGTATACACACATAGATATTATTCAAAATCTTAAATAAGTGATTTTATATAAAATTGAGTTGTGAATCTCGTTACTCTTATGGGTAATCCAATTATTTTTATAGGTAACATGATTGATTTGGGATTTTGAAATTCAAAAGGTATTTAAATGGGATTCTTCCCATATAATATAAATAACTAAATCCATAATAAATATAATATAATTGTCACCATGATAACAATATTAATATATGAAATTTTCAATTAAATAATACTCCCTCCAGTCTTAAAATATAAGGGATTGTTAATTTTTTTAGAGAATCCTAAGAAAATCCTAAGAAAGTTAAATTATATTACTTTAAGACATTAAAAGTTATCGTTTTTCTTCAAATTATGTTATTTAACTTTTGAACTAATATATGATATAATAAAATACAATCATTACAAAAAAAATTGCACTTTAGTAGCAGTTTATTTGTAGGGGTCAAATAAAACCGCTACAAAATGCAACATTTGTAGCGGTTTTAACAAAAATCACTACAAATTTGCGACACTTAAGCGACAAGGGATGCATGGTAGCTATTTGAAGTAGTTGAAAGTTAACAACCACTACAAATTTATGCGCCAACTTGACGTAATGTGGCATGAAGTTGGCGCGACATTTGTTGCGATTAATTTGTAGCGGTTTCTATGAACATAACCACTATAAATGTTCAGTATATGTATTTCGTAGTAGTTTTTGGGTAAAAACTGTTACAAAATGCCAAGGGTCGCACATTTGCCGCTACAAACTTTACGAGAAAGCCGATAATGCCTTTGCAGTTTGTAGCGGTTGGTGTAGTAATTTTTCTAAAAACCGCTATAAATGTAGCGCCTTTTCGGCTATAAATATCCCTTACCCCTCCGTTTTTCCGTTTTGACAATTTATTACTCTAAGAGTGACTTCTGAAGATTTTCTACAATTCTAAAGCGCTGTTTAGATCCAATTACAGTTCTTTGGTTCCGGTTAGTTTTGTTGTTTTATTTCCTTACTTTGTTTTCTATTTATATTTATTTATTTATAAGTTTATTTGTTATTTGTTATTTCTTTTATTTTATATGATAATTTAGTTTTTTTATTTTTTTCTAATAATATTTTTATTTCATTTATTTAGTTTGTATTGTATTTGAATTTATTTATTTTTATATATTTTACTTCTTCTTGTGTTTTTATTTGTTTTTTGTTTTTAGTTTTTGTTATAATTATACTTTTATTTCATTTATTTATAATTTAATTTTTATATTATATTATATTTTTTTGTTATGTTTTTTTAATTTTTTTATAATTATAGTTTTATTTCATTTATTTATAATTTAATTTGTTATATTGTATTTCATTTTTTATTATGTTTTATTTCATTTTTTATAATTATAATTTTATTTCATTTGTTTAATTTGCATTCTATTTCTATTTATTTCTTCCGATTTTTTTTTTGCCATATATTTTTTTATGTTTTTTATTTCATTTCTTGTTTTTATTTGTTGTTTTTAATTTTTATTATAATTATATTTTTATTTCTTTTGATTATAATTTAATTTACTGTATAGTATTCCATTTTTTTTATTTTCTGTGTTTTGAATTTTTGTTATAATTATAGTATTATTTGATTTCATTATAATTAATGTGTAATATTGTATTTAATTTATTTAATTTACTACTTTTTTAATTTTTGTTATAAGTATACTTTTATTTAATTTCTTTATAATTTAATTTCTGACAAATCAGTATTTATTTATTTTATTTGTGTTTTTAAATTGTTGATTTTGATATAATTATAATTGTATTTGATTTCTTTAGTTTGTATGCTATTTATAGCTATTTGTTATAAATTTCTTATAGAGTTTATTTCATTTATGTTTTTATGTGTTCTTTTAATAACTTTTTTATTTTATTTTAGGTATCAATTTGTCTTCATGGTGGGAAGAGAAGCAGCCGATGGACGAGAGACTAAGACGCCACTGAGGGGTAGGAGCAGTTGGGGGAGATAGCATCCAAGACCTAATGTGCTCTCACCTACGCCTACAGAGCAAGTCACTACACCGATGGCTCCAGAGACAACTACCACGCACATGAATGGACCGATGCTGCAGCATGCAGTTGAGGAGGTTCTAGATATCAATGTCGATGACTATGAGGAGAATGAGGAGGTGGTATTCCCCAATATGCCTCCTGGAGAGATATGGAGCACTTTTTAGACGAGGAAGATGAGAGGGACCAGAATCACCCTCGATTGTCGTCTTTGCGACAGACAGGGTTTGAGGTGGATGTTGAAAGTAAGAAAAATGCCAAAAACCCTAGAGAGGAATAATAGGCGCTAGCATAGGAGGAGGTTAGCCGCCAGAAACCCTAGAAAGGAGCAAAAGGCGCTAGCACACAACTGCGTTGGGATTGTTTGTGTGTGAATACCAGTAGAGGGAGATGATCAAAAGCATTGATTCCTCATGATTGCCCAATCAAAGTGCAAAAAGATACTATCTAACCACTTGATCTAAACGTCATTGATAGATCTATGGCCGAGATTAGAAATTTTAAAAGTTAATTTTTCTACTGCGTGTATGTTCTAATCCCAACATGTTCATACTGGAAAGGCGTGCCCAATTTGCAATTTTGAGGCTAACACAGTTCGGCTTCCCCACAGGAGGTTTCTCGATGGCACTTACAAATTTATACTACAATGCAATCAATTCAATGGTAAACAAGAAAAAAGGGGACCTTCTCCAATTTTAGTTGGTGTAGATATTTTACAGCATTTACATGATGTTCACGTTGAGTTTGGAAAAAAGACTGAGAATCACAAGTGGAGAGAAAAAGTAAAAAGGCTTCTGATCTAGAACCTCAACAATTCTTCAGTTTTCCATATTGGAAAACTAATTTGCTTTGGCACAGTTTCGATGTAATGCATATTAAAAAAATGTGTGTGATAATGTGTGATACACAGTGCTTAACAAACCCGAAAAGTCAAAGTATCATCTGTAGGTGAGGAAAGATTTGTGGGCAATGGTGGTTCATCAAGATGCATAGCCAAATGACAATAACAAATTTCAACCGGCAAAGTTCACCCTAAAAAAACCAAATAAAGAAATTTTCCTAGCAACTTTGAAAAAAATAAAAGTTTTAGATGTGTATTCAAACAACATTTCACGTTCTATTGACGTACATTCTCGAAAGATTACTGGGCTGAAGAGTCATGACTCACATTTTGATGTGACACTTGCTTTTGTTGGCATTAAAGAGTACACAGGTTTCGGATGTATCTATTGTTTTGATTGAGTTGTGCTCTTTCTTTCAAACATTGTGTTTGAAGGTTTTGATACATGAGGAACTCAATCAACTATAAAACAAAATCATCCTTACTCTTTGTCATTTGAAGATTATTGATCTTTCCTCCATCATTTTTTATTGTCACGGTTCACTTGATAGTCCATCTTGTTCATAAGACAAAGCTAGCTGGGCCGATTCAATATTGCTGAATGTATCATATGGAAATGTACTTATTTTCCATGCATGTAATGGCTCTACTACTTTTGATCCTTATTTATTTATTTACTTACTTTTGTTAATAAACAAATAGGTTTCTCAGGAAATTGAAAACTTACGTTAAGAATAAGGTATGGCCAGAAGGCTTTATGCTGAAGGTTATTTAGGGGATGAGGTCCTCTACTTTTGTTTAAGATACTTTGATGACATTGAGACATCTTTCAACAGATCGTCTTGTGTAGATGATTGTCCTGAACTTGAGTAAGTTCTTGTTGCGTTATCAATACCCCGCATTGGTAAACAAGTTGGATGGGGTAAGAATTTCAAGTTTACTGCTACTAAAAAGTTACAGGCGTATAGACATGTATTGATTAACTGTACTCAAGTCAAACCTTACCTTAGGTAAGAATTGAATAATCACATCTTGCCTTATGTACCAGTTATATCTCCTGAACGTCGTTGTCGCTTACACAATTATTACTTGTAGGGAATTTAGAAGCCATGTAAAGCGGCAACTGAGGGTTCGTACACAAAATTCTTCCGAAGTTGACAAAAAGGTCCACAAAGAATTCCCAAGTTAGTTCGTGCACCAAATCCTTAATGATTACAGCCTACACTCACAAGATTTTAGAGTCCTTGCAATGGGTCCGCTTGAACATGCGACAAGGTTTACAGCGTACAATGTGAACGGGTTCAAGTTTTGTACGATTTCACGGGATCAATGTTTGCTAACCCAAAACTTAGGTGTTTATGGTACCCTTTGGCACAAGGAGTTATGCGAGTTCTAGTGACGGCAACATGCATTTTGGAGGTGTATGACAAGCTTATTGATGTAATCGAAGAAAATTACCTGGGTCGTTTCGCTGTCACACTCTTCAAGTGTCTGTGGGCTAATACCACAACCTCACGGAGTCTAAAGACTGACGAATTGGGCATAACTTCGGTAAATTTCTCCCAGCTGATTCACACTGCTAAGTCAGAAGACGATGATCCATTTATTCTTGCGTCCAAGGCCTAACAGGTTTATTATGTCGAGGATGAGAGGCATAAAAATTGAAATATGGTAGTTTACTTAAAGCCTAGAAACTTTTACAACATGGGTGATGGTGATACGATCACCTATGAGAGTGACCCTTTCAAACTTATTAGCTTTGACAACTTCTTCTCAAAAGACGGTGACACTTTACCTATAGTTAAGTGTGTTTTTATTATTTACAATTTATCACAAATTAAATTAAATTTAAATTTATTTCAATTATATGTATTTCATACTACTAACAATTTCTTAACACATTTTCCTGCAAGGATGATGAAGAATAGTGTTTCAAAATATATACCACTATTTTTGTAAATTATAAAAAGTCATAAAATTTTTTAACCAAATAAATCTAAAAAAATATATTTGTAGGAGTATTAAAAACATATTTCTTATAAATTACGAATAAGTCATATCATTTTTAAACCAAACAAACTAAAAGAAAAAATTTAGGGGATTTAAAAACCGCATTATTGAAAATCATAAATAAGTCATAACATTTTTTACCAAAAAAAATTAATTAAAAAAATATTTGTAAAACCCCTACAAACTAAAAACTGTTACAAAAAACGTTACGTCAACCACTACTAATATGTTGTTGATACCTATAAATACTCCTCATTCCCACTTCATTTCTCACTTCATTCTTGCTTCACTCTCTTCTCCTTTCTCCTTTTTCACTCTATTTTCTTTTCGTTTGTTCTAGTTTTTATTCAACAACAGCATGGTAGTATCAAGTATATATCCACTATAAGAATTTTTCCCCCCACATTATATATGATATTTGTTCATTTGCTTTTATGTGTTATTTTATATTTTTTCTTTATATTTTTCAGGGCCCTATTAACTTCAACTATTATCTACTTATTTCAATTCTTTATACTCTTCCAACAATTAATTTTATATTAACTACAACAAGTTAAGATTATATATAATCTCATAATAAATTCTATAAATATCAAAATTAAATTTATACCATTTTCACAACATTCAGATTCTTTTAATCACATTCAAATTAATTATTAAAAAAAATTAAAATATTACATTTATCTTATTTAGCAAAAAGATGAAACAATTTTTTTAACATCTACGCTTTTTTTATAGCGGTTTCAATATTTTATTTTGGCATTCACCCTGGCGCCTCTTTTTTTAAAAAAAATTGGTAAATTTGTAGTGGTTTTAATAAAACCGCTACCAAATTTTGGCTCCAAAAATTATTTTTTTAAAAATTCCAGTCAAATATTTGACATTTGTAGTGATTTAATTTGACGCCAAATTTCAAAATTTTCCTGTCAATTATTTACAAATTCTCCCCAGCAATTATATTTTTCCCTAAAATTTTTTACTTTTGTAGCGGTTTTGAATTGCTGCAAAGTGGTAGCCTTTGCAACTATTTATTGAAACTGCTACACATTAGTAGCGGTTTTTAATGAACACAAAACCGCTATAAAACGTTTTGTGACAGGCGATTTTGTAGCAGTTAACAGTTATTTGTAGCGGTTTAAACATACATTTTAATTGCTATAAATATGTGTTTTTTGTAATTAATATATGATATAATTAAGTAATGTGATTAGCTTTCTTATGATTTTTCTAGGATTCTCCAAAAAGATCAACATACCCTCTTATAATTAGGATTGGAGAGAGTGCTACTACTAAGAAAATATCTTTTATAACCGTTATTAACTATCATACATTGCTATATATACTCATCGCAAACATATAAGGGTTCTGAACCATGATTTATTCAGTATATATTATAATTGTTCTAATATAACACTTGTTTTGTGTTGAAATGTGATGAGGTCATTCTGTGTGTGATTCTGTAATTATAATAAAATGTGCTCACATAAACAACCCTTATGTATATCGTAATGCTAACATAATAAATAACAGTCTTAAGTAAACAGCCATTATAAACTCTATAACATACATAATGTTGCTTTTACAATGACCTTTATATAAAGTATAAGGGAAAATTCCAAAAAAAGTCAAAAAAAATAGGGAAATTCTAGTTTAGAGCAGCAAAATCGGGAAATCCCAAATTAGTCTTTTTGTACTTTTTTGTGTAATTACAAAAATGCCACTGGATTTTTAATAATACGAGTATCGTAATTCATAACAAGAGTATCTCACTTAACAACAATAGCACAAACAATTCATAGTGTAAATACCTAGTACCTAAATGCTTCTGTTGTTGTTCATTGAAATACTCTTGTAAATTGAAATACTCGTGTTGTTAAAAATCTAGTGGCATTTTCATAATTACACAATAAAAAAGTACAAAAAGACTGCTTTAGGATTTTTTGATTTCGTTGCTCTGAATTAGAATTTCCCTTATATTTTTTTGGGATTTTCCCAAAGTATAAACGTATAAATGGGTGTTACATTGCAATCGTTATTTATTGGGAAAATCCTAAAAAAAATAAGGAAAATAGGGAAATCCCAATTTAGAATAGTGAAATCAGGAATCCCAAATTATTCTTTTTGTATTTTTTGCATAATTACAAAAATGCCACTGGATTTTTAACAACACGAGTATCGTAATTTACAACAATAATATCATAATGAACAATATCAGTACAAACAACTCACAGCATAAATATATAGTACATAAATACTTCTGGTATTGTTAATTTAGATACTCGTTTTGTGAAGTACGATACTCGTATTATGAAAAATCCAGTGGCTTTTTCATAATTATGCAAAAAAAAAGTATAAAAAAACTGATTTAAGATTTCCTGATTTCGCTATTCTGAATTGGAATTTCCCTATTTCCCTTATCTTATTTTTTGGAATTCTCCCTTATTTATTTGCTATAAATGCTAACAAATTTAATGAAACAACCGTCATATATAATTTATACATAACTTAACAATTTTATGTAAGTACTGTTAATTTCTTAAGCAATTTTTTTTTTAAAGAAATGGGAATTCCCCTTTTGATATCCCTCCACATGCATATAGAACGAAATTGCACACAAATTGAGATATATTAACAGTCATTCATGTGTTATATTAGAACCTAGAGCTTAAAACCTATATATAATATTTGTATAAGATTGAGTTTCCGTTTTGCTTGTTTGACTTGACTGTATAATAGAACAAAATAAGAAGAAAATACATTTTCAAATAACTATATACAATTAAAATTTTGATAATGATTTGCTAAAATAATTAATAATAATCTATTGTGCCTATCTTTTGGTTTGATAATTAGATAAATACTCCTCTTATCGATCTAATTCCTAGGCAGGAGAGTCTGATCAATAGAAATAAGAGAGTTGTTGACTATGTTAATAAATGGGGAGAATGGAATTGGGGAAAACTTGGTTCTTGGCTACCTTAATATGTTGTTGAGAGGATTGTTTGTGAGCACCCACCCAATGAAGAGAGAAGAGAGAACAAATTCTTTGGAAGTTGTTCGCTAATGGCTCCTATTCTGTTATATCTGCATATCTTTTTCTTGTCCAAATACACATAGGTTGAAGGACAATATGTGGAAGCTCATTTGGAAGTGCCCTGTTCCAAGAAGATAAAAGCCTTCTTGTCCTTGTTGACTTGTGAAAGAATTCTCATGGCCATTTGTTATCTCTTTGAAGGGGCAATTGCATTTGTTGGAATCTAAAACATGAAGTAGGGCAACCAAATACCAGAAATTTGGTTATATATGTTGGGATATTTAGACTTTGCGCGATGATAAATTGTTTGATTCGTGTGATCCATACGAGCACCAAAGCACCCATTCTAATTTCTTCAAATGTTCCACGGACGAAGATCTTACTAGCTTTTACGGTTAATACACCAATCATAAGGTACATAATGAGCAACAAAACATCCATAGAGACTTCATCAAATTGGTAGTGGATCGATTGATACTACAATATGGTAAAAGTTGATGTGGTGGAGTTACTCGTGGGTATAAATGTGATTGGATTACTGGCTTTTGTTGTAAACTCGCCACAATTCCACCAGCTATTGCTGAAGTTTTTGTCATTCTTTATGGTCTAAATATTTGTTGGTCTAGAGGTTTAAGAAAAATTGTCCCTTTTTCACTGTATAGAACCTATCAATTTAATTATCAGGGGTTGTCATGTAAACCTCCCTTTTAGATACCTCATTGGCAAAACTATGTTAGTTCTACACAATGATTGATATGTTGCTATTAGTCACACTACTAGAGAAAATCTTGCTATGACAGACCATTTAGTTAAATCTTCACTTACCATGGAGATAAACTTTTGTATATCTGATCCATTTGATTACCACCACCTATTATGAACAAGGTGGCAGTTGATGAAGGAAGTTCATAGGTGTTGTATGATTGAGAGTCTCTTTCTAATGTAATGAAATGCAATATGTCATTAACACAGAGAGAGAGAGAGAGAGTAACCTATTGCCTATGAAAGGAAATGGGTGATCGATGAAAATGAGATTGATGTGGTGAGAAAATCGATGACATTGAGAATTGTAGTTTGCAATTTAACTTATTAAAAGTATTATTATGACATTCAAAGTGTGTGAAATAAATTTAGCCATGACTTATGAAAGTGTTTTTTTTAAAAAAAAATTGCTTAAACATGCACTTATTTTCTCTCATGTGAGATTTGTTCTCTCTCATACCTTTTTTCCTCTAACATTTGTCTCCTTCTCGCCTTTTCCTCTACCAGATATATTACTAAAGCTGTTGGAAGTTATGAAACCTAAAGTTGGGTTAGAAATTTTTACGAAGCATTAATCTTTTCATCATTTTGTATAGACTTCAAATTATTTGGGTATGTAATTTAAATCTGCATATTTCTCCCTCCATTTTTCTCTTCCCTTAGCTTTGTATTTCATCTTCACGGAAAATCCGTGAGGTTCAAAGTCATTTCAGCTAAAAAAAACCGGCATGAAGTGGGTCCAAAACAATACTGAACAGCCCAGTAGACCCTTTAGAACAGCACGGTAGACCCTCTGGTCAATAGTTGGGCTGGTCTGGTCCAGTCCAATTCTCATCTTAAGATTTCTATGTTTAAAAGTGTCGAGTGACTCGGAAATGTTTAATCCAAATCACTTTGACTAAAATCTAAACATAAAAAAACCGTTAATTTGATTACAAGGACGGATTCCTTTCAATCGTTTACATAGTATGATCATATTATAAAGATATGAATAGCAGAAAAATCCAAAACTATAATTAAATAAGTTTCAAAAAAGTGCCTTTACCAGTAGAATATTCTTCTATAAACAGGGACTTCAAAAAAAATGATATGACAGTTTTATAATTAAAAAAGAAAACATAAAATTTTCTATGGAGCATGAATAACCAAATCTTTCATTACACGTTTTCACTGCATGCTGCTTATTCTTCTAGCACTGAACAATTTATATTTTTCTTATTTGAACATTTGTTAGTCATCACGTTCAAAAGGCAATACCCTAATCAAATAGATTTTTCCAATATTTGTAATCCAATCTAGCATCCTATTGGTCAGGCAATGTCTGGAACACAGGAATGCAAAAGCAACACAAATCAAGTTGTAAAATTTTAAATTTGATCAAATATTGGCCTATACTCGGCAATAATATTAATAACGCATACATAAATGTTCTCTATAACCTCAGATTGTAAATGAACCTCCTGTGATCTGCACCTCCACCGAACAAAAATCAAAAGAAAGCAACAATACCCTAGACCACTGTATTTTATTTGGCCTCTCCGCTCACTAAAAGCTGGAAGTTTTAAAAAAAATAAAATAAAATTGCAGCCAATAATGCTGCATGTTGTAAGTGATATCCAAAGCAAGTTTAAACAGGACAAGAAATACTAGATAAAAGGATTATAAATTATATGTTCCGACGGTGTTGTTGAAAGCTAATCCAAACTGATTTATGCTTTGGTAGGAGGGTTAAGCTCATCCCAAGCTTCAACCCAAGTGACCATGGCATCAGCAAGCTTGTCAAAGTAAGGATCTACCTTGGAGAGCTTGTCCTTGACCTGCTTGGCGAGTTCAATGTAGCACTTTTGCACAGTGGTGGCCTCTTTTGGTAGAACAGAATTTTGGAAGAATGGGATTATCTCTTCCTGCCAGAATATGCCTTTGTACTCTTTCCTCAGGTTTACAAATGGGTTGCTAGCCTTGCTGTGATATATATAAGGCAGACCTGTTTTCACTCCTAATCCCAAATGATCACAGATCACCTGAACAAACAAAACCAACCATAATTTTGCATATCTTAGATTCTTTGTTGTTTTCAGAATTTTGTTCACACTCATGTCACGAAGCATAAACAGTAAAAGATTGAAGGGAAATGCAAAACAGCATATGGAACCACAGAGACAAAAAGTACACTGGAGACTAATTGAAAAGAAAAGATACAAAAACTAACCTTAACGCACCAGCCAGCCCACATGTCATCGTAGCGTCCAATAGGCTGACCATCACCCATGAGACCAAAGTACATGGCTGGTCCAATAAGATCACGATCAAATGCCAAGTTCATTCCACACATGGGGAACAGAGTTCCCTTCGGTATGGTCAGAACCGCATCCACATACCTTACAACCAAAACGATAATGCTCAAACTCAAGTAATATATTATAGTGTACACAGACAAATTTCAAGTGTCTAAATTCTTGTATATACCTAGTGTTTCTCTCAAGAGGCTTCACAAGCTGTGTTGGAGCATCATAGTCAGGAATGTTAAGCCAGAGGCCGTGAGAAACGGCAGTTGGAACACCTTCACGAAGACTGAAAGGGTAGCCACGAACAAAATCTGCACCCTCACGGTATGGATCATAGAGAGTGTTGAAAAACAAGGGAGTGGATGGACAAAGAAGGTTCTTGATATGCTGTTCCAGTGCATTGATCTTCTTTCCAGAAGGATCGCTAGCAACCTAAGCCATAAGAGCAATAGCAACTTAAATTAGAGGCCTTGCAGAATCATAAATCGTTTAACGAATCCTCAAAACTTATCAAGATATGCTACAAAAATGTTACAATTCATGTCAATCAATAGCAGATCCGTCTAGAGGATCTCAGAATTCCACCAGATGCAAATAACCCCAATCAATTATTCACCGATACATGAAGGGAAAAGAATAAGCAATTCAAAATGAATGTAGAAATGCAGACCGATGAAAGATAAGAAAATGAAAATGATTAGCTTGAATATCTGTGTTTTTTGAAAAGACACTGATCCAGAGTGTGGACGTGGTGGGTCCTGCCGGAAGGTGTATCCCACTGTATCTCACATACATATACAATGTATCTCTCTGTTTCAAAGGAAATCAACTATATATATATATATATAATTTTTTTTTTTTTGCCAACGAAATCAACTAATTTAAATTAATTAAAGTAGACAGGAATGTGAAAGTTTTCGCAACACTACAGAAAAAAATGCAGGTCTCAGTAATGAAGACAAATTCCCAGACAGCCTGTCAATACAGAACATATTTTCAAAAAAAAAAAAACATAGACGAAAACAAAATCGTCACACAGATTTCATTTCACCGCTACACACAGAGTAATTTTGTCACATAAATTTGACAGTTCGAACGGATAACTTCTACGATCAGAACCAATCACAAAGCAAGAAGAACAATCATTCATAACCATATCAACAAGATCTAGAATCAAAGGCATCACAAATCAAGATCATGGAGACGAAACAAGAGAACTCACAAAGCAGTCATCGTCGATAGTGTAGATATACTTCTTCTTAGAGACCATATAACCGAAGCAGCGGCAAGCGGAGTCCTTGAAAGAGATGCAGGAAGCCCTAGGACCAAGGATCCGATTGATGTCATTGCGATTATAGAGCTCATAATCGAAACCATCGGGAACGGTAATGGTCTTGGTAGGGTCACCATCCTGGACTATGATGAGATGGTAAGGCTGGAAGAAAGGCCTCCACATCTCAAGGAAATCGAGATTCCTAATCGTCGGAATCACGATGTCGAGCTCATCCTTGAGAAGCGGCGTCGGAGCTACAGAAGCATCAGCCATAGTTTCAAAACAGAGAAGGGGAGAGAGAGAGGAGTGAGAAGGATGCAGAATGAGGGAGAGGCTTAAAGGAGGTGGAAGAAACGAAATTTGAAAAGGGATATAAGAAGGGAAGGAGAGAGGAGGAGTCACGTGCGAGGGAGGAGGGAGTCACGTGCGTGGCGACGTTATCGGCACAAGTGAAGGGTTGATAAGAGAAACGCGTCGGAAGGGAGGAGGGAAGGGAACGCTGACTGCTTCAAATAAGCGTTCGCCGTTGTCTTTGGGATTTAATTAATTGGGAAGTGACTAATCAATGAGCGACTGAGAGAAGACTTTGGACTTCTATATATTAATGGGATATTTATGGATTTTGATTTTGCCTATTTGTTCTTGCCTGATTCTTTTTTTTTATACCATTAAAAATAATAATTTAATAAAAATATGCTGGAACTGCACAGGCTTCCTCTTTATTCTCAAACTCAAATATAGCTGTTTCAATTGCAAACACATGTACGAATTTAATTAAAATAAAAATTGAGGTACACAGACTTTTCCTTAATTTTATTAAAATGCCACCAGGGGTTTGCAATTGGTCCAAGTCCAACTATCCCAATTCCACTTGGTTACTTCTAGTCAAGCCAAAAAAGTGATCAAATTGGCCAAATTAAGCCTAATGATATTATTATGATTTAGGAAGAAAGACAAGAGGAAAATTTCAGTCAGCCCATATAGAAGGTATTTTATTTCAGTCAACCCTCAATTTTTTTTTAACTCATGTATTTTAGGAAGAAATAGTAATAAGGAAATATTAAATAAAAAAGGAATTTCAAAATGGTGCCTCAAAATAATTGAATTATTATGAAGTTCTTAAGATATTACTCGTATGTAACTAAGTTTTTTTTTTTTCAAATGAATATAATTGTCCCCGATGAAATTAGTTATTACAGCCCTAATTATTGTTAATACCTACATTTTTAACTTGCAAAATCATGTGAACTTACTCTAAAACCGTCTCAATTACAAACATAGCTAAACTCATAAACTCCCTTATCAAATTCATTGTTTTTGCGCTTTTAATACATAATCTAATTTCAAAGTGTTTTTAAACTCCTGTTAGATTTTTATATTTGATTATATTTAGTGACTTCATTTATGAAGTTCATAGAATTTTCTTTATGAAGTGTGATAATCAATTAATGTTGATGAATTTAATTTTAATTATTTTGATTAATCAAATTGATGTCATTTTTTTATATTTTAATAACATAATTTTAATATATATTTTTTAATAAATTTATACTCTTATGAATTGACTATTTTAGTTTACAATCTAAATATATATTCCTGTGAAAAGTTTACGTATACTCGTAAGTTTGACCATCTTGATTATTGTTGTTATTTGATAATTAAAGTTGTTAATTACTCAGTTCTAAAACTGTTAATATCATTTAATAATAACTTAAAATTATTATTTATTAAATTTTTTATTGTCACTTCATTTTTAAAAATTAAGGGCTCGGTAATTTTGTTACAAAATTATTTAACCTCAAACCAGACCCAAAAATTTCATAGTAAATCACATTTCAAGATTTTGAATATGATATATACACGTAGATTTGGAAGATTTTTAATCTGTATCATTCTCCCTAAAATTCAAAAATATAAATGATTGAAGATACATGCACACAATATTTTTAGTAATTTCTTTTTTAGAGCGAAGTAGACCAGTTTGAATGAGCATTGGCCAACCTTGGGTTAGAAAACGTCTACCCAAGTGTGATTGTATCGAAGCCTAATATTAGGTAAAGGTGATTTTAAGCTTGTTGGCGAAGTACATCTCTAATGAGATGTTTCTAACAAATAAATATAAAATTAAAATTTGATTGATGGAATTCATGATGAATGGTTGTGTATTTATAGTTATATCAATTCATCTGGGAAAAAAGTTATATCAATTCGTATGGTAATATAGAATTTACAATTTTTTAAAATTTAACATTTGATTAGTTTGATATATAATTAATTAATGTGCATGCAAAATAATATAATATATTTTCAAACAACACATAAAATATGTTATGTACATAAAGTAATTTAATTAAATTGTATTAATATGTTCTCAATAATGAATTAAATCAATATATATATATATATATGATTAAGGTACAAATCTACTTATAAACTTTTTGCAAATGTGCTATTGGCACCATAATCTTTGCTTGGGTGCAAAAATGTCACAATTGCCAATTAAATCAATTAACATTAACCATTAACGACTGCACCAATAAAAAATGGTGCACAAAAATCTATCAAATTTCCAACATATTGTAAAAAATATTATTACCAATTAATTCAACTAGCATGAACTGTTTAATAAATATTTCTTTGGTCCTATATATAAGGTAGAGAGAGAAGGAATTTTTTTGTCCTATTTATAAAGTGCTTCATTAAAATTTTAATGTGAATGTACAATTTTACTTTTCACTTATTATTGTATAAACTTTATTTTTATTTAGTATTATATATATTAAATAAAGATAGAGTTAAAAAATTATTCATTTTATAATAGAGTTAATGAGATTTAAGATTTTTCTTTATCTGTGTGAAAAATATTTAAAATGTTTTATATATGCGAAGGAATCCCACGCATGTTGCACAGTAATATATTTAATCTCAATGGCCTTGTCTGGCAATGTCTGCTCCACTATGAGGTCGTTTGCCTGCACAGTCACTTAGACGCGGGAGTGATTCCTTAAATGCATATTTTATTATTACATAATTTAAAACTAAGACCTTAAATTTAAGCGAAGTATATTATTATGAAATAAAACTATAAAAAGTATAATTGAAAATATAATTTAACATACTTTAAATTCCTACAACAATAAAATTTTTAAATAAAATAAAAGTTTAAAACAACAGGAAATATACAGCAGAGGGAACATCTAATAAACCACCGTGAATACATAATTTATAATTTCATAATTATTTAATACAAAAATTAGAAAATTAACTTTTATTTCATATTTTTAGATTAATTCTTTTTTTTAAGAATAAAAAATAAAAAAAATGTCAGATATCCAGATAAAAATAAAAAAACTATAACTATTTGATCAACAAAATATCTATGACACAACAATTTTGCATTGGATTAAGGAATTAAAGCAAAAATAGAAACATTTCTAACAATTTGTTTTAAGATGATGATAATAAATTATAATCGATTGATAGCACCCAGTGATACAACCAATTAAGACATGCAAGTTGAAATTTAACAAGGTTAAAGCTCATTTTAGCCTAGAAACATATGTCGAATGAGGTTTACATATTTAAATATATTTTTTAATATTCCCTCAAATTGTTAAAACAATAACAATATGTTACCTTAATCAAACGACAATCCAATCGGACTTCAGTCAGTTAGATTTTATGTCACATATAATTCTATGAGGACATGACCATACTTTTTTTTTTTAGGTTAAAAATTGTGCTGAAAGTATTCATGAATAAGTAGTGGGCATCCCTAATGTTTTTAGCCACTATTATTCCAAAGTGTTAAAAAAAAAGGCAGCAAAATAAATTTTGATATGTTCTATAAAATGTCATGAATATATAATTTAGTATGTAGATAAAAAGTGCAAAATAAAATTCAAAGACCTGGCCAACCAAAAAAAAAATTCAAATACGGTGTCAAAGAATTTTCAACTCGTGTTTGGGATGGAGTCGTTATGTAAAAAACGAGTGAGTCACACAGAAAAGTCGTCGGCCATCATAAATCGCCATCACTGGTCAACAACGGCCAAAACATTTTGGCTTTTGGCCACAAAGAGATATATGATGTTACATTTAATTTGTACTCACATAAAATATATTATTATTATTATTATTTGAAAAAATATATATAAAAACGACACTGCCACCCTGCCATTGTTATTTTTAAACATTTTATGAAATTACACATCATAGTTTTTTAAGGGTTGCTATTATTAGCATAAGCTGAAATCTGTGGTACCTATTTCAATATTTAATTCGATTTTTATTTTTGTAAGTAAGTAAAATTGCTTTTCATATAACCAATTTTAGCAACTTTTTATCTACATAATTCGATTATTTGTAGCTAAGATTTAGGATTGGAGTGAGCAATTTAAATTTTTTTTAAAATAACAGTGAATAATAGGAAAAAAAAACTATCATTTGAGATTAATGACATTTATTATTAAAAAATATAGTTTGTAGAATACGCAAGAGACTGATGTATAGGATTCACAAAATTTTACCAACGACTTCTAGACCGTGTGATATGGTTAGTGCTTTATATGACACACAATCTGAATTGGATACCACCCTCTTGTAATAAAAAAAAAATTCACAAAATTCTGAAATCAAAGTGGACAGTTAGGTCGCTTTTTCATTGACAGTGCAATAAAGCGGAGAGATCAATGGCGCAAGAATCTGCGTATATTATGTGTTAACTATTTTCTTAGTCAAATGAAAGTAGGAGTACTATATATGAAACTTTCTCAACTGACGACATTAATTATATGAGTAGATCTCATAAATTGTCATGAATATATACCGGGAAGTGTGATTTGCATTTGATTCCATGAAATACCAATTTTCAGATCTCTAGAATTTAGTTATATATCATAAACTTTGGATTCAATCCTAATCAAACTTTTTTCAACTTTTCCTATAGTGCCTTAGATCCTCTAATTACAAGATGATATTATTAGATTAAATCTAATTTGTTAAATTTACTACTAATTGTGCGTGTTAGAACTAATTAAATTAATTAATTAATGAGGATATTTTTTTTATGAATTGGTAATTTAATAAGAGAAAATTATAAGTGATTTGTATGATATGGCAGTTAAAATGGGAAATCAAATTATTCTACAAATGGCAAACTTCATATATTTGAAATCAATTTTATCAAAAAGAATTAAATTGTTAGAGATGTTAATAATATGATTCAAACATTTAACTTGTAGTGACTAATCTAAGTTATAAGTAACTAATCTAACTTGTATTCATCATCAATCGTTTAGTTCAATTGGCACAGAATTGTACTAATTTAATTAGTGGTTTTGTGTTCTAGTCTTAAGTGCACAACCGCGTACCGGATGATCAAATTAAAAAAGAAGAAGAAGAAGGAGAGAACGGATTCAAAATGAAGAAGTGATTCACTGAATAAGTTAGGGGGTGTTTGGATACCCAAAAAAAAGCCCTTCTGAGGCAAAAAGCCCTTCTGGGAAAAATATACCCAAACACTCTCATTTTTCATAAAAGTCCTTTTACCCCCAAACCAACTTTTTTTCCTCCAAA
>JBAGKO010000010.1:24925435-24941528 GCA_037177275.1 Acacia concinna
GTCATGGTGGAAACTCAATGAGTCTATATTCAAAGTCCTTTCATTGATTACACGTGATATATATGCCATACTTGTCTCCACTGTGTCTTCCGAATATGCATTTAATATGGGGTAGTTGTGTCATCAATGAATAAAGAAGTTCCCTATCACTAAAGACAATTCAAGCACTAATTTGTACACAAATTGGTTATCTCCATCTACTTCATGTACCAAATTAAAGGGACGTCAAATTGATAACTTCAATAACACTCTGGATGTAGAACAAGGTAATATCTATTCTTTTGGTTTATATACTTCTTTTTATTTATTATTTATTAAATACTTGTAATGTATTGTTTTTTTCTATGTTTTTCGAATAAGCCGAATCAGCAACAATAAACATGTCACATGAAGTGCAAGATTCAAGCAATTAATGAAGTGGTGTTGTTTTGATTTCCAAAGCAAGAACAATGGTAAATAGTTCCTTTGTTTGAATTTTGATTAATGAATTGTCCATCTTAAATTTTTTTGGAATAAAGCATCTTGTAATAAATCTTGATCTTTAATTCTGGAATAACACCATTTGAAATTATTGTTGATTTGCCTGCATGGCTTAGTGGCTGCTCTAGCTTTTATGTTTTATCACTTATTTAGTTATTTTCTTATTTATAATTTGTAGTAGTTTGTGCTTTTCATTTCTCACTATGTATTCTCAACTTTGAATCATGGTGTAGGTAGGCATACTCTCTTTTGGGCAACATATAATGCCAACATGACAGCAATGGATGGCTAGATGAAATGATCAATCTACTGCCAGTGACATGGAGCAAAACAATGATGATTGAGAACATATTTTTTTGATGATTTTCAGATTTTGTAATTTAAAACTCAGTTTAAATTTTTGTATTGGGAATTATATGCACTTCCAGTAGGCTAATTTTGTACTAGATTAGTTATATATGTCTTACATTAAAGCCTACATATTGGTACTGAAAATTAGGCCTATTTTTTGTCCAAAATGGGCCAGAAATCAATTAGCAAAAAAAAAATGTCTATAATTCAGGAAATTCTCGATCATGGCTCAAGATTTCCTATCCCGATTGGGATAGGTAATCTCGAGATTAGGATAAAAAAAATGGGATTTTCCGATCTTGTCCTGTCTCGAATCCACCCCTAATCTCCAACTACATGTTCCAAAGTTAAACAACAGATGAAATTTGTCATACACTTGTTTTCCACTCGATTGCACATCAAATCCATGTATTTCATAACATGCCTCCTCTATCACTTTGTCGTAAAGATTATCCATTGCATTATTAGAATAAAAGATAGTGAATATACGTGAATTCTGAAAGCAACAAATGTTAAAAATCGTTAATTGTATGTCTAACACATCATGACAATATACATAACCTGGAGTCGGAGTCAAAAATTACTATGTCAACAGCTTTGTTAACAACTACAGGTTGAAGTTGCTTAATAATTATTCGGTTGCAATTCTTCACAATAATATGGTCAACCTTTGCTAAGATGAAATCACCATTAACTCCAACATAAAGATTAGCAATCTTCATCTTACTCGTCAAATATATCATTTTGGAAAACAAAAGTGTGTGTTAGCTTCAGACATTGAAACAATGTAAATAGCCATTATGCCTTTATATGCGTGGCACAAATTTATACAATTTGAACCTTTTTCTAAAGCTTCATTAAACTCATTAATATCAAAACCAACTATACTAACTAAGACGTACTTTATAGGGAGAAAGACAAATAAATACCCTACAAACATGAAAAATTCAGAAAAGTTACTCAAATTTTAGAAAAGACAAATGAGGGACTCTAACAAAAACTCAACAGAAAATGACTAAAACTAAGCAGATAATGACTAAAACTTAAAAGGGAATGACAAAAACTCAACAGAGAATGACTAAAACTGACCAATTTTTTCTCTTCATTTGTCCTTTCCGAAATTTGAGTCACTTTTCTGAGTTTTTAATATTTGTAGGGTATTTATTGATCTTTTCCCCTACTTTATAATGTGCCAGCTATGTACTATCAATGATACAACATGCATTTATTAGCTGTAAGTTCTATATAAAAATATTATATACATTAGCCGAAAACTTTCATAAGGAACAGAAAAGTGGTAAGCTCAACTATAGGGCCCACTCATATAAAATTTGTTAGATAAAAGTATGTAAAACTTATAATGCTTTATAAATAAAGGTTGAAATATAACGCTTATATGCTAGTACATTACCCTTAGCATTAGATAAATGATGATCAAAGCTCTATTCAGACAAAAAAAAAAGTATAATAATAATAAAGTACTCAATGTAATTAAAATAAATCATATATTAAATTACGGAGAACACTTTTAACCAACTTATAATTCATTTGACTAACTAATATGGACATAACTTCCCAGATGTATCATAGTAGTTTTAATTTGTGGCATTGACACCATACACTTCTAAACATGACCACTCTCCACATGCATTCAAAAGGGATTCATAATCAGTTGAGTACGTAGCATCACAATACGAGTGACGCTCTTCGGAGTCTGAAAAAGCAAACAATAAATACAAAATGTTAGTATCGCTGTTACATAACTATATCAACATCAAGGTATCCATATGAAAAATCACAAAACATTACTAAACATGTATAAACAATATCAAGTTACTCCAAACTACATGGGATTACAAATAAGATATTGCACAACAACGAAAACATTCATCTAGGTTTCAACTAATAATATCTTATCTAGAGCACAATCAACGGTACGTCCATGTAAAGTGACAACACCTACTTCCTGATGAATAAATAATCTTGCTATAATATAAGTAATTATTAATATGGCTAATAACGTGAATGAATACATAAAGTAGCTTAAAAATCAGACGATAATTACTGATTTTGTTGAATAATAATAAGACTCATCTGCTTCTCATGTATTCCGGTCCACTTGCTCATTGTTGGTTTTGAAAACTATTTCAGTTTGCCACGTACATATGATTTTAGCAAACAACAGTCATTCATGAATAAATACTAACAACAATAAAGGAGACGACCTTAGCTTGTCTCCTCATCAATTCAACAACGCAGAATAGTTAACTAATAGGCCACAACTAGAATGAATACCAGTAAAAACATGATCTATGGTTTAAAGCACAAAACTATTATTCGGCATTGCTTCCCGGGTATGATGTATAATAGAATCCTCACATAAAATGATATGATACATATGATGAATAGATTCCCCACCGATTTTTACCACGAATTTAGATATCTCATAACATGCTCTATCCCATAATCTAGATGCAAACAGATCAATACTAGAGCTAGACTTCAACCTCCCAAGAATACGAGTATTCTACAAACACAAAAACATTAACATATTGAACACAACAATACTGATGTCAAATTATATCAAAAAAAATCTTGCCCAGTTCAAACCTGACTGTCGAACATAACAAAATCAATTGAACGGAGAAAGAAAGAAGGTAGATCAAGTGAAATTGATCTAACAAAATATGAAGTGCCTTTATGGAGAAGTACTAATAAAAAATAGAAAGAATTGAGATAGCCTTACCCTAGCCATCTAAGCCACCAAAAAAAAAAAAAAACAGCCATTCCTATTCCTGATAACTAATAAAACATGAGACAAAAAAAAAACCTATAAATTATTGTTCATGCGACTCAACTTGGCTCGGCTTATCCTCGATTATAAGAAGTATATTGATTTCAACAAAGAACCATTATATCACTTTATTTAAAGGCCAATAAATTTTGAAATACCCATATAACCTTATGAGAAAAGGAATATCTTTATTGATCTCTCTCTCCATTTATTCTCCATTTCATGTATCTACCATTAAATTACGTTTTAATTTTTGAGATTTTTTTTTGGGTGATAAGGGGAAACACCACCCCCATTATTTGGCACTTTTTGTGGGCTCTAGACTTCTCAACTAGACTAGATACCCAAGCAACTGATTATTCAAAGTCAAGGAAAACAGAGGGCACCCTTATAGAACTTTGTTTAAGGTGGGTTAGTCCTTCTACTAATAAGTGTGCTTTCCAGAGATCGAACTCTGTTCTTACTCTTATGGGGGCGTCAGCTGCTTACCACTGTGCCCAACACTCGGTGGTTTTTGGGATTTATTTTATTTACTATAATTTACTATATTAATTTTTTGTTATATTATTATGGGAAAGCCATAGAGAACATTGTGCATGTCTTACGGGACTGCAAGGTGGCTACAATATTCTATAATAGCACCATTCCTGATCAATTTATCTATAGTAAGTTTTTATGAGCTAGTGAATGTCCCAGACTAGATTAATTGGATCTTACAGCAGAAAATATGTTTTGCTTTATTATATCATTAACTTTATGTGGTTAAATATTGGGCCAAAAAAAAACTGTCATTAAATCGTAGTCATTAAGTACTGCACAAATTCAATGTCTACGATCCCAGTTTCGGAGAAGGGGATGATAGCAAATTTTTTGAAAAAAAGGATGTTAAATAAAATTGTAAGAAAAACAAATTAAAAACATTTAACCTCACTTCTCTAATTTTTTTTTAAAAAAATTTAACTCAAAAAATTTTCCTCTCTTCCTCTTTCTTCTAAATCCCTTGGGCCAAATAAACCCTAAAAGCTTATTTGGTATGAAGGATTTGAAGGGGAGGGGAAGGGAGGAAAAATTTTTATAAGTTAAATTTTAAAAAAAATTAAAGAAGTTGGGTTAAAAGTTTTAAATTATTTTTTTATATTTTTTATGTTACATTTTCTTTTTATTTAAATTTTATAACCCCACTTCTTCAAATTTTTAAATTCAACTTCTAAAATTTTTATTTCTCCTTCCTTTTCCTCCCCTCCTTTCATATCAAGCAGCCCCGCCGGGGGGGAAGGCCTAAGATGGGTTGGAGTAGCTAATTGGGAGAAGTCTAGTATATCTTTTTCTTGGGTGAAGGTGCAAATTTAGGAAAAAACCAATATCATTATGAGCATCTACATGAACCATATATTTTTAATGCAAAAAGTAACAATGAACAATTTATTTAAAAATAAATATAGCATCGCCATTAAATAGAGCTAACTTCCGTTAATTTTTGAATTGTAGGTCCTAGTAGTCTTCTCTCTATTATTTAACAGAAGTTAGCTCTATTTAATGGTTTTACTATGTTTGCTCTCAAGGAAATTGTTTATTGCCGCTTTTTACATTAAAATTAGATAGTTTTTATGGATGTTTGTTCTTTACTAAATTTACACATTTGTCCCTTTTTTAACATCGAGTATCTTGGATATGGAAATCTAGCATCCTAAATTATCATAAAATAGTTTTGCATACTAAATATGCATTTAACACCCTAAATTGTGGTATTAAAAAAAACTTGATGGTCTTAAATGAATATCAAAATATTTTTTTGATGCTATCAATGTTTAGAAAATACTTTAGTTGTTGGACGAATGCTAGCCCCTAGATACATTCTCCTGTTAGATCAACATATGATCATATTTATGGCCTTACGGGATAGAAAACTTTTTAGGATGAAGGGGACCGTTTACCTCTAGGTCAATTTGGGCGAAATACTTTTATTGGACTTTTAGGCATTAGACCATGCACAAGCCCAGAATAAGAGCCCACAACCTAACACACCCGGCTTGAAGGAGTAATTGTGTGTGTGTGTGTGTGTGTGTGTGTAAAAGAAAAAGAGGGTTTGAGACACTCAAGAGTTAACTAAGATCATCTCAGGCACATCAATTTGAAAAATGTCCCTAATACAACCCGGAACATGAATAAAATTCTGATTAGACTTGTTTTGGTAAAGCTTAACACTCTTGACAGATCATGTCTACTCTCTTTTTACAATTTTTTCTTTTTCCATAATTATTGTTATATCTAATATTCCGGATTTAATTTGAGGAATGTTGAGGTGATTTGAAAGTACTTCTTTAAAAGTTTTTTTTTTACATTTTTAAATACTTTTTTTACTTCTATACTTACTTCAATTTAAGACCGTGCTTATTTTTTTCACAATCTATTCTACTCGGACCAATGTCACTTTATTATCATTGTTTTTAGAAAATTATTCTTTAAGTACTTATAACTTTCTTCAATTTTTTAGAATTTTGTGCTTACCAGTTTTGCTCTCCTTAATAAATCTTTTAATTTTACTATATTAGTAAAATGTGCTGTGATACCATAGTTAAGAATGTTCACACAAAAAATTATACGGTTAACGGTACTAAATAAGAAAAATTAAAAGATTTAATAAGGAGGAAAAACATATAAGTACCAAATTAAAATTTTTTTAAAATATTGGTGCCTTAAATTTTTTATTTTTATTTTTATTCAATTCCTTGTAAATAAATTAGTGGCCCAAGTAGTGCATGAAACTTGGAAAACTAGTTGTAAAATGTATAGTTTATTCAAAAGCAAGCCTTGCTCTCTAAATGGAGAATGAGAGAAACCCAACATGTATTATCATCTAAGCATTTCTTTATTGATTTTAATTGACTTTTAGTTAGTGTTATATATATATATATATATATATATTACATTTTAAAATTTATATATAATTGTCATAATCAAGCATGCAAGTGGAATAAAGGGAATAATGTACTAGAATTGAATTTCATTTCATTTTTCTAATCAGTTAGAAAATTATCATACAAAAATCAAAACCTACCCAATTTTCTATATCTTCTTCTGATTGTACATATACAAAATAATTCCTATTTAGTAAGATGAGAGACTCTTATGTGCAGTCCATTTGGCGCTTCCACCCTAGGAAACTTCATTAATTTCTCTCCTCCAACTTCTTCCCATCTGCATTTATCAAAATTCAAGTTAATAATCATTATTAATTTCTTCCTCTAATCTTACAAAAACTTAAAAATAAAGTTTTTGTACTTATTGTACAGGTTAATAAACTGAATCACTCACCTGTATCTAGTTACAAAGTAGTGTAAGAAAGTGCAAATTTCTGCTATCCCCAATTCTTTCCCTGGGCATTGCCTTGTTCCTCCTCCAAATATCATAAAATAGCTTTGTGATTCTTGACTATTATCCTGCATTTTCCAAGTTTTAAAGGGTCATTAATAATAAACAAATTTTCTCTAATGTGAAAAACTTTTTTTTTTGTGAACAGGTGGGACCAACCAGCCATCTCCATGGGTTGAATGTTAGTGGTTCAGGATAGAGGAATGGATCATAATTGATCTCTCTTGTATATACATATATTCTCCAACCTTTGGGAATCAAGTAGCCTGAAAAATATACCATCATATAGGTATGATTCAGAAACCTAAATAAATAATTATCTTCTGAGTATTATATGAAAATTATTATGATGATGATTGTAAATAGTGAACACCATGTGTTTGTGAAAATGCTTAAGCCAAAGGGAATCAACCCTTTTAAGGAGGGGAAAAAAGCAATCATGTTGGAATTGTCTATTTGGGGGATATAGGACTTGTGGGGAATCCTATGTGTATTATTGCTCTCTCAATAAAAATGAGGAGTTTTTCTTTCGTTGTTACAGTTTTTATTATTAAAGATTCTTTGATATATACATAACTCATAATTTATTCATATCCTTTTGCCTAGTTAATAGTGATGATACAGACAATTAGATAAGTCCATTCAGGTTCATCTCACTATGCATAACAATAACAGTGTCAACTGAAGAAGATGCTACTGCTGATATATATGGGAGACTTTGTGATCTACATATATTTATATCTAATAATGTCGGGAGTAGGTTGAGTTGAAAGTGCATCTGCTAATAAATTGTTATGAATCTTGAAAATTGGTTTGGTTCAGTCAATTTTTTCTTTTTATTGACCAGATGCATTTAACAACGTTTATGCCGCAGAGATCTCAGTTCTGCATATTTAATATCACATCATGTCTTTAATATAAGAGTTAGTTGTGGGAGTTGAGTTTGATCCTAGATATAAAAAGTTAAATCATTTTGTCTTCTAAATTCACAAGTTTTCTTTAAAATATCCCTATTGGTTTCTCACATGGAAGAGCTTTCATCCGAGGGTAATCTAGATTGAAAAACGGTATTTTAGGAAAACTAATATATATTTATTACAAATAATTAATATAACTAATTTTATTAATCTATCTAAATTAGTCAACAAGTTCTTGTATTAAGTATCTCGAGTAATATGTAAAGTATAGCACAAGTGCATGAAAGAAGCTTTGGAAGTCAAAAACGTGTTCTTGAGCCCAAAAAACAAGAAAGGTATATATAGATTCAAAGTAGACTTCATGAAACTCACCATTTAATTCCATGTCTTGAGTTGTTTTTCTGAGGACGCCATTAACTATTGTAGCCAATCTCGAGGTTTCAAAAATCACCTGCAAAAACGAACAGAAAGTAGACAACACAAAGATTTAGATCAAACTTTCTTGCACAATCCCAGACAAAAAAAAAAAAAACAGGGAGGAAAAAAAAAATCTTGCAGAATCAGTATATAAAAAACTGACAACTAATGTTCAAACAAAGCATATAGTTCTTACCGCACGAGTAAACCTCATTGACTTGAGATCATTACAGTTAATTGGATCATCTAACTTTTTCCTTTCTCTGATAGCCAAATGCTCCTTCTGTGAAAGGCATTAACTGCACAGAGTCAGAACAACAACAATATAAGAAAAAAAAACATAAAAAAATATGCCTCTCTCTCTCTCTCTCCCCTCCTCTCTCTCTATCTATACACAAAGCGTGTGGGGATGGGGTCTTTTCAACTTTTTTAATTTTCTTTCACTCACTCTGAGTTCTTCAAGAACATTAGGATGATCATGGAGGTACTTGACTGCCATCATTGATGTGGTTGAAACAGTTTCATAACCAGAATACATTATTGTTATTATGAGATCAATTATCTCTTCATCACTTAGTGTGTATCTGTTATCTTCCTTTTTCATCAAGCACCCAAGCATGTCTATGTGGGTTCCCTTGGAAGCTCTTCTTTCCTCTAGCAGCTGACTCAGAATGCTGATAATCTTCTTCCTTGCCTGCCAGACATGGTAAAAAATATTATAAACAAAACTGAAAATTCCATATTTATCTTAGTCTACATCGTAATTTAAAATTTCATAAGCAAACCACTAAATGAGAAAGGATCAAGAGGAATAAATACATTATATGGCTCACTTTAGCAGAGTCGTTGGAGTTTTCATTTGAACAGTCTTAGGACAAAGAATCAAAGCATCATACCTTAACACCTCGCCGATAGTTTGTGCCAGGAAGGTCAATAGGAAGTGAGAGGGTTCCTAAAACTAGCTTGAAGAACTCTGACATGAATGGTTCAGATATGGAGCCTGATTCAATACCAGCAATTTGCTTCAGAGAAGAAAGAAAAGCCATCTGCAAAAAATGTTGCAGGTAAAAACAGAGCTTTGTCTCTGAAATCTGAGCAGTAAAACAACGAAAACAACAGAAACCTCTTTGGTTTTGGCTTGAATGTTGATGACTTTGTTATTCCAGTTGCTGAGGTGGGCTCTCATGAACTCATCAATTTTTGGTAAAAGCTGATCTCTGATCATGGTGGGGCTTATGAGCGAAAGCAAAGCTCCTCTCATGTACTTGTGAGTGGAGCCATGAACTGCTGCAATATTGCATTTTCCTAAGATATCTAACATGGATTGTGGGTATCCAGGAACAAGCCCTTTTGCTTCATTCATTAGGATATATCTGTTAATCTCTGCATCCATGGACACAATAGTAGGGCACCCCAGTATGTGGGATTTGAAAAAACTGCCATACCTGCCATTGTCAAAGGGGAGAAAAAAAATAGGTACAATCATTACTTTTGGGGTAAAAGTACATGAAATGAATAGTGCTCACACCTCACACACAAGCAGTTAAAACTGATAAGGAGAAAAAATAATAATAATTTAGTAATAAAGTTAGAAAACGATTTTGACAAATATGATGAGGAGATTACTGTTAAACCGAAACTCTGTTACCATCCTTTTCCATTAACTAACTTCCACATCTCCCCGGAAGGAGGGCTATTTACAAACCATTTCATGATCAAATCATGTTCCCTCTTGAAAATGTGAAAAGTTAGGCTTATTGCATACTGCAAAATTTACCCACCAGCTTTAATTACAGAAACCAAAGACCAAAATGTTGATAACAGGGGAAGACCTTGCTCAACACATGAGACCTAGAAAGTGAGGCAACTCTTATGGGTCAAGCATTTTTTTTTACCTTGCTCTCTGATTTTTCATGAAGTTTGGACCTTGCTTAAGGAACTCTGTGGTGTCTCCAAATATTGGCCAACCCATTTTTCCTGGAGGCAAACCTTCATTCCTGTACTTCATTTCATTCCATTTCAGCAAAACAGAGCAAAAACACAGAACTATCATCACACCCACAGTGATTGCCATGACGATATCCATTGGCGGTGCCACTTCAGGGCTAAACCCAAATTTGTAGACAGAAAGCATATTTCGCTTCAAATTCAGACTTCAGACACACAAATAAATAGGCCCTTGAGTCACCATTTCCAGAGGAGAAGGAAAGCCACACAGAAAAAGAAAGCGAATATATAAATATAAAAGAAGAACCCAGTCTCTGCAAATAAATAATGGAAGATTAAAAAAGAAGGGAAAAAGGAATTGGCTTTTTTGAAGAATTTCAGTGAGATGAGCCAACCACCACTTTGTTCCGCAGACATTTGGAGTCTGCAAACTAGTGTTGAAGTATATATAAAGAAAGATAGAAACTTTAAAAAAAAAAAAAAAAGTTGAAACCCCTTTGGAGATTTCAAACAAGAAATAATTGTTGTTTTCATATAGGGAAGAGAGGAAAAGGTGAGGGTTTGGGGCCGGTTGGAATGATGTTGATTGATGATAGTTAAATTAAGGACATACTGATACTGTAAACTATTTACTTTCTGTTCCTTTGCATACAATAAAGTCTTCGGTTTACTTGAGATTGGGATCATTTAATGTTGTGATAAAAAATTTAAAGTAAAGGGGTATTTAAATTACTGTCGGCAAAAACTAAAATTAATTTTTGTAACAAATTTTAAGTTAAATTATCAATATTTTAGTTCAAAAATTTTTTATTTCTTAATTTTTAATATTTTCAAAATATGTTATGATTCCATTTTATCATATTTATTTGATGACATTAAAAAAATTGCCATATTAGAAAATTTATAATTTTGAGTATGTTGATTATATTTTTTTTAAGAAAGAAAAGGATAAGAGAATATTACTTAACTTCAAAATCTGCTTTTAACAATATAGGTATTAACTATAAGAGTATATTAAATAACAACTCAATTTAATAGAAAATTACTAATTTGAGATTTTAAAAGTCTAGTGGTATTTGTTGGTCCTTTTCAATTTAAAAAAAATATATTAACAAGCTTTCAAACATTTAAAAAATAAAATTCATGATTGCAAATATTGAAACTTTAGTACTCCCTCCGTTCCTATTTATAAGACTCCATTAACTTTTTTAGAAGAATTTTAAAAAAATCCTAAAAAAGTTAATTACATTACTTAATAATATTATATATCATATTTTATTAAATTATGTATTAGTTCATAAATCAAAAAATATAATTTAAAGAGAAACGATAAATTTTAATGCTTTAAAATAATGTAATTAGTTTTTTTAGAATTTTCTTAAAATTTTCTAAAAAAGTTAATAGAGTCTTATAAATAGAAACTGAGCTAGTACTGAAAATGTTGAACTTTTTTGTATGAAAAATGTTAAACTCAAATTTCAACAATTGTGTTTAATGACTTTTAAAAATCATAGATTCAATGTAAAAATTATTTACGGGTCTAGCCGTAAATGTCGGAAGCCTCACGTGAAAATAGTTGAACCCAAATTTTAGCAACTTATTAATTACTTGTAAAGATTAGAAATACATAATCCTCTGGTTTATAATACATGACACTTCAATTAATTCACAGAAAATAAAAAGTGATAGTTAACTTATTTAATATGTTTTACGTTACAATTTTTTTCACTTTTATCCCTATTAAAAAATATATTTAAAATTTTAATGAGTGTGGAAATTAAAAATGAGCATCAATTTTAAGGATAAAACTAAAAAAGAGAGAATTATTTATCTTACAAGTGCCATATATTATAAACCAAAATATTATTCTAGAAGTATCTTGTATTGTATTGTAGACCGAAAGGAGTATAATTTTTATAATCTTAAAAATTGAAATGAATCTTAAATGTAAATGGAAAGCTTGTATAATATAAATGCTTATGTAGGTTTTGAGTATATTAAGTAAAATAAATAAAGTTGGTCTTTTTGGACAAAAAATTAATAAAGTTGGTTAAAAGTAGCTCAGGTTATTAATTGTGTCCATAATAAACATTATTTTCTAACAATGTCCTTATTTAATTATATTTAAAGAGCATATGAAAAATAAATGGATACCTCATGCGCACAACTATATTAATGGAAGGTAGAATTGGAATATTATATTAGACATTACTATATATAATTTGAATATCATAGTCTCTTATATATAATAATATCAAAAGTATTGTTGCAGTTCCTAAAGTTAAAAATAAGTTTAACAAATTGTATATAAATTTATAAAAGACGCCACTGAAGTATCAATTAAATAATTTTGAAAATTCAAAACTCATTTTCTTATGACTCAAAAAAAGTTTTTAAAATTATAGATTGGTTTTATTTAAGAATAATTATAATATTAAATCTCTAATAACATAATATTTTTAAACATTTATTCCTAAATATATTTTTTCTAAAATTAAGAATTTGTTGTACAGCTTGTAATTTTTGTTTCACATGTTCTTCTATTGAACTTCCAACTTTTACAACTAAGAATTGTGATTTTTCTACATTTGAGTTTGCAATTTACTCCTATTGTCTTATATATAGGGCATTTCTAACATTTTTCACATAGAGTAAGAAAAACCTTAAATCTCATTGATTATATCATAAAATTCAATAATTTTTCAACTCTACCTCTATTTAATATATATAATAACAAATGAAAATAAAGTCAACATATTAATAAATAAAGGGTAAAATTATACATTCATATCAAAACTTTAATGATATGTCTTATAAATAGAACCAAAAAAAAAAATATTATCTCTCTGTCTTATATATAAAATCATAAGAGTAATAAAAATCACTAGATCATGTTTCTGATAGGGTAAAAGCGGTTTGGTCCATAGTAATAATTTGAATACCAATACAAGACAATTGATTAGTCTTTAATGAGTATTATTTACAATTCTTTAAGGGATATTATTTTAAGGAAAAAAAATGCTATATGAATGGTAAAATGGGAAGGGAGAAAAATGATGACCAGAAGAGGCACATGGAGAGCACCCCATTGGAGGAGGGGGGGAAAAAAAGATAGTGTGCCTAGGTCCCCAAAAAAAAAACCCCCACAAAAAACACACGTATCACTCTAAATAATACTCCCATGTCTTTATATATAATTTACTTTTAACTAAATCTTGATATTTAAAAAAATAGTTAAAGTTAATTAAAAGTAATAAATATATAGAAAATATAATTATTTTTTTAAAAGTACCCTTATTTATAAATGAAAGAGAGAAAGAGTAATGATGCAAAAAAAGGAAGCAAGAAAATATATGAGTAATAAATGATATGAGAGAATAAGGGCAAAATGAAAAAAATGCATTTATTATAGAGATAAAGTCAAATGATATTTTATAAAAAGAGATAATCTCATTCAAATAAAAGTACTCATCTAGTCCTATATCTAGGATAGAGAGGGAATATTTGTTTGTCCTTTTTATAAATAATTTCATTAAAGTTTTGATGTTAATGTACAATTTTATCATTCATTTATTATTGTATTGGCTTTATTTTCATTTGGTGTCATGTATATTAAATAGGGGTATAATTAAAAAATTGATGAATTTCATGACAGGATTAATAAAATTTAAGGTTTTCTTTTGTCTTTGTGAAAAATGTTGAAAATCCTTTATATATAATAAAGAAGTTTTTTATATATAGGGACAAAGAGAATAATAATAAGATCTGGTGAATGAATTGTACAACCTAGCAATTGCATAGAACCAAGCCACCACTATTCCATATGTACCACTCTAATCCCTATTATAAGTCATTTTTACCAAAACTTTTGATATTTACTATAAGTTTAATTTTAGGGTATTAAATGAGATTGTTCCAAATTTGTTCCTTTTAATTATAGTTAAAAGTAGAGAGAGAAGAAAGAATTAAAAAAAACGCATTTATAAATTATGGTAAATTTGCAAATTTGGCGCCTAATTATTCTGTCAACTAATTCTTTTTAGTATATAAGAATTAGTTAAAAATAACTAATAATAAAGACTAGATTGTACATCAAATTGCAAAACACATAAGAGTGAGGTGACCAACTAATGTTGATAAAAAAAAACACAGGTTGAGCAACTAATGTTGATAAAAAAAAAGGTTAAGCAACTAATTTATATTTAAATATGAATGAATTTTCTAGCATAATTTTTTCCTCTATAAAGTTGAAGGTCTAAAGTAATATATGTTTTTTTCCTTGAAGCAACCACTATTAGCATTTGGATAAACTATTTTTTAGGGTTAATATAATTTTTAGTTCTTCAAATTTTCAATCATCAAGTTTCAAACTACAAGTTTTTGTACTTTAAGTTTCATTCTATTTAAAATATCAGTTTAAAAAATTTAATAAAAATATAGACAATGTTGCCCTTCAAATGATTTAAAACCCAAGGTTTAAGACTTGAGGGACCAAAATTAAAATGAGAGCAAATTTAATAGACTAAATATTATATTAATTATTTTAATAAAAGTGAAATATAGACCATTTATCAACAAGCAGTACTACATAAATTTTTATATTTAACGGTTCATATAATTTTGGCTCCATTAAAATTTTGATTAAGTGTAACTTAATACTTATATAATTTTTATCTAAATTTTTTGTTTCATATAATTTAATTCTCATATTCTTAACTCTAAAAAATGTGTGGGAAGAACTTTCAACATCCACCAACACAACACTAAAACATTGACTTAAAATTCAATTAAACCTAATTAAAAAATATGAATGTTCATAATTATTTTTAAATAAATAGTGGAGTCAATTTATCAACAAGCACTACTACATAAATTTTTATATTTAACGGTTGTTTTTCTTTATATATGAACGTTTTTAACTGTCATATATTGTTTCATCATATATTTATATACGGTGGTTCAACAATTGAAATTTATTTTCCCTATATATGACGGTTTCTATTAAGGACCGTCATGTGTGCCTCACTTATATATGATGGTTGTTTTGGAACAACCGCAATATATATAACGATTTTTCATAAACAATCGCTAAATATTTCCTATTTTTTACACATAGCAACTGTCAGAGTTTCTCTTTGGTGATAATTCGTACTCATCTGACAAAGAAGTTTATCCAGATCTTTTTTTGCATCCATCTATGCTTGTATACTTTAATTTCTCTTGAGTACACAATAGTATTAATTCTTCTTATTGTCATATATAAGAAGTTGTATGGTGAGAAGTAGTATATATACCAATGCGCTAAAGATTGAAAAAAGTAAACCGCAATTATGAATGGTGTAGAATAGATTGTGCAAGAAAATGTTTGCTCGCTGGAGGATTATGAATTATTTTTAGAGAGGGGCCCTGGCAGATGTTGTGTATAAAATATATATATATATAAGCATGCATATGCACAAGATGATTATAAACACACACACACACATACACATATTAAAACTAACCTAGAGCTAGATAGAGCTGGGAATTCAAGCCAGCCCTTTTAAGCCCCGAGCTCGTCACAGGCTAGGCTTGAAATTTAGAGTCTAAAAATGAAGTCAAGCATAAACGGGCTAGCCCTGTAGGGCCGCAGGCTTAAACGGGCCAAACTTGTAGAGTCGCGGGCCGGCCCATTTAGGCCCGTTTATATTTTTTTTAAAAAAAAGATTTACATAATAAGATTATAATGATGGTTATGGGCATGGAGAAGATAAAAATCACAATGTTATTCATATTGTTTAGTGTTTATTTTATAATTTATGTCGTTATCTAATTA
>JBAGKO010000010.1:24970514-24987665 GCA_037177275.1 Acacia concinna
AACCATGGTGCACAACTTAGAGCTTCAAGATTCGCTTCAACAACCTAAAGAAGAGCGCACGAGGAGCTGAATTGCTGGAACGAATTCGGAAGACCAGCTGCAAAAAAATCAGTGAAAAATAAGAAGAACATAATGGCAATCTCTGCTGAATGCGTGGAAGGAATCGGTGGATGATGGTAAGACTGCAGTGATGGAGAATGGCGTGATTTCGAGAGTGAAGGTGGATGAATGAGATGAATTGCGTATGGTTGATCCCCCCCCCCCAATGCGCAATCCCTGCTTCTTTTTCTAATTGCCAAACCGGGTCGAAAATGGTTAATGGATAGGATTTGGGTCTGGAGCTCCACTTCAATTTGGACCTTCATCTTCCTATTTTTGCAATATAATCCCTCTAGCATTTACTTTCTAGCCCTTAGCTTTGGTATTTTTGTCTTCATTTCCTTCAAAATTCTTACAAGAAATTTGCAACAATTTATAATACCAAAAATCCTCAATTTAAATGCAAGAGAGAATGACAATTATGCACATTATAAGCCAAAATTCATGATTTCCAAATTAATTCCACACAATTCCAATTGGTTCATTTTAATTCATTTAAAGCACAATTTAATCCATAGAAACCCTCTAAATTACATGGTAAAAATATGGATTATCATCATCCTTTTCTCCCTTTCCTTCCTATCTTTGTCTCCCTTATAATAATATTTTTATAATAAATGGAATGTGAATCATTAGATTTTGATCATACGGTTATGAAAGTAGAACAGGACGGGCATGCAATGAAAGGAAAAAAAAACAGAGAGAGAAGCCAAGTTCCTTATATGTAGAACCGAAGATAATATAAGGCATAAGTTATCCATAGTAGTATTGGTAAGAAACGCGAGTAATTGTCAACCCATATTTTATTATTATTTTTATTATTGTTATTATAAATTTTCTTTGTTTTTTTTTCCATTATAATAAATTTTCTAAATAGCATTTTTTTTAAATTATTCGTACGAGTAAAGTACTTCCATGTTCACAATTATTGCACTGAAATAGACAACTCTAACCATGACGTGATCAAGAATTAAATCTCAACATGAAATGGAAGTTTTATTCATCCTTTTAATAAGAGAAGTCTCACTCATAAATAGACATATTAGGCGTGTTGTGTTGTTGTTATCATATAATTTAAATAACGTATATTGTTAATTTATTTTTTTCACCTATATAAGCGTTTGAAATTGCAACTAAACAAAGTGCTAATTAATTTCCAAAATCGCATGTAGGAAAATTCTGATTGCGGCTAAAATTATATATAGTATATAGTAGTAGAAATAATAATAATTTACTAAATGTTATTCACCTGTTTCTATTATTCTTAAGGTATTAAAAACCGGTCCAGTTATTGAATCGGTTGAAACACTAAGTCAAGAGTCAATGGCTCATACCTAGAAGTTAACTAAGGTTAAACCAATGAACAAGTCAAGATTTTAAAGTTATTAGTATAAAATTATAAAAAAAATGATTTTTTTAAAAAAGGATGAACTAGTTCAATACTAGATCAGTCCAAGTTACCCTGGGTCAGATAGGTCTGATACATCACTAGGAAAAAAAAATTACGCAACCAGATAAAATAAAAAATCAGTTTACTGATTTTCAGTTTGAACCGACTATCCGCTCAGTTTGATTTTTAACAAGATGATTATTCTGTATGTGTAGAGAGAAGTAGGATAAATGTCAATTAATCTTGGAACTGAAATGCGCAATAAATTAAATTGAAGAAAATTTTTACACAAATATTGTCAGTGTCCATATCTGTTTATGTAATCAGATATCTTTGTGTGAAACTTGTGGACAGGATAGTGAAGTGACAAATGGCCTAACGGGGACCATTTATTGGATTACAATTATTAAGAAACAAATAATTGAGACGAATGCTGTCGGATCAATCATAGTAAGAAAAAGCAAAAAAAGACGACTTAAATAAGCGAGCGCGCACATAAATGTACACACGCATATATAACTAGTTCTCAAGGACAACAAACGTAGTTACAATTAGTTATATTAATAAATATGTTGAATTTATAAATTTCTTCTAAAAAATATCCTCATTTAATAATTGATCTCAATAATAAATAATTCATCTTAGTGAGCATATAAAGGGAAAAAGTATAAATATTCTAGACAAGTGGCTGTTATTTTTTTTAATAAATACAAGTTATATAACTAATTAAAACAACCTTATAAAAGTCTCATCTAAAAAATATTAGAGGAAGTACAACACAACCCAACAAAGAAGATCAAGAAGTGCGTTGTTGGGTGAATCACTGAAGAGGTTTACAGAACTACATATAGAATGCACAGTAAAATGTATTTTTTTTTTAAATACTATAAAAAGAGTATAATTTGAAATGAAGAATGGATTAGTTAATAACTCCACATTTATATCTATAAATTTTGACTCATAGAATATTCCAAATTAAAAGAGTTCTTTCAATATATATATATATATATGTATGTATGTATATTGTGCTTACATTGCTTCAAGCTGATTCAAGATGTTGCTTCACTCAATTATTTTTCTGGATAATTTATGCAAAAATAAATCATGTTGAAGAGAATCTAAATAAGATACATAGAGACACGATAGGCGGAAAAAAGGGGTATATAATTGGGTTAGAGAGAGAGAGAGAGAGAGAGAGAGAGAGAGGTGGATATGTTCATATAATTAAGAGGAATGTCTACCCACACGCACACATGCAGCTTTTTCACTTTGTTTTAAATTTCCTTCTTCTTCTTCTTTCTTTTTCTCATTTTTCTGATAAATTAAATCATAGTTTGCAATGTACAATGCCACATCCACTTTGCACGAGGGCCTCCATTTGTTCTCTTGTGCTTTTCTTTGTGCCACAAAATTAAATTATCTGTACCTTTTTCTTCCTACTATTTTTTATAAATATAATTTTCCCTAACAATAATTGCACTTTGGTGTAACTTTCTCTCTCTAAATTATATATATCAAAACGTACGCACACATGCATACACACTATGACCTATGCTATATGTGCCTTCACATGTCTATATATATATATATATGAAATTATAAACTACCAGTGGCCTTTTGTTGAGCATGGATTGGTGTCAATTTAGTTAGAGTCTAACGAGAAAGTAACAAAAGTTGACATATATCGTTTTACATTTTCTTGTTTATTTCTCTATTCAATTTGTTGTGTAGTAGATACAGAAAAATCTGGATGCATATGCATTATTTGACTCTTGAAGCATATTTTTAGGGCAAGAGGTAGCATACCTATAAAATTATGTCTAGCTAGCTAGAGATCTCTTTAAAACCAGAGATCTGTCCCTGTTTATTACAACTTCTCGTGGGCTTGTCTTGTAGTCCTAATCTAATGAGATCACATCTAGTAATATATATATATATATATATGCACCCTTTTAAAACGATATTGTTGAGTACATTTGATGCATAGCCAAATATATTGGTTGCTTGTTATGTCAGTTTTCAAAGCAAAATGGTTCCATTTTGAAAATAGTAGTTTCATCGAAGGCAAATGAAAGGGATCTTATACCCTTTGAAGGTTTTAGGTATGCCATTGGATCCTTATGAATAATTGAATTGTCCACACAAAACTAGAACACAATTCGGATTCCAGTTTAGAAAACCAATTATTTCACTGTGTACGTTATAAAAAATAAAAATAAGCTATTAACTATTATTTTTTAAAAAAATGATTTTTTTAACCTAAAAAATTATTTGAAAATTTTAGATTTATAAGGTTAAAACTATATTTGAGTAGTTCAGATCTCACTTCCCGATGAACACCATGATATTCTACGAGTTATTAATGGAATTCACTCCCACAATCTCTCCAATCCTATATTACGTATATCTATCTGGTGGTTATTTAAATTTAATTTTTAAATAAGAAAGTGAAAAATATCTAAGCAAATCAATCCATACTTAATATTATTGAAGTCATCCTTCTTGTAATGGGAATGGGCCTTATTCCATCAAGAGTGGATTAGGTATAACCCGACACCTTTTTAATAAGGTGAATTTTTTAAAAAAATTGTATTGGGAGAGTGGGTTATCTTTTATAAGAGACCTAACAATACTCTTGAATTTTGATTAGGAGTAGTCAATGGACACCAGCTATGTAATTTTAACTGAAAACATTTGATCTTTCGTTTTAGTTTGCTTAGGTATACTATAGTCATCAACTTTTGTCTGTATTGATTTTGATATGACCATATCGTTCATGAACCATCCCATTCATCTTTTATCAACAATCCAACTTTCTATCACTATACTGTGAGTGTACAGCTCAATATTTTTGCCCTTATATATATGTATATGTATATATATTCACTTAATTAGCTTATGTATTTATTATTTATTCCTATTCCAATTCTATCCAATTTTTACTATTTGAAACAATAAAATAAAATAACTGAAGGAATGTTTAATTAAAAAGCTACTATTTTTTTTTTTTTTTGGGGGAGGTGCGGAGGAGAAATATTAATTTGTTTGATGGATTCAGTCCAGGAGATCCCTCTTAAGGTGCACATTTTACTTCCGCTGAATGAAACGGTTAGTTTCGGTAGATTTGGTTTAAGATCTCAAAACGCACCGTTTCATGAGGTCCTAGATACCGCCTGCCTTGCCTCAAGCCATTGGATAACGTAAACCGTTCAGATGAACCCACAAGAGGACTCCATATACACATAGGCTTCCAAGAACCAAGTTAAGGGCCCAATCCTTTCATGAGTTGAATAGAACAAACCCAATGTAATGAAATGTCTTTGCCTCCTGAGACTAATTGACTTCGGATTTTAATTCTCATGAAATTGAAGGTTAATAAAACTCCAATATTTAATATAAAATTTAGTTGATTAACATGAAGAGACTAAAAAACCTAAATAAATTACTTTAAAGTGTTTTTCACAGAAAAACTTTGAAGTGTTTATATTCATTTAACTTCAGGTTATATGTCATCTTTGTATATAACTTTATTAGGGATCAATTTTATTTTAAAAGTTTTTTTAGAAGCAATTTTACTCTAGAAATATTAAATTTGGAGTAATTTTATTCTGATCGTTATCCCATTTAAGTTTAATTGATATATTTGACCATTAGATGCAATTTTTCCTTAAAAGTTAGGGCAATATTGGTTTGAAAACTTTAAGGGTAAAATTACTATTGAGTGAAAACTTTGGGAGCATATTTGTACCTTAACAAAAATGACGTAGACGACACACTAATCAACTAAAGTCAAATTTAACTGAGATAACAATCAAAAGCAAAATTGCTCTAGATTTGACATTTCCGAAGTAAAAATGACCTTTAACCCTTTAACTTATAAAATAATTTTTCTTACTTATAAATTGATATATAATCTAATGAATTTTGCCAACGGATATATAACTTAATCATACATATAAGTGTTCAAAGAGATTGTGTAATATATTCTACAATTAGATAATATATTTAACTTTATTAATCTACCCAAATTAATTAACTAGACCTTATGTTAAAATTGAAAATATACAGATGATGAATTATGTGACTTTGGTTCCCTTCGATGTATTGTAACTTTTGTTATTAAATAAAGTACATATTGCCTTGAGTCTTAAATATAAAACCCAGTTGATTTTTTTAAAAAAATTTTAAAAAATCTAATTAAATTACTTAAAAGCATTTAAATTTTTCGTTTTTCATCAAACTATTTTATTTAACTTATAAACTGATATATAATATAATGATACATAACATATAATATAATTAAGTAACTTAATTACTTTTATTAATCTCTCCACAAAAGCTCAACAGGTATGTATGTTTAGGACTGAAGGGGGTATTACAGATTTTTTTGAACTGTCGTGAGATATGTGTGTAAGTGTTCGCACATGGCTCGAAAATGAGCTCTTGTTCACTTCAATTATTCTATAACAAATTAAAACAAAAATTAAAGGAAATGGTAAGGCAATATTAATGATAGATTGACCTAAATTTCTTTTCATTACAATATATATGCGCACTTAGCTTCGTGGTTCCCACATATCGCATAATGTGTTTATTTGAGATTGCAGCATGCACCCTTGATGATAGGAATCCGAGGATTTTTTTTTTAATATTGAAAAAACGAAGGTTTGTTTGATGTTTCTTTTTACAATATTTTTATGAAGTTATTTTTCAAAACAAGTTTTGAGAAGAAAAAAATTATTTGGATGATTATTTCAAAAATCATATTTGAGGGGAAAAAATATAAAAACTTGCTTGCAATAATTGTGCTTAAAATTATCTTCGGTAAGCACTGAGGAATGGAGACAACATACATGCAAATTGAAACCGACAAGTAGCAAGTTTAACCGTTAAGTGTTGAATGAAGATAGGGCTCTCTGCTTATTGGCCAATTTTACAAAAATAAAAAAGAAAAGAAAACATATTAAACTTGTTATAGTTTTTTTTTATAAAAAAAACAGATATTATTGGTTTTTTTAATTCACAAAATCTGTATTAACTAAAAATTAATTACCATTTCAATCACGATCAAAGGAAAGTTGTATATATACCTAAACATGTTGTAAAATAATTTCAATTATTAGCATACTCCCTATTATGAGCTTCAACCTTAAATTTCTTTCAAAACTATTTAAATTAAACATTGTAACATTTTTATTTCTTGATAATTATATTATAACTCACCATATGGAATCAATGCTTCAAGCCAACGCATTGCCAAAAAGATTCTTGACTTTTATGGTTTGAGTGGCTCCCCACACTTCACAAGGTCAAGCACCCCACCCCATGTGTTATAGGTCCCCATTGCATTTCATTTAGTTTGATACTTGTAGGATTGAGCACGTAGTGCCTTCATTTGTCCCTGCTTGCCAACAGCAGGTCAGCACACTTGGTCCTTATCTCACAAGAACATGAGTTCAAATTTCACAACTAGATACATATACTAAAGATTTCATCGATAATATATAATTGCTAAGAACTCTATAAGTAATTCTATAAGTGTTCTTTAATTTGTTTGTTTCTTAAGACCCGGATCTGATCTAATTCTGACCCTGTTAATCTTTCGGGTTGGACCGACAGGACCCTTATCTAAATTTTTGATAAAACGGAATAATACTTTTTTTCTTTTTCTTTTTTGTGATATATTATTCGCTCTTGGCCTTTTAAAGCCCACATTAGGTAACCCCATGTTAGAGAGAGTACCAAAACCCCATGTGAAGGCTGTGATATTGCTTCATGGGCATAATTATGAAGAGGAAGATGAAAATGAAGCATTTTTGTGGGGCTACCCCTTTTTTGGTATCTCACTGCCTACTATGCATGTTACCCCCTCGTGGGAATATCGTAATCGTCCTTGGTACGAAAACAAAAAACACCCATTGACAAGTACTTGACACTTTATTAATTGTTGCTTTTATACATATATATATAGTATTTGTGAGGCCATTTTCTAGTTGTTTTTTGTTACCTTCCTTTGCTAGCTATTGGCTACTTGTTCCCCAATATTTTCTTATCATCAACCACACATGTACACCACATTACATATTGGCTTGTTTATGCAATTTTCTGGATCCTAATCTTATCATCGATCACATGTATTCTTGAGCTTGACATCTCTTTAAATTGACATCGACTTTCATTAGTTTATTATTATTTTATTTTCTAAAGTTAAGGCTAACTATTTTTCTTAAAAAAAAAATTAACATATGGACAATGATATATGATCACTTCAGATTCTCTAATCGTAAATCGATTGCTAGTTTCGACCAAAAAAAGAAAATAATAATATGATTGCTAGCTGCATATATAGTAGAAGTATACTGAGAGACAATTTTCTGAATGCATGAAAATCACTCGGTTAGCTAGATGTGTGTGTGTGTGTGTGTGTGTAAGGATTTTGGACAATTACAGAAGATGACAGGAGAAAATTTGTATGAGAAAACATTGTTTTTTTTTAATGAAGGAGGGCATTATTTTGTATGCATGTTACTCAAATCTCTTACTCCTTCAATCACATATCCTATATAGAGTTATATAAGAACAAGCATAACTCTTAAACGTATGGTTATATAAGAATATATATATATAACTCTTAAATTATAAAGTAAAAACTCGATCCATCTTTTCATATATATTTATATAATAGCTCTAATTCTTATTAGACTTAGGCCCTGATTCACCAAGTATATTCCAGCACACTCTCTGATTTCTGTCTGTCACACGCACAAATTATGCCCTAAATATAGTCGTTGGTGTGTACAATTTGAGACCTTGATTACTAGTTCACTGAGACAACTTTTATTGCTGCGCCAAAGCTTTCCCTGGCATGCTAGACTCTATATAATATCAGTTAAAAATGTTTAGTTCAAACTAAGTAGTCTTAATCATTACTGTTAGAGAATCTTTAACAGAGAACTGAGTTGTTCTTACTTCTTAAAGTCTGAGTTTGATTAGTGCAAATGCCCACGGGATCAAGCTGACTTAAGAGTCCGAAATCAAATTCTGAGTTCATGCTTTATTCAAAGTCTATAATCTCATAGTAAGGACAATAAAAAGAATTGTGATTTTTTTACACGCTATAGATGTAAGAATTTACTGACATGTCAGATGGTTACAAATTTTTCAACATGTCAGAGAGTTAATCACGGCTTTAAAGTGTCCTTTCATAGGCTCTTCTCGCTAATTAACTGTTGTACAATATTTCGTACAAATCAAGGGTTTAATATATACAGCAAATTTTCAATGTGTCAGAGTTACTTACGACTTTTAAGCTGTCCTTTCACATGGACTCTTGCAAAAGTTATGATCATCATATATGTGTGTGTGTAAGTTAATCGATCATCTTTTTGAAATAATAATAATAATAATGGTTCCAATAAGAATCTTGGGCTAATCACTGATGAAAATTTGACCTCTCAATCAAATCCAAATAAGGTTGTCTCTGCAAATCACTGTCTGGGGTTTCCAAATTAAGATTTGAAAAATCGTTAAAAATAATAAAAAAGCATGTAGTACAAGGCCTGGCTTGCTGTTCTTCGATTCAAATGATCAATTCACAATTCATACTGAAAATGATTGGTTTTGAAGCCTATTGCAAATTGATTCCCTCATGAAAATGATATTTCCCATCCACTTTCACATTTTAGAGGCTGTTTGCGTTGTGAGGGTAGCGATGGAAAGTTTTTTATAAATTAGATTTTTAAAAAAATTGAAAAAGTGAGACTATAACATTTTAATTAAGAAAAAAAACTAAAATAAAAAAGTAAAAAGAATTAGTTAAATAAAATTCAATCCCATTTCTCTAACCCAAATTCTTCGTACAAAGCATGCCTTTAGCTTCTAGGGAGTGGATCCTCATCATATGAAATTTGATAATAAATTCATTATAACTAGTAATTTGTTTTACTCCCTCTATTACTATTTATTAAACTTTATCCATTAGTTTTCATAACAAGAATCATTACAAAATTTAATAAAGTGAGTCGTATTATTTATATCTCTTAATTAATTAAACAGTGTAATCATAATTATATATTATCAATTTATTTAACATATGTACTATCCTTGTATGAAGTTTGAAAAATGAATTGCATTGTTAGGACTTAATATTAATTATAATTATAGTGCAACTTATTTTATATTTTTTATTACACTAAGCATGTTTTTTTATATATTATTACACTAGCTCTAAACTATTATAGAAAAAACTGGATCAAACCTACCAGTTTTAATTGAAAACCTATGAATCAGCCACATGTTTAGTTCAATTCAATAGATTTTCTTCGGGTGAACCGAACCAATCAACCTGATTTGACTTGATGGTGATTTGGACCAATCTGGGGTTGAACTAGTTCACCCGTTTTATTTTTGTTAAAAACAATTATTTTCTTTAAAATTTTATACTAGTAATTTTATACTAGTAATCCTAAAATTTTTATTTTTTTTCACTAGTTTAGCACTAATTTAATTATCCAGTTTGAGCCACTGATTCATGATCCAGTGTCTCGATCGATTCAATGACCAGTCCGATTTTTAATACTTTACTCAAAACTAGCGCAGTTAATAACCTACAATTATGACCTACAAATTATCGATTAAATTAAAGTAAGAGAAAGGCCTATAATATAGCCATAATAAAAACTGTCATATAGATCAATAGCCAAGAAGGCCTTATTGTTTGGTGAAGTGGTGACCAGGTGAGCGGGCATTGCCTGCAAATTGAATAGGAGTAATATATATATATATATATATATTGTTATATACATGGAATTATATATATAATATATGTAGCTTTTTGATTCTCTGATTAGTTCCACTTGAAATTTAATAACAGTCTTTTCTTGCAGGCCATTATTAGTACAGGAAAACATGGGGAGCACCGGAGCCCAAAGCAGCATCCTGAGTTATTAATTTAGCTATCATGTTGACATCATTCTTATCGACACACCAAATGGATTTAGTGCTTTGGAATATATCATATATAAACATTCTTATTATATATATATATATATATATGTATATATATGAACAGTCCCATTATATTTTTCCTTTTATTTGAGGAAAAATATCGCATAATATTGTGGGAAAAAGTAATTGAATTGGTGACTTAAAATTAATGGTGATTTTTATTAATTGAAAACGAAAAGCTGAACTTTTAGAAATGGATAATTATAGATTGAACAAAAGAAGCAAGGAGTGAATATAACACAAAACATAAATACGGAAGTTATTTAATTCAATATTTAAGTTACTTTTTGTCGTGAGGCTCTTACTATTGTTATAAATTAAAAAAGTAACGGTCTTGAGTTATTTTAACAACTGTGACTTTTTTTTTCACATTTTCATAATTTGACGTATTTTGGGTAAACGTTCAAGGTATTCTTGCACTTCTATCCTAATATCAATTTGGTATTAAATGTAAAATCTATATCAATTTATTTTATTTATAAATTTTATTTTAATAAAATAATTTTCGAAGTTTTGGGTTCAATTATGTTTTGTGGTCCAAATTGTTTCCCTGGGATAGCCCAACAGATCTTTTAACAAACAAGCCTGAATCATTGTCATTTGTCAGTGACTCAGTGTTTCAACTAAGGGCCCAAAAATAAATGAGGTTCCAATAACATTTCTTTACCTGAAGGTTCCAATAATTAAACCATTATTATTTGTGTGGAAGAATTAGAAGGCCCACTTATTGTCATTATCATTAATAAATTAATTTTTTTATTAAGTTTTCTTAAACCAAAAAATTTGAAATAATGACCCTACATTTGGTGATACAATGAAGACTTGACAAGAAGCTGAGATGCCAAAAGGATTTCCACATGATGTAGCGATTATTAAAATTTTGATTATGATATGAACTAAATTTTAATTTATTGGTTCTTGTATTATATTATTTTTCTTTATGATTTATTCAATAGTAAAGTGGTCTTCAAAATTTTAAAATTTATAATCCGATCATCATAATTTAGATTATTTACTATGTAATTTTGACAATATATTTTTCATAAACGTATATTAATTTTACTATATAATCCATTTATATTTATTTTTAAAAATATTTTTTCACAAACTTGATTAATATATATATATATATATATATATATATCATGCATCTTCAAAATAGTAAAAGGTTAAAATATGGGAGAATCCTATATAAATCCAGTTGAAATACCAAAAATCAAATTTAGACCTCCATTTTCAACAAATTATTAATAAGGCCAAGTGGCTTAATTAGGAATTTCTAAATATTGTTAAATAACCACATTGCCCCTTCAAAGTCATCTCTTCTTTCTCAAATCACCTAGTGGGCTAAATTCAGTTCTCTATGTGCTCTCTCAATTTTAATTAGTTATGATTATTAGTGTATTAATTAAAAACGAACAAAATTTACTCCATAATTTGACTGTAATTCAATGTTTATTAATAGATACATCAATTTTCATTTAGTTTTCCTTTAGAAGAAAAGACAACTCTGTTGTATATAGAACCAACCTAGAGTAATGGAATAAGTTAAATTCCCCAACCATCACCACTTTTTTTATGAAACATAAGAATGAATTTACCTATTATATTTTTATATTTATATAATATATTTCTGGACAAAATTATGTTTTGTGATTATATAATATATACAAATTTGTATAATATCAATAAATAATATAGTTTTTTTCTTAAAAAATATAGATATATTCTATTATTTATATTATATCTTTGTCGGACAAAAATATTTGTTGTGATTATATAAGATATATACTAAGTTGAATAATTTTGTTACCATAAATAGTATAGGCGTATTCAGAAAAAAAATCAATACAGTATATATAGATAAATATTAGTTTTTTTTTATAAAAACAAATCATAAAACTAACAAACTAACTAAAAATAAGGAGAAAAACTTAATTAAATCGCATAGAAATAAAAAAAAGGCTACATGTACATTCATTTCCTTTTTTAATTATAGGAGGGTATTAAAGTCTTTTAATAACATTCAAAAATCCATAAAGCCTCATTAATAAATTTTTAAAAGTGTAGGCCTGAATTTAGATTTTGACATTTTAATTGGATTTATTCAGGATTCTCCCTTAAATAACATTGATAAATTTTCAATGCCAATACTAAATTGAAAAATTATATTAATTTTTTAAAATATATAAATTACATGATTAATGAAAAAATTAAAGAAAAAAATTTAAAAATATATAATTATTTATTCTAGAACAAAAATAAATTAATGTTATATTTGCCAATAGGGACTTGTTATTAATGAGTTGGAGTACATAAGTATTTCTATATACATATATATGGAGGGGAATAAAAGAGAAGAAAAGCAATGTTGCCGCTTACATTCCCATTTATAAGGACATAATTTCAATCTACAAACAACGACAAGGAATTCCCGGCCAAAAAAATAAAAAAAGAAAAAAAAAAGATTCAACACATAGACTATATTACAATACCAAGGGCATAAAATACCATTCAAAGCATATTGAATTAAAGTCATACGACAAGATTGAACATAGAAACCTGATATAGTTTATACACCTGAAGATATTAATTAAAATGTGAAATCTGGATCTCGAGGATGAATATATATTCAATTATCTTTTTCCCTAAAGAAGTGGTTGATCGCTGGCATGACTTCCGGTGGCCGTGTTCGGAGGAACCTCCTCAGGCCATGTTCTGCATATCTCTCTCCCTCCTCTGCATTTTCCAACACCCCCATGCTCCGATGAGCCTTGTTAACCCTAAATATATATAGTTCAGAAGAAGATGAAAAATCCGTTTGGTTTAATAATAATATTATTATTAAGTGAATCTATGAATAAATTATAATATAATGAATGAAATTAATATACCTAACGTCAGGATTTAAGAAAATATTCCTTGTTAGCTGAAACACGCACATGCCCGTTACGAACGTCATCGCAGCCAATAACGGATACACCTACACAACAAGAACATCCAATATTTCGATATTTCTTTTTCTTCTTATGTTTTTTTTTTCAATAAAAAACCAAGAATATAATTTATACAAAGGTACACTTATTTTTTGGCTAAATTGTGAGACAGACTGTGTTATTTATTTTCTATTTTTTTCCAAGTCTGGCTGTCAATGGGTCATGATGAACTTCTCTGAGATATAAGCATGCAACGCAATGTATGAATGTATGATAAATGGTCAAACTATTTTTTAAATTTTTTTATCTGAAAGTAAAAATTATAAATAACAGACGAGATTCAACAGTATAAAAACATATATCGTTAACAAATAATAAGAAATGAAAGCCTGCACACCATTAATACTAACGACCAAAAAGGAAGAAGAGAATTTAATTAATGATTAAGAGAGGGGTTAGGTTAAATACCTCAGGTTTCATCCAACGCCCCATTTGACAAAATGACAAGCTTTTGCTGCTTTTTAGAACTGCCAAAAAGTTCTTGTACAGGCCAATGAAGAAGATGATCGATTACTATGTCTTTTTCTTTCTCTTACGATCTAAATTTCTGTGTGCTCAGGTTTATTTATAGGGTTTGTAAATTAACTTAGAATTTTGTGATTTAGCCAACTTGGTATTTCATTCAAATATATTGTTTACTGTGGGCTATGCAAAGAATTTGACTTTTAAGCAAAACCAGGGGCTCGGCCTCATGTTTTTAGTATTTCGTTTTTGTCTTTGATAATGTGGAAAAATAATTAATATTAACCTTAATAGACTAGGTATATAGTGTTTGACCCGGAAAGATGACGCTATCAATGACTAGAATGTTCCATTTGGTTTGGAATATTCAATGCTCATAGAAATGTGTGATTGGCAAATTAAACAACGAAAACCAGACCGCAGTAACATTTCCGTTGTTTAGAGAAGAAAATGAATTCCATTGTTTCTTTCGATTATAGTCTATTTTGCTTTGTATATTATTTTTCCGAATTCCAAAGTTTTCAACAAGGCAAAAAGATATGTATATGCGTTGGTAAATGAGGATAAGATCAAAAATTTGACATATTGGTATATGTGAGTGACCCCAGAAATTAAAACAATGGTATTGGTACATGTATCCAAAGAAAAGTATGAATACATAACACATTCTGTTATGACTTCATTTATTGGTTTATGTTTTCCTTTTAAATATGTTCGCGTTTTCACTAACACCACTTTTTTTTTATGGCTATTTGACTTACTTATTCCTTTAGCTTTATATATAAGACACTTTTAATATTTTCTACACAGATTAAAAAAAACTTTAAATTTTATTAAATATACTATAGAATTTAACAATTTTTCAACTCTACCCTTATTGAATATACATAACACTAAATTAAAACAAAGTCAACACAATAATAAAAAAAATGATAAAATTATACATCAACATTAAAATTTTAATAAAATGTTTTATAAATAAGACAAAAAAAATTTTTCTCTCCAGGACGAGGAGTATATTAAAGGATTGGCAGGTTCAACTTGGGATAGCTAGCTCTCTTAATGGTTTTTTTTTTTTTTTTTGGGGTGCTTGTATAGCATTTACACCCGTGGGTGGTTTTCACTCATGGCGATCAAAACATTCAGATCCATTGCCTACGTAGAAGTTTGGGCCCAAATTAAAAGAAACTACATGCTTATTAAAGTTATCGAATATGAAAAAAATCATAAGAAAAAGGATGGACAACTTCGTTTATTAGACGGGCTACTTTTGAAACCCAGGTCGCAAAGCGGGCTTTTGATATTTGAGCCTCGTTCAACAGCAGAGAGCCCAAGGCTGAATAACTGGAAATGGATTCTCTAAGGAGATATCATAATTGCGGCTAATCGGATTGAACAGGATGATTTAAATTTGATTATTTGAAAAATATATAAAAATTAATTTAGACTATTAAAATATGATCTCAATGGTCTAGAATTGCCATGGAGATTAGAAAAACCAAGTCAGGTTGACCTATTTATTTACATTATGTAACTTGTTAATATGCATGTAATAACCAGTACCTTAAAGTATTTTTTTTAAGTGTGTTTAGTGTTTTAAAGTAATTTGTGATTTTAAAGTATATTTGAAGGTGCATCACCCCTAAAGTACTTTTTGTACAATTTTTCACTTAACAATTTTTATAATTTAGTGTGGTAGTTACATCTAAAAAAGGTATTTCAAGATGCTAGATGGACAAAAAAATTAGTTTATGATATTGGACACACTTAAAAAAAAAAAACTTCATGATGCTCAGTGCATTAGAAAAATACTTTAGAGTTCTCTTTTAGGGTGCTAGGTGCACCTTAACCCTTTGTCTAAAGTATCTCTTTTAATAATTTATATTAGAAACTAGGCCATTGATGGAGAATCCATAAAATATGCAATCAATAAGGAGAGTTTAGGAAAAATATTATTCCCTTTAGTCATAAATATAGAAGCTAGTTATTAAGGGGGTTTAGTTTGGTCATAAATGTAAAACCTTAATCTACTTTGTTTCTCAACTTTATAATTTTTCATCCAAAATACTTTATCAATTGTATATATTAAGAAGTTTCTATCAAGGGATACTTCCAAATACAAATGACTCAAATTTTTTACTGATTGAGCATTAATAGTTTTGGTTCAAATTTTATGAATATTTTTATTTTGCTTCCTTATTTTTGTTAGTCTTTTGAATACAAAATTTAAAAAAGGATTATTCATATGATTCAGTTGGTTTAATCAATGATACATTATAAAATATTTTTTTAATTTTATTGCATATGCACGTGAATGACGTGAGGACAAACAAATGTAAATGCTGGTTGGATTGAAATCAATCTCCTTATAATTATTTTTCTTTTGTTTATTGTGAAGAGAGTCTTTTAGATACTAATTGTCCATATGGCACAACCAATCACTAAGTGAGAGATGATTTTACAAAAAACCAAACTTGTTTTGGTCATTCTTTTTAGGGTAAAAGGGCATATATTTGCCCTGGAAGTATACAAGATAGGGCAAGATCGCCCTAGAAGTTTCGTGTGGGGCATATTTACCCTGGAAGTAGAAACATTGGTAAATTCCCCCTTCAGCACACATGGCGTAGATGTCCGTTTGCCACGCAAGACAATCTACCACGTAGGAAGCCACATGGATTACAGATGGTACTGGTAAGGCAAGAGTGGTTCAAAACAGAGATATGTGGCATCTGAAATGGTCTACGAGGGGGTTGAGCGACGAGGTTGAGCAGTAGAGGAGGAAGTGAGCGGCGAGAGATGAAGTTGGTGAAATAGGGTTGAGCGACGAGGTTGCGGAGGAGCAATGGCAGAATCAGTGACAGGTTCTTCGACGAATAGAAGTAGAAGGATGGTGAATGTTGTCAACCGTGCGAGGAACGAGGTGAACAATGAGGGTTTGGAAAAGTCATGTTACTGTGGAGTGTCCTCTCCTCTTCGTACTTTATGGACAAAGGTGAACCCAGGGAGAAGATTTTATGGTTATAGGAATTACCAACAGGTATGTATTTTTTGTTGACGTATGAAAAGTTTGAGTTTTGTTTTGTTGTTGCATGGAGTATTGATTCGATTGTGGCAAATGTACAGGGTGGGTGTGGATTTTTCAGATGGCATGATGAGGAAATGGGTGAGAGGTCTACACAAGTTATAAATGAGTTACTA
>JBAGKO010000010.1:24987765-24997901 GCA_037177275.1 Acacia concinna
TTGAATTGGGGTTCTTGATTAGCCTATAAAAGGGGGATTAACCTTTGTTTAAAGATGGATTGGACTCATGAGATTTCACAGTACAGCAACCTGAAACCCTAATATCCCAATTCCTCTCAACTCCATAACCCTACCTTAAGCCCTAAGCCTCCATCCACCAATTTTCACCCTATCTATCCACCATAAATCATCAATCCACCATTTTCCTCACCAAACCTAAACAATCTCTCATAGATTCAAAGATCAACAACGATTGCAGGAGATTTGAAGCCATAAAAAGCTAAATCTCTTAGCCTTTCGGTGATGGAAGACGAAGCTTAAACTTCAAATAACAACCAGATGAGTAGATTTTAGTCTATATATTTTTCCCTTCATCTTTGTTGAATATAAGGAAACTAAAATTAAGTTTGGTTTTATATTCTTAATAATGTCAAGATTTTTGAATTATTTGGCGTGGATTTTTTTTCTGCCAGTCAATATTTTAAAAAGGCGGCCTGGATTATTGAGTTAAAAAAAAAAAGTAAGTCTTTGTTTTCATTTTTCAACCTATCTGATCAGAAGTAAAACTAATGAAATAATAATTTAAACAGCAGCGACAACAAACATAAGAAGGCGATAATCTTAAAAAAATTTTATTTGAGAATACTTGACAGTTTATCACAAACCACAAAATATAAAGAGGAGGGATTCTTTAAGAAAGTTTTATTTTACTATATTTAATAGTTTTCAAAAAAAGAACCGTTATGCATTGTTTAAGAATATTTAACGGTTAAAATTTATAATGATCGTATATATGAATACTGGATTAGTGAAAAAAAAATTATTTGACAATAATTGACGGTTCTTCAAAATGGTTAAAAATAATAATTTTCATATGTAAGAAGGCGTAAAAAAAACTCTCTGATAATAATTTACCTTTATTTGACAATAATTCAAGGTACCATTATGTATTATTTAATAAAACTGAATAGTTAAAAATGATAATCCTCAAATGTAACAATGTAAGAAGGCGGGATTTTGAAAAATGTCAAATATTAGGAGGTATGATTCTAAAAAAATTTATTTGATTATACTTACAATCATTTCACAAAGAATTATTAATTATTCTTTGATATAATAATATGATATTCTGAAAAATGTCAAATATTAGGAGGCGTGATTTTGAGGGGGGAAAAGAATATTTGATGCAACTCTTCCAATTTTCTTTCTCAAACATTTTTTGAGTTTATCTCGAGTCTCATGCTCTTTTTTTCATGGGTTTTGCTCTATCGTTGCAGGACACTATCACAATTCTTCCCTCTGCAGCTCCTTCCTCTCGTGATTCCTCTTCATTTAAGCTTTCATATATTAATCCCATTAATGTTTTTAGTTCCAATATATTTTTTCAATTAACGTTTTTATTTTAGTTTATTAATATATATAATAAGAACTAGCTAGTCGAGACTCAAGATCGCGGGTGGGGATTATCTAAAAAGAAGAATCACAGATCAGAAATGATATCTAATTCATGATGACGTCTACTGGTTTGGAGATAAAAATAGAGAAACAATGCAAGATAAAAGTAGAGCATGGAAAAGAATTGGCTCATAGTCTATATAAGGTTATGAATTCAAATTTCACTGCTGATATAAGGACTTTGTTTATAGGCGATCTCTAAGTACCTCTGTAAACGTTTTTTGAGCCGGGAGGCATACCCTGACCCTAGTGAGCCCCTGGACCCAACTCACCTAAACTTTCTACTATAAAAAAAAAAGAGGTAAAATGATAAATTTTGGTTATTGTTACTTTATTGTAGTCATGTAGTGAAAATAACTCTGATTACACTAGATTATATAGACTAAAAACAACTAGCCTTTTTTTTTACCAGTAAAACAACTAGCATTTAACTTAATAAAACAACATGAATAATAATAAAATTAATAACATTTTTCTCTAAATTTTTAGCAACTAGTTAAATGAAAATCTACGTGAATGTTGGTTAATTTCTTCATTTTGAGAATCTCGTGTTCCTAAACTTTAGCAGTGCAAATGATATGTTGAAATTAGATTTGTTAAATCAGGTTTTGAGATTTGTTCAAGTTTTTATAGTTCTCAGTGATTACTATATTATTATTTTCATATTTATATTATAAAATTTGCTCAAATTTTTATATTTACTTATTTTTATTATATATATATATATATTATATAGCTGTCATATTTATATTATCTTTTGCAGTTAAAGGATATGTGGTTGAAACTCTGGGAATACCGATACATGATCCATAAATAATCTACAACAAGGCATTCAATAATATTGTGTAATTTTTATTAATATATTTTCTTTAAGAATTCAAAAATTTATAAGATAATATTATATAGGAAGAGTGTTCAAGTGATTTTAAATTGTATGATAATTGTCTATAATATCTTGAATTTTGAATAATATAAATATAATTTTTATTTAGTATTATTATCTTGTTATTATCAATAATTACATAATTTCTTATATATATAATAAATATTAACAGTAAAGCTAAATAAAAAATAATAGAAAATAACTATATATAATAAGAAAAAATAAATTCTTCATCGATAGTTGTTAACAAAGAATTGTTAAGTATATCCTCAATACATTATGGGAAATTATAATAAAGGATTTAGGAAAAATAATACGTATTTATTATGAATGACTATAAAAATGATAATCATTTTGAAGGTCCATAAAACATTAAAATACATAGACTAAATTGCCCTTAGCTAGATTTCCTATCTTCTATATCTAATTGAATCAGGAGGTATTTTTTCTACCTGAAAATCTGGAGTGATTGGTGGTTAATAACAAAATATATGCTAATTCAAATAACTTAATTCTTTTTCCATAACATAACTAATTTCCTGATGCTAAGTTAATTAGCATCTCTATTGCTCCAGGCCAGGTTCTCGTTTATCATAAATAGTTGAAGCCAATGCCTTCTTCTCACTCGATCTTGATATTATTCTCACTTTAGCAATGACCTATGAGCACTTTCTCCAAGAACTTGCCATAGAACTTCTATCATTACTGCTAATTTGGTATCTGCTTTTCCGGATGCACCACGTGAGCATAATAAAAACAAATATTACACAAAATTGGGAGCCTCTAGCGGTGAAGACCAGATCAAAGCTGTTGGATGTTTTTTTTTGTTTTTTTCTCTTTCGTAATCAACTCTCGGAAACATTAATTTTCTAGATCATCATTATTTTTCACCTGCCTATGATCTTAACACGTGATGCCCCACCAATTAAGGTAGGCATTACATACTTACATACAAGAGATAAACATGAATGATGAATATCAAGGAAAAGGTAACACCAAACAATTGGAAAACTTGATAAACAGATACAAATTTCTTGAAGCTAACTAATCAATAGCTTTTGATCATCCTTGAATAATGCTTTAATCATTGATCTCTTATAGTTGCTCTATCACAACGAGAACCTCTCACCTGAAAAGCCTAAATGTCAAAATGATAAAGATGGGGAGAAGAGGATCTATAGATAACACAGGGGCAATTTAATTTATTTATTTTAATGTTTTAATTTTTGGTCATTCAAAACAATTACCATTTTTATGGTCCTTCTTAATAAATATTATTTATTCTAGGTCCTTAATTCTAATTTTTTCCATACATTATTGTTATTAACAAATAATTTTTAAATATGCCATCAATACATTATACTTTTTAACAAAGAACCGTTAAATATGCCTTTAATAAATTAAACATCGTTCGCAAAAAATCTTTATGTCATCAAGACGTTATGGTTTGGAACTATTAAGTATTTACACCAATAATATATAATGCCACCATAAAAAATGATCTGGAGCTGTGATATATTGTAAAAAATAACTATGATAAAAGACCTTTTTTTGTAGTAGTAGTAGTAGTGATCTCCATCAAATTTATCATTTTTTTGCATAATTGATATCAAATATCTAAAATTTCCACTCAAGGGATGATTTGATTTCACAATTTAACCTTCAAATCACTTTTCACTTGTCACTTGTCAAAACTACAATATGAATACTATGTCTTACTTATACTTAGGACAAACACTTTGACTTCAGGGTCTTCTACATTATTCAAGTTAAGAGTTAATCTCTTCTCTAACTCTACCCAAAAAATGAGGATTGTGTTTGGCCTTCCATAGCCAATGTAAGACTCTGTCAGATCTTAATGACAATAATGACATGATAATTAAATAATAAATAACTATATGAATATATAATTATTGATGTAAGAAATAAATTCATAAGAAGTTTAGTTTTCAACACAATAATATTGGAATATATGAAGTTTTTAATGAAATAACACCTGAGTACACATGGTTTGAAATTATATTGAGTTTTTTTTTGGGTATGGTCATTATATATATATATATATTAAATGTTTTTAAACTTTTATTGTCATGCATAAAATTCATTTTATTTTCTTAAAACTGTTTCAATTCCTAATCTAACTTTAAGTTTTGGTTAAGTGATGGTTCAACTATGGTCTAACCCGACTCACCCATGGCAACAGGGCTTTTTTCCCCCCTTTTAAAATCCAAATCGAGCCATTAATAAAATCTAGTCTAGTCTTTGGTGGGATGCTTTAATAATTGCTTCCAATTTTGCATTAAATTTTTTTGAAAGAGTTTAATGTATGATGTTAAAATTATAAAACCAGCTAGATAATACTATGGTTAGCTTAGGTTATAAATTTTAAGGGGGAAAATAATAGAATAATAACTTTAAAATAACAAAAATTCAAATAAGGTTTGTCACCAATGAATTGATAAAGTAATGACAAAATTAAGGGCTGAACAAGGAGCTCGCAACCTGGTGAGCCTACCCAGAACCCAGTGAAAGTAGCTCGTTCTGAGCCTGCCCACAACCCAATGAAAGTAACCCATTATGAGCCTGCCCAAAAAGCACCCATAATGAGTTGGGTTATGTTAGATAATATATTTTGATGATAACTAAACTCAGTATGATTTGAAAATGTGTTTAAGTTGCCTTGAGGTAAAGGGAAATTACTTGAGGAGATGATCTTGAGTAATGTCTATTTAGTGAATTTGATAAAAGGTTTTGAATCATTTAAAGTTGATTTGATTGCAAAAGGTTTGCAGTCAAACCTCGAGGTTTTAAGGAAACCTTGAGATTTGAACACCTTGCCACAACAGCGAGGTTTGAGCCAAACCTTGCTGTGAGCGATGATTGACTGCAAACCTCGAGGCTAGACAGTAACCTCGAGGTTTTAGTCTCCTCTGCTCAACTGCAAGGGTTTAAACAAATCTTGTCGTTGGCACAAGGTTTACTCAAAACCTTACAGTTGGTAAGGATGAACTCAAACCTCGAGGTTAGGTGAAAACCTTGAGGTTTCAAGCCCCTCGCTCCTATTGCAAGGTTTATGGCAAACCTTGTTGTGGGAACAAGGTTTGACCAAAACCTTGTTGTTGGCAAGGTTAAACCCAAATCTCGAGGTTTCGGGCCCTTCCAACAATAGCAAGGTTTGGGTGAAACCTTGCTGTCTTGAAGAAATGATGAAAACCTTGAGGTTAGTCCATAATCTCGATGTTTGACCAAACCTTAGCAACTCAGCAAGATTTCTCTAAAACCTTCCCTTGCAATTCGAAACCTTGCCGTTGGGTTAATACCAGACAACCCTTAAGGTTAGACATTGATCTCGAGGTTGGTAAGTACTCATAACTTAGTCCTTACATTCTTGCTTTGCTCACTTATTTGTGAAAACTCAATACCTCATGGTTCGGTTACAAACTTCAAGGTTCAAGCAAACATCTGAACTACAATTTTCTTGCACAAACCTTGAATTAAGGTTTAAAATTCAAGGGTAAGAACTAATATGCTTAAACCTTAAGGTTAATTTCAAACCTCAAGATGATTTCAGTTTGTGAAATCCTGGAGGACAAATTTCTCTCAAACATTCTATGTTAATTATTGAATCAAAATCCTCGAGTATGATTATCTCTTATGATTGAGGGTACCATGAAACCTCAAGGTTATTTTGAAAATATAGTTTTCCAGAAAACAAAGCATCATAGCATAAATTCCTTGAATCTCTCTAGTAACTGTTTTATTAATACACACTTGTTTCTAATTTTCATAAATGACTTCTATTATGTATTAGAACAGGTTGTAATAGTCTCAAATGCCACACGAGCTCAAATCATCAAAGAACAACCATTATGTCAAAAGCATTTAATGCTAAACCAAAATTTGCAAAGTTTCAACTTATCAACATTCTCTTGCTTCAACGGCTATATTTATTACTCAGAGAAGAAAAACCATTATCTCTCAACGGAAACAACCTAGACGAATGATGAGAATATAATGACAACAAACTGAACATCAATGATCATCACATCCTCGGACAATATAAATGCTCAATAATTTATGATGGCAACAACTAATGATAAACATGAAAATTTATTAAGAGTGCTGCATTCATTATAGTCATTCATTACTATTCTTCAGTGTTGATCATTTCAATTCTTTTGAGATAATATTTAGTACGTTCTGAAATTCATTGTGAGACACTCAAAGTAAAGGGACTTTGAGTGGGGACTTGGATTGCACATTGTAAGGGGGAGTGATCTATTAAAGTGTCAATTGAGTATGTATTAAGGTGCTAAGAGCCCATTGAAATCTTGGAGGATAGTGGAACTCAGTGGTACTGAGAACTGGACGTAGGTCGTGAGCTTTTGACTGAACCAGTATGTGTTATCTTTGAGCCTTCAGGAAAATTTTTATAAAACCCAATTCGCACGCTCTTGGTGTAAAGCTTGTCTCAAAATTTGGTATTAGAGCTAGACTTCTTATTTAAAGGTTTAACCATATGAGAAGAGATCAATGACAAGATTAGGTGAAAATATTCTACCCCGACGGAGCTTCTATCACAAGGCCATTAGGTTTCAATGGAGAACACTATGCTTTTTAGAAAGCAAAGTTCAGAGTGTTCGTAATGGCAATGGAGTATGGTCTTTGGGACGTGATTGAGAGTGGTAATTATGTTCCTATGAAGATGGAAGGTGAAATCAGGGTAAAAAAGAAGCCAATAGAGTTTGACGAGGAAGATGGAGATTAGTCACCCTCAACAACAAAGCTATTCTTATGATACAAAGTGTTTAGGTAATTCCTAATCCATATTCTGGTCTCTTTTGGGAGTTGAGGATCACTTTCATGTACCTATATATTTCTCTACTTCCATATCTACAAGTAGCCTACTATAAATATTTTCAGTCCTTGTGTTCCTCTAACTAGGTTGTTGTTTTTGTCCAAGTTTTGGTTCAACCATTCATTCCATTCTTCATTGAAGAATTGTGTTTGCTAGAAAATTAATACTAATTGCTTCCATGTATTGCTTGCATGGGTGTAGTCTTGGAATGCATGTATGATGGTTTCTTTTGTACTTTTACATATGTCACAAACATTTGAGTTCTCATTCTAGCAACTCGTGATGCTTTTTTTGGCTAACTGTCATGCCTAGTTTGCCACATAAAAGTGCGTATGCGCTCAAGTGTCTTGAGTTTCCATATCGATGTCCACTATCTAAGGATGCCTCAATGTTCCTCCTTTCTATTAACCCATTCATAGGCACTCTTAGTTGTGAACATTCCATTAGCCGTTAATTTCCATTTGATTATATCATGCTCTTCTTCAATACATGGCGGTGTTATGCATCTACTCGTCTCTTTCACGTGTTCTGGCAGTGCATCTACTAATTGCAATAGGTCCCATTCCCCACTTTTTTTACCAGCAAGTTAATCATGAAGGCTCTGTTTATGCTTCTTATCTCTCTTGATAACTCAATCAGTGGGGGTAGAGTTTCTAGCCATTTGTCAAACCAGACATTTGTGCTTCTACCATCTCTCACTTCATGGTACAAATTTTCTTGAAATATGTTCCATAGCTTGGTGAGTACTATCCATAGTCGAGAGTCTCTTGGTTTCCTGGTCATACTCCCTTTGTTTCCTTCCTCTCTGCTATACTTTCCCATTATTACTTGAACCCAAAGTTCATTTGGGTCCTTCCACATCCTCCATAGTAATTTCATGAGGAGGGCTTCATTCATGTGGTTTAAAGACTTAATGCTCAGACCTCCTCTCTCCTTTGGTTTGCTTATTGTATCCCATGACACGGCATGCCACCTCCTTTCTTGCCTCTTCTCTCCCTAAATAAATCTTCTTTGTAGTTTTTCCATATGCTCTAATACCCCTTGTGGCAATTTGTTGTGTTGCATATGATAAACTGCCATGAGATTGGTTACTGATTTCACCAACGTTTCTCTCCCAACAAAGGACAAGCCAACCTCCTTCCATCCCTGTAATCTTGATGCCACCTTTTCTACAATTGTGTTGTTTTTATCTCTTCTCCTATTTGGAAATGCTATATTGTCTCTAAGGTAGCGCCACAGGTCTTCAACTTATTTGAATTGGCTTAATTTACATATCTCCTATCTTTTTAGAGCACACGTGTTCAGTGAGAAGAATATGTTGGTTTTCTCTTGGTTGATTTTATGTCTAGACATCTCTCCAAACACCTACAAACATTGTAAAATAATTTGAATTTTCAGAATTTCTGCCTCTGCAAAAATAACAAAATTGTCAACAAACATCATATGAGATATTAAGGGGCCTTTACGACAAGCTCTCAGTCCCTTCCATTTTTTCTTTCACTCTATCATGTATAAGGTGTGTGAGTTTTTCCATTCCAAGCACAAAGAGATAAATGGAGAATGGGTCCCCTTGCTGAAGGCCTCTGGTTGGGTACAAATGGTCAAGTTTTTCTCCTCTAGCCTATTGGAGATATTTTTCAGGGGTTGTCACTCTTTATTTTCTCTATTGTTGTCTCTATCATTATTCTCTTGTTCTGCTAGTATGGCAAATTTCAAAGCTCCTCCTATTTTAAGGTAATCCCTATTCTACTTTTTCTAATTTCCTTATGCCATTCCCCCTTTCATGATTGGACATCTACTTTTTCTGGGCTCCTGTACGACCATCCACTGTCCAAAGGCATTCTCCGATAGATTTTTCGGCCTACCTTTTTCTCCACTGTCTTTCTTTTCGGCATCCTTTTCAACTACTGCTTGGTTCTCTTGGCTGGTGGTGTTTGCTTTTTTCTAAGCACAATGCTCTTATGCATGTCCAAACTGTCCATAATAAAAGCAAATGAGGTGGAGTCCTTCATATTCTATCTTTACCTTATTTCCCTCCACCGTATATGAGGGTAGCAGAGGTACATTTAAGTCTACCTTTACACACATTTTGGCATTCATTGTTCTTGCTCGAGTCAAGGTCATTTCATCCACCTTGATCGTAGTTCCTATCTTGTTCCCCAAGTGATAGAAGAATTCCAATCATAATAGTCCCCCGGGAGTCTTGGGAATCTGACTTATATTGCCAGTTTCCTGATGAGCTTGTTCCATATGTTGAAGTTCCTTTTCCAAGTTTTCATAGTGAGGTAGTGTTGTTGAATCATCATAGCCCTCCTTCCAGAGCAAAGAAATAGTAATCTCTTCTTTGAAAGGTGGCTATCATGTATCCATTACCTATAATGTTCAATTCCAAACCTCATAATCTACCCTAAATAAGTTGAACCCTCTTTCTTAGCTGCATGAATCTAGTTGAGCCCCCCAGGAGTTTAAGTATCAATGAATTTTCCAATGTTTCTCTAACCTTTTATTCTCTTCCTCTGAGAATTCAATGTTCGGACCTTGTGCCATGTCATTTATTTTAACTTTGCAGTTCATTGTTTTGTCATCATGAACAAGCAAACTTCCATCCCATTATTCTTTCTCCTGTCCGTCTCTTACTCCTTGGTCGCTTTGGGATGACCTCAGTTTAACAGCTTCTCTATATGACATAGGTGTCTTCTGGGGTGTTTGACTTTTTGGCTCTTCTTCCATCCAATCCTCATGTCTTAGTTTTAGTTTTTCTGTCCCTGTAACATGTCGTTCCTTCCTACTTATCTTCCTTGTTCCTTTCTCCTTGCTTTGATCCTGGGCACTTGATCGAAGCCTGAATTTAGTCATATTTTCGGTCGTCATAAAGATTGCACCTAAATGTAGTATAGAGGCAACCTATCGTTCTTCTCGAGGAGCTATTATGTGGAATTC
>JBAGKO010000010.1:24998001-25012399 GCA_037177275.1 Acacia concinna
CCCAACTTAAAGTCATAACTAGTGATTCCAATAGCTCTCAAATGGTAAGGTGAAGGCTATGAAAGGAAGGTGTTACAGAGAGGATCTCTTATGAATCTAACATGAGCTAAGTACTTCAAGATATTCCTAATTGATCAATTGAGCTAAGTTTAGATTAAATCGAGAAGTTAGGAGTATTGATTAGCAAGTGTTTTTGCTAGTCCTTGTATTTAGTTAAGAGGAGAACTCAATACCAAAATTGGACAAGGAAGGTTAGTGGAATCATTCACCTGGGATATTCATCTCTTGTATTTACACATACTTACATACTCACTTTCTACATTGGAAAATCCAGAAACAAGTAGCTCTCTTAATTCAGTTAGATAGATGAAACCTACATTCTATGCTCTTTGGTTACTTTGTTATTTAAACTACATTACTTAGGAATTAATTAAATATAAACTCCACATAGAGATTGATCTAGGTTAGTTGCCCTATAGTGCATTTAGCTTAGTTTTATTTGATAACCCCATGATATGGCTATTCAGTATTATTAGTGGTTGGATTGTCATTGGGAGCTAGGGTTAGATTCTCATTCGCTTTAGCATTTGTATTTTTTCAGCATTTACATTTTCCATGATAAAAAATCCCATAATACAACACAAATAATCCAACAAGAACTGTGAAGTATCATAAGTCATAACAACAAAACATAGTCACTAAAATAGTATATTAAATCTAAGAATGATATTAAATCTAAGACGTCTTCAAGAAAGACTACATGTTATACTAATCTTTACAATAATTATCATTATATGAATTTTTTTTAGGGGGGAGGTCATATAGCAATCTTTGCAATCATTATCATCTATTAAATTATTATCATTAGACCGGAAGCATACTATTGGCTCGTAATTCTTCTAAAGAAGAGCAATTTCCCACATATTTTAGGAGAGACTCTAGGTTGTTGTTTGACACATTTAAAAGCAATAGCTGCATTGTAAATTAGTGTACCATATTCTAAATGTTAATGGCACGCAGTTTGGTTATGTATTAAATTTATACCAAAAAGTGAATAGAATTTTAACAGAGAAATTAAGGGAGCACAACAACAAGCAATCCAACTCCTCAATTTCTACAATTAAGTATGATGATGATGAACATCTCTAAAAATAAATGCCACAAATTTAAAATAACAAAAGCAGCAGAACACTCAGTATTCAGACCCATAAATACTTACATTTTGCAAGCTGCCAATAGTTGAGAGGGCAAGGATGTTAATGAATTCCCAGATATTGGCAAGCGCTCAAGCCTCACCAACTGACCCACTAAAGACCAAAAACAAACAAATTACGAGTTGACAATAAAGAGACATTCCAACCAGATACCAGAAGAAGACAATATTTAATATTGAAATTTAATAAAAGAAGGGGAGAGGGAGTCTAAAAAGAAATACCAACGGCAGCCTCTAAAAACTGAATAAGTGAATTGCCCAATAAAGATGCAACTTTTTCAGAGTAAATGCAACGATAACCTCTGAGTGAATGGCAAATGTCTAATGGCAACCTCTGACTCTGACTCTGACTCTTTAAGCTGTGGGAAAACAGAGTTAATGCAGCGGTGAACTCTAATTCCGACAACGGCCTCATGGGACACTATCTAGACCGAACCAACCCAAAAGGTACCACCTTTCTAAGGTATTAGCAGAGAAGGAGAGGAGAGAATCGGGTTAGAATTTTCATTTTGAGTTTCCAATTGAGAACGAATGACAAGATAGAACAGGGGGTCGTGGGCACAAGAGTCTGAAGAGGAGAGAACAGTTTTTATTTAAGTGATTTTTTTTTTAAAAGGTCAAACCGTGTCATTTTTAATTAAAAAAACTAAAAAGAAACCAACTCAGACCACGCCGGGTTACCTGAGTCACACCAGGTTGACTTGGGTCAAATTGGGTCACCTGGTTCTATTTCCTTTAGTTAATTCTCTCAATCGGACTGGAATGGTGAGTGGTCCATTGGGTTCTTGTCTGCACCGACCGGTTCAGTCTAGTTTTTTAGACCATACTTATGATCTCTTCATTTATTTTATGATCACAATCACATGAATTAGACTCCATAGCTAGAACCTCTATTGGACACCCACTATATTCTCCCAGGTTCACATTCATTTTTCACGTTATCAAAAATCTCATCCAATTGCACATCTTCAACTTCCTCACAACCAATATTATCAACTGAACAATTTTCTTTGGCTTCATTGATGGGCACTTGTTTGCTTAATAAATATTTCTCTATAGAACTGTTTTTGTTGTGTTCTGTTATTGCTTAGAGTAATGTTGTGCTTGTTGTTTTCGTTTTTAATTGCTTATCTAAAATATGCTACAGTGTCAAAAATAAAAGAGTCCCTAAGGAAAAAGACAATAACATTGCATGAAACTTTAAGACTAACATGGCACATATAACTTTAACATTACATATAAATCGAATTTTAAAATATTGTGTGTGTACACACACATTAATTGTAAGAATGACTAAGGATGATATAGTAAATCTGTCTCAAAGCTGGGACCCTTAGTGAGGAAATTTGTGCGAAAATCTAAATAAGTAATGGGTTTGTACAAGGGATGAGAGGTTGAAGTGATCATAGAGACCTCAGGTTGTATGACGCATTTATCCTTAGGGTTCATGAAATATGCCACCGTTATCCTCGCTGTGTCTGAATTTGTCAACACTCGGTGTTCAGCACCAATCAGCCTTCCATTACTAATAATCTGAATCAAACAATCACACCACAAAATTAATTATTAAATTTCCAAAAAAAAAACATATTTTGCAGTTATTATAAGAGACAAGAGTTGCAACGACAAAAAAAATTAAGTATTTTTATTGTGAAATCTTTGTAGAATTTAGATAGAAAATACAGAAATTAATTGTGTTGGGAAAAGAAAAGCCTTTCACTTGATATCCTAAATCTCTGACTTGTTCAATTAGAGAATTTGAGCATGACTACTAGATTAATAAAGTATGAATTAATGTCTCTATCAAACGATTAAATGATGATTAAGTTTTAAAGCTATTTTAACTTTAAAAGCATCTAAATACACAACAAAAAATATAAAAGAATATATATATATATATATATATATTACTCCACATAGATAAGACAAGAACATTCATTTTCTCTTTGTCACATAAATAGAACCGAAAGAGGTATAACTAATTAAGTACTGTTCCTAGTTAGTGTAATATATACCTGCAAGAGAAGGCCAACGTTGACCACAAAGGCATTGGGAATAGGATCAACAGCGAGCCATTGGCCATCTTTGAGAACTTGAAGTGTATTAATTCCTTGTGGTTGGAGCAAAATGGTAACTAGTGTTGGGTCTTTGTGTTTCGGTGCTCCCACCGTTAAATTTGGTTGTGGACATGGTGGATAATGATGAGCCAGGATTATAGGATTGCCACTCAGCTCTCCACAAAAATAATCTACCTTCAGTCCTAACCCTTCACTAACCATCTTCAAAATCTTCAATCCCAAGTTTTTCACTTCCTCTGTGTATTTCCCAACAATTTCTCTTAACACAATTGATTAAGTAGACCAACGTTAGCAATTGTAATTTGCATATAATCATCATGAACTGAGTTTTTTTGATAAATCTTTGGAATGTTCTGATTTTATATATACAAGCATTCCAAAATTGGATGATCATTTCAAAAAAAACATATATATATATATATATATATTTTAAGAAATTGAACTCATATATGAAATCGATATAGTAGTATACTACTTATTATAGAGAGAAAAGAAAATTATTGTGGACATCAATTTCTTCCTTCTTTAAATAGGTATGGCTTGGCTTGTTCACGTGAAACAGAATAAGATTGTTGTCGAAACACTTAAGATGGTGACCTCAATGATAATATCAAATTATTGAATAGTGATTTTTTAATTTTAAAAAGATGCATGAGAAGAAATCTACTCATCCGATCCAGCTAACAAATATTGTACTCATAATAATTAAAATTTAGCACAAGTTGGTCAGGAAAAAAATGACCCAAAATTTATGAAGTTTTCTGCATAGGAAATGAAGTTTGAGAGAGGAACACGCCATCAATGAAATCAGGGACTGATGAATGGTAAAGAAAGGATTGATTTTAAGGAGTTTATTATCAAAATTTGAAGATTCAAGAGACAAAATCTTTGTCATATACAATGCTATCAACTTTTTTCTTAAAAAAAATAATACGGCAAAGATCATATTTTGTGACTTTACCTGTATCTTACTGGTTTTTGGGGCCAAAATTCCATGTATTCTCCTGAAGGTGGACAAAAGTGTCTTAGTGTATCTCTCCAACATTGAGGAACATCTTTTCTATAAACCTCGTTGCTTGTGTATAGCCTACAGATTTCATTGGGGCCTTTTGAGCTTTCAGCCATCATTTCTTTGGGAGGCATATCATAGAATTCTTTGAAAATGTTCAGTGCATCCTCCATTAATTCTTCAGAAATTCCATGGTTGATCACCTACTTGACAGTAGTCTTTATGAATATTATATATCTAAGTGCGTGCGCACATTTCTAACACTTAAAATCAAAGCGCTCATTTACTTTTCATTACTTTGTAGAATTTAAATTTAAACAATGGTTAAAGTGTAAAAATAACTATAAAATTTTGTCAAAAGTATAAAAGTAATCATAAACTTTAGAAAAATGTGCAAAACAGTTAAGTTAATGCAGTGAGCCGTTAACCCCCTACAATAACCCTCACAAAAAAATTAACGGCTCTACGGTATGTAACTTAACAGTTTTGTACTATTTTCTAAAGTTTATAGTTATTTTTGCTTCAAAAAATAATTCATGGTGACTTTTACACTTTTAACAATAGCTTATGGTTTTTCTTTTCACCTTAACCCTTCAAACCAAACTAGCTATGATATTCTTTGAAATGATAATAAATCGAAACATGTTGTGGTAGGGAAAAGTAGAAGAAGCTAGATAGTTAATAAAGGAAAAATTGAATGAGTTTGAGCAACCTGGAAGAAACCATATTCCTGTGATGCTTTCATAATGAGGGTTAAGGTATCATGAGGAGGAGGATCATCACAACGTCCAAGGTCTATGACAGGGATTGTTTTGGTTGAATCCACCGCAAGGAGCTCGCCCGGTTGGATTTCAGGCGGCTGAATGTGAGATGGTGGCACGAAGGGGTGCAGGTTGAACCAACTACTCACTAGCTTCTCCTCCATTTTCAGATCGCTCTCCATGCTAGCTTTACTTAATTAGCTTTCAAAACAAGAGACAATACTATATTAGAATATGACTTCTTTCTCCAAGGCAAAGAGTGGTTGATAATATATTTATAGAGTGTAAGGTAGATAGACTTTGTCATTCAGATATAATAGAAGACTAAGGCCTGTTTGGTTCAAGGAAAGGATAAGAATGAAAAGGCAATGGAATGGTATGAAATAAAATATAATAATTATCACAAAACAGGACGAGAGTAGGACGGTGGATTGGTTATATAGGTTGACTCCCTTAGGGCGGTATGAATGGAGGGGAGGGAAAGTGGGAGGACGGAAATTGTCTTTGAAAAATTAATTAATTAATGAAGAAGAGATGTATGCTAAAATAGTAAGAAAAATTATTATAACACAAAACCCTTAACCCCACTTCTTTGATTTTTTAAATTCAACTTTCACAAATTTTTCCTCCCATCCCTTCTCCTCCAAATCACTTGTACCAAACATGCCCTTAATCCTAAACATAAAGGGTTTGATTTTAGTCCTAAATGTAGGATCTCAATTATATTTTCTTTAAATGCATACCTATTGATTGCATATATTAAAATGTAATGATTAAATGTTGTATTTCAGGAAACTCACATTTCGGTTGTTACTGACTTATATATTTTTCATAATATCTATAAATTAGTTATATAGCTTTTATATTTAGGACCGAACGAGTATTATTTCTTGGGTTTTAGATGGGTGAGTTCATTCCATTAAAGTAACTAATGGGAAGCTTTCATAAAACAATCATATTTATAAGATGAAATGTTATCTAAACATGCAAGATATAGGAATAGTTAATTAATGCAATCAGAATTACTAGTAATTCAAACAAACAAACCCTATGTTTATAGTCATAGCTTTCACACACACACACACAAATTATTTATTATGGGATCCACATTCATAGGTTTATTGGTATGTCGGAGTATTGGTTAGTTAGTCTAGTGATTAACTTTTACTAGTGGGGATGGCAATAATAGTGGGACGTACGAGACATGATAGGGTGAGATTTTCAACACCCATAACCTTTGGTCTTACTGTATTTATCATGCCTATTCAATAATTTTGCAGTTTTTTAATTTAACATTCCATAAGTGAATGTGTGAGTATTCTATATATTATCACATGCTCGTCCCGTCAAGTTCTGCTTGATACTCAAAATAACAGTTTTGGTCATATTTTAAAAATCTATTCAATATTTATCCATATATTATTCCTATTAGAAGATAAAATCATACTCTCTTTTGTCCATAATATAAAACACTTCAACTAATTTACATAAAACAAGAAATGAAATTTAACTCGTTAAATTCTGTGTAAGAGGGACAATTAACTCATTAAATATGTCCTATATTCAATTTTTTTTTCAACTTGTATCTTATTGGAAGATGTGTTTGAAGCTTTTAAAATTAGACAAATTGAAAACTAGCATTAATTACAGAGAAAAAATAAAAAAAAAGAACATTAATTATCTTATAAATGATTTATATTATGGACTGAGAGAGTATGTAAAACAATGCTTTAGCTTTAACAATAAATAAAGAAATCTATTTAATTCTTTTTTTTTTTTGGTAGGCCCAGGCATGACTACCCTCACACCATATACATTTTGAAGGGGGTATTAGTGCTGACCAATAGATATAAGACCTGTCCCGAAATATTCGCGGCTAATTTAGATTCCTTTTTCAAAAAGATTAAACTGTCATCCTATATATGAGGGAAACTTCTAGGTGGCCTTAAACCAACATGGTATTTGAGATGATTCGAAAAGTACCATTTGTCAAATGTAGTTTGAATATAATCAACCTAATTATTTCAAAAACGTACTTATATATATAGGCATACATTTCAATATTATTCTTATACAATATGCGTGTGTGTATATTCAGGCATATATCAATATCTAACTATCTTTTAAGTACCTTATTTTTACCGATAAATCAAAATATGTAATGATGTCAATGTAACTAAATGCGATTTATCTACAATTTATTTGTTATTTTGTATTTAATATAACTAATTTTATTCAGAAAAAAAAAACACTCTTTTGATCTAGTAACTTTATACAAGATTTCAGTTTAATCCTTTAATTTTATAAAATATATAGAGTAAAATACATTGACTACCCCTCTATTTTATCAAAATTACAGAAACCTCATCTCTATTTTGAAAATTTATATATACCTCCCTTCATGTTAAAATACATGTTATAGAAACCTCCTTTACATATTTGAAATTATATTTTCATCCACCCAATGATTAGTTGACCATTAATTAAGTTTGCCTATTACACATTTGCTTTGACCAAAATACCCCTATTTCAACAAATTAATAAATATTTATATTTTTCCTACAAATAATTTTCTATACAATTTTTTTAATATTTATACTCTAAAATTTACAATATATTATAAAATTTATTAATTTTTATTGTATTATTATTTTTAATCATATTTATTGAAGCTTAAGTATTCATTATTCTGTTAAATTTTGTAAAAAATGTATTTAAGAAATTAAAATTTAAATTATTAAAAGAATTACTCATACTTTTAATCAAGTTTTCTATGTCTGCGTTAATTAAATTAATTAAATCTTTATCTCAATAAGGAAAAAGAATAACAAATAAATGTTTGTGAAAGTAAGAAATAAACTAAGAAAAAGAAAAAGAAAAAGAAAACTCTTAAATTACTCAAACAATCTTAGCCATAGTAAATTAGTAATGAGGAAGGGTAAATTAATAAATAAAATTTATTTTAATATGCATTTTAATTAAAAAATAAAAATGGTTAATGGAGTTAAATATTTAGACTTGAGTGTATATTTTTGAAATAGAGGGGATACCTGTGTAATAATTAAGACAAAATGTAAGAAAGGTAAGAGTATTTTACTCAATATCTTTTCAGTTCTTTATCCAAATTTCGTCAGTAGTAAATGATGAAACTCTTAATAATAATTGTTACTTTGAAAATTGAACATAATATATTAATATTTGTTAATGTGTCAACATTTAAAGTTTCGATGTTAGCATTTTTTGTTGGTGGAGTTAGGATTAAATTCTAAAAAAACACTTCATAAAATTAAGGTACTAAAACGAAACACTGTGAAGTTAAAGGATTTATAATATATACTTTTGCATTTATTAAAATGCTTGTTGAAAGAAAACTTATTCATAAACTCCATCATCAATATGTATAAAATGTGAGTATTCAGTTGTTAGTTCTGCACCATTAATACCCAACAAAAAAAATTCAACATATTCTAAAAATATAAAATATAAACTCTGTAGAGCATCCCATGGGGGTGGTGAAGGGAGGGCCCCAAAACTTGTACTAATCTTTCCCCAATTTGATCCGATCCATTCGTTATTTATAAGTCATAGCATGACTCATATCTATTATTAAAATGTACTGCATGCATGGGGGAAAAAGGAAAAAAGAATGGTGCCTTGTTTTTCTAGTATATCATATCCTTGATTTAAAAGATGAAAAAGAAATAATTTGACTAAGTCTAGGCGAAGATTTTTTTATTAGGAACCCGAAAACCTACTTGTTGAACAACATTATTGCCATTTACAAATTAACAATTTTTTTTATGTCCATTCTTCTAGAACATAAAAAAGTAGGGGAAAAAAAAAAGAGATGATCGATAGTGATGATGAATCAGAATAATGAATTCGAGCGAGAATATTCATAAATATAGTTTCACTTTGATGAATTGACATTTATATCATTTGATGTAAACATAAAAAAATCTTAACTATTAAAATATGTATCCATTATAGCAACCTTTCACCTGCTCATGTTTCTTCTTGTAGTATATTTTCTCCCTTTATTTTATGTTCATGCATGTGGACGCTATGCCCTAGAAGGCCAATTATTAATTAAACTCCGTCTTAAGTTTGCAGTTGAATTCTGCAATATATAATAGTAGTAAAAAATTAATGTGATTATTACAACTTGCATTTATTGTTTGTCCAAATTGAATAACTCAACATTAAATTATGATGACGAACTTGGTGAAATGTTTCAATGAATCTGAAATGGTTTTATACATATGCAATGGGTTGTTGGTTTTGTGACAGTAGTTATTTTTCTAATAATTTAATTAATTATTTGAAGTAAATCTTAATAACAGGGTTTAGAAAATAAAGAAATAAATTTCAAGAAAAATTCTGCCAAAAATCAAAATTGATACAAAATTTTGAGTTTTTTCAAAATGAGATTGATAATTGAAATTGGGAATTAATATTATATTATGACTTTTTACCTGTTTGTGAGTGAAATGGCAGTAATAAATACATTTTTATACTATTTGTAAAAAATAGTAAAGTAATACAAAAAGTATATTTACAATTATTTTATAATGATCAATTGAAAATTGAATTCCTTTTTTTTTTCTTGCCTTCAATTTGAAAATTCAATTCCAAAAAAAAAAATGTGTGTGTAAAAACAGAGTAATTAAATCACAGAAGACCAACTTACCTAACATCTTATGCATATGAGAGAAAAAAAAATCTTATTTATTAAAAGTAAAGATAAAAAAGATTGAAGTAAATTATAAGATGATTATTGACATTTTATGGAAAAGGAAAAAGACCAAATGATAAAAACATTCTTCTATGCATGAATCTTAACTTTTTATGATGACTAACACTAAACTAATTTGTTGAATTCATGTGTGGGGTCCGGGCTGCCTATTTATACACAACTTTCAAAACCTAAAGAAATGGGCAAAGTTTTTTAAAAAATCGAAATATTAATATTCTCATATTCATGACATGCGTTTTAATATTAGGTTCACAAGTAGTAATTAAAACTTTACCAAATAATTATAGAAGTAATAGTTATAAACGTAAGTATACAAAAGCCCTGATTATAAATTACTAAGAGTTGTGAGTTCAAAGTACTCCACTATATATACTAGGTGCCTTTGTGTGCGTGTGAGAGAGATAGAGAGAGAAGATATATGTAAAGAGGTAATTGCGAAGTACATTGATGTAAGCTTGTCGTTTAGGCTCACTCAAATTTTCTAAATCCCCTTAACTAGCAAGTGATGAGTTGATTATGTCATCTCCACGTTACTTCCATTAATCCTGTGAATTAGCCAATTTCAGTGCAATAGGTTATCTTAAGTGAAAAGAGTTTTTTTTTTTTTTTGACCAGTAAGTGAAAAGAGTTTGATTCATTAAGCTAACAACTGATGACGCTAAATACGCTAAATTTGCAATCAAAAGCAATTCAACAAAATTTGATTTAAATGGATTCAATTGTTTAAAACTTCTTCACTCTCAAAGAACTTAGACTCTTATCATTACCTCAATCATTACCTCACTTAGTTTAGATCAGATCCTCTTTAATTTCCTTTCTCAAATCCAAGCACACATTAAGATCCACAAATGAATTCAATGAAACAGTAACTTCATGGCTTACACCACATGTCTTCTAATTTGAACAATCATTCAATTCAAATATTCATTATTGCCTTCCTACAACTTCAATCAAATCAAGTAGGCAAACAATATCTAATTCGCATAAAGACATTCATATGTTCAAGCTAAAGCTATCGATCACAAAATTCATCTCAATAAGGTATGAAATCTCACTCTTGCTGGAATCACTTGTCATTCACAAATGAAATCTCATATTCACAATGACAGAATAATTGAGAAAGAAAGAAATATGATCTCCCTATAAAATCATCATCAAAGCACTGGAGGTTTCGAGTGGATCCACTCTCCTTGAGTGAAGACTAAAAATCTACTCCACTAAGCTCATTTGAGCATTGACGATGATAAGAATTGATCGTTTGGAACTCATTGCCATCATGAGCGTCTCTCTGATTTCTCTCTCTAATTAGTCATATTATTACTTAGTTTATTGTTGTTTATTAAATATGAAAATAGTGCAAATTCTATGGTTAATATGCATTTAGAGAATTAATAGTGATAATATGTGCACTAGGATCAAAGGGACTAAAGTGAAAAGAGCTAAAAGTATGTTGGGCCAAAGTGAAAGGTGCCGGAAACATTTGAGGCTTTTAAAGTAATTTCCCCCTCGATATAGGCCACGAAATCGCTTCATTTTTGTCTCGTTTTTCTTGTCTAAGTCTGAAAGAGAGATAGAGAGAGAGAGAGAGATCAAAGAGAAGTGAGCTAGAGACAGAGATTTAGAGCTTAGAAGGTCGCTAGAGCTACCAAATCTGACTAAAGCTTTCGATCTTCATCTTTATGCTTTAATTGATGTCGTTTGTGGCTAATTCTTCTTCTCTATGGTATTTAGTATCTTCCTGAGCATGAAATTGCATTGTAGAGATAGGTTCATTGTGTTTAAGCAGACTATCTCTTCGTGACTGCTTTGTGTTGATACATGAGTTCTGATATGGTGGTTGTAATTGATTGTAGCTTGTAAAATGGATTTGGATGGTAGGGATATGTATATGATTAAGTGTAGATTTGATTGAGCTCAATTGATGCTTCATTGATGGCTATACTGAATACAAAAGTGTTCTAAATAGTATCTTAGTTTTGTCATGTCTGGCTGGGTTCGTTTGACATGCTATGATGTCATGAATTCATGAGCTTAAGTAGATGCTAGATAACTATAGGGGAGTCATTTGAGTTCTTAATTCAAGTTGAATATACTTATTATCCTTTGTTTGTTTGTTTCTTGCTCTTATTTTAGTTTGAGTGGATCTGAACTTTATCATGCTTGTTTCTTCCTTCCTTTTGCTTTATTAACATTGCCTGAATGTCTTTAATTAACATAAACCAAATTCCTAAGCAACCTAAGGCAATATAAGACTTTATGAGCTCCTTGAGATCGATCTTGAGTTCTATGCCATTTTCTATAGAATTTTTATAATAAATTGACCCTCTAATGACAAGAGAGATCAATTTTTGGCATCGTTGCTAGGGAACTTCGTCTCCTTGGTATTTTGCAGCTTAGGTCTTAGTTTTTTAGATAGTATAAGCTTTATTGTTAGGTAATTTCTTTTCTACTCTATTCTTTTTTGTTTAATTTGATGATTTTGAGTGTTTATGTGAGTTTTTAGTGTGTCTTTAGGGTCATTCTAGTTAGATTTTAGTCAGTTTGTGCTAGCTACTGTTAACTCTTGTTGGTGTCTAGTTATATTCCTTTCATTTCATGCTCTTGTGGTGGTGACTTTGCTTACAAAGTGCTTATGTTTTGTTTAGCATATGTTTGTCCAGTGTCTCAGTGTGGCTCACTATGAGTTCTAGGGTCTATTATTATAGTTTTAATTAGAATTTTGCTCATGGTTATTTGTTTGCTGGAATTCCTCAATTACCTATTCTTAAGGTAATGAATCTTGCCACATTGTTGCTAACTCAATTTTTTTCCTATACTTCTTTGCTTGGCATTGGACTTCTAAGCCATTAGGTCACTTTAAATTACCCTATGTAAGTTTAAACTTGAACATCTAAGTCATTAGGTTGTGCAATGTTGTATACTCTTATCCTAATTGAACTATGAACCATTGAGTTTTGGAAAGTGATTGCTGCTCTTACTGAAGAACTTCTAGTGTTATCTAAGTAATATGCTTGGTCTACATTACATTATTGTCTAGTTTAATCTAGTTTATTGTGACCATCTTTGCATAGTTGTTATGGTTATATTCTGATTTGTGTTCCTTTGGCCAACTAACTTTACCTTACTCTATTTTCTTAGACTAAGTTGGGTTTAACCTTCAGGTCATGGTTATTGGTATGCTGCATTTTGCCATCCTAGTTCTGTCTTGTTGCATTTTCCCAATTGATGTACTATAGTGACTTAGTGATGCTAGAATTTCCCTGGTTTCTTATGTTTCATTGAGTTTTTCCATTGCAACTATGAATTGTTATAGTACCAGATCTAGGGCCCTTGCATTTCCTTGGTTTTGAACTATTGGAGGGATTGAGGTTGCAATTGCTTGCTCAAGGAATTTGCGTTAGTGAGATTAGGATTTAGTAAATTTTAGTTGCTCAAAGGTGCTATAGTGATACACTTTTGTTCTTAGGATTTCTAACTTATTTAGTGCCATACAAATTGAGTGGAGATCACTGTTGCTATGATTTAGACTTGTTTTGTCTAAATTTATGGTTTTTACTATATTGTTATACTATGTTCTCTTACCACTTGATTGTTTTCCATTTTTCAAACAGCCCATGGATTTTCTACATAATTGTCACTTGCATTTGCATATCTATCTCACATTGATTTTTGACATGGAATTCTCTTTGGCCCTCGTAATTCAAATCACTTGTGTTTAGAGGTCCTATTTATGTGTGCTTGCATATCAAGTCTAAGTTTGTTCACTCTGTAGTTTAGCCAACACTGTGGAATCTTTGAGAGCATTTTTGCTAATTTGTTATGGTATATGCTATTGATGTGTGTTCATTGTGATTGTATACTAACACACCCTAAAATTGCATAGAATAAAGCAATTGCTACATTTTGATCAAGAAACCTTATTGTGTTGCATTTAGAGGACCTTGCATTCTTAAAGTGTGGTGGAGGGTTTATTTGGAGCTTATTTTTAAGGTTTTTGAAGCCACTCTTACATGTTATTTGGAGTGTCCAGATTCTTGATTGCTTTGGGTGCCAGTAAACATCTTGTTTTTCATGCCATGCCTTTGAATTAGTTTATGTGCTACATATGGGAATTTTGCATATAAATGTGCATTGGTTGTTAAATTTTTGGACAATCACTGTGCATTTATTTGATCTTATTGGACATTCATTAATGTTACAATATGGATTTTCACTACTGGCTATTACAATTATGATATCATTGGTTCATTTTGATAGTATGTGTCATTTTGTCTAGTTAAATTACTTGATATCCATTCTAGTAAAACCTCTAACAATCCATGCATTATGTGATCCTAGGATTTTGGCATATACATGTTCTTGGAGTCAATTCATTTAAATTTTTGTGGAGATTAGTGCTACAATTTTGTGCTTGAGTAATTATGATTTTTTGAGTGATAGCTGTGAAGTTTCTAGCTATAGCAAGTCTTTAGTTTGCTACCTGATCTGACACAATATTTACATAGTTTTCTGGGATATTTTACAAGGAAATTGCATACATATACTACCAAAGTGCATGATATTTGTGTTATGTAGACTAAA
>JBAGKO010000010.1:25018829-25035774 GCA_037177275.1 Acacia concinna
GGTATCTTGCCACAATGGCAAGGTTTGTCTCAAACCTTGCTATAGGAGCAAGGTTGGATCAAAACCTTGCAGTTGGCAAGATGTGTTCCCAACTCGAGGGTGGTCTTTAGCCTCGAGGCTAGGCAACCTTACAAGGCTAGTTCAAAATATTGTGTATTTCAAAACCTTGTAGTCTTGAGAAATTGTAAGGACCCTCGAGGGTGGTCTCTAGCCTCAAGGCTGGGCAACCTTGCAAGGCAATTTCAAAACCTGGCTGCCTATTTCAAAACTTTGCAAGGCTATGGATCCTCGAGGTAACTCATTGACCTCGAGAGTGGTAAGTATTTTTACTTAATATTTTCACATGTTATGATTTAACTTTACTTATAAAACTCGAGACCTCAAGGATTGACTTCTAACCTCAAAGGTGCAAGCAAACCATGTTCTAATCTTTTTAGAAACTAACCTTGAGTACATTTTTAATCCTCAAGGGTACTACTCTATGTTTCTTGTATCCTCAAGGTTAAGACTCAACCTCAAGGTAATCATAACTTATAAAATTGTCGAGGATACACTCTTCTAAAACTTCATGTGTTAATTTGTGACTAAATCCTCAAGTTTATTGATTTTTAAAGGATTACCTCGAGGATGACTCCAAACCTCAAGGTTTGTGTGATCCAGAAAACAGAGCATCATAAAGGTAATATTTGATTCATTTATATAGCTATGATTAACGATATCCATTGACTCTAATTACTTCTACAAGTTATCATATATGTTTAAGAATAGATTAGAAGCTTCAAAGATGGGATCAAACACAAGATCGCAAAAAGCATAATTATGGTAGATCTCTAACGGCTATATTGCAACGGATAGAAAAATTCTCTAAGAGCCTAACGGAAACTTTATTATCTCCAACGGTCATCAAATATGTATCAACTATAAAAGGAGAAACGTTCAAAAGGGATGATGGATGAGAGCTTACATGAGAAAAGTATCCAAATGCGAACCCTTTGATTCTGATATCTCGTACTCTTTGTTTCTTAATGATAATGTAATATAACAATAGAGAGAGTTTTATGCTTAAGCCTCAGTGGTTATTTATCTATTGTTTAGAGAGAAAATTCATTGTAAATCTTCATCATCAAAGTTTTATCCTTATAGGTTGTAAGGGGTAGTGATTCTGAGAGAATTACAAAGGCATTACAAGTGCCCGATGTAAACTTGTTGTATGTAAAGGTTCTCAAGTACCTGAGAAACTTGAGGGAGTATAGCGGCTTCTCTTGTGCCTGATTCAAACAAGAAGATAGTGGATTGAAAATCTCAAGTGGAGCTTGAGGACTAGACTTAGGTCATCGTGGATTGGACCAAACCTGGATAATTCATTGTTTGCAATTTCTCTTCCTTTAACTCTTATATTTCCGGTATATTTAACTTAATTAATTGTGTTTGAATCTATGGAACATTACTTTTATACTTATCATTTTTATTAGTCTATAAAAAGATTTCAAAAAGTCCATAAGATCTTTTTGACACCCAATTCACCCCCTCTTGGGTGACGGCCAGTTCTAACATAAAGGACTAAAATGATACATGAGGCAAATATAAATAACTAAACGTATACTTTAGCCAAAAAAAATAAAAGTATTCACTCGTTTATTTAAATAAAGATAAAAAATGTACACCAAGAATAATCAAACTCATCAATACTTGTATTTTTTAACTAATTTTTTTGTAATGAACAAATTTGGGAAAACTTTTAGGTTACAAGTCAAATATGTCTACTTGCATGACACGCGTGAAAATTTACAAGATTATCTCAGCTATGTACAACACAAGGGTAATTCACAAGAACACATGGGAATTTACAAGTTGTTTGTAAAATTTTTGATTGATGGAAAAATAAAAGAGGGGGCCACCAAACTATGTTCAATGCAAAGGAAAAAAGTAATACAAAAGGAAAACAATTTTTATTCAAGAGAATTTTGGAATACATGAGGTATAAAGGCTATAAGCCTTTGGTGAGACTGCAATCTAACTATAGAAATTCAGAGAATATAAGAAACAAGAAGAGAGTATGCTATTGTTCAATGTCCCCCTTCTCTAATATGATGGGATCCCTTTATACTACTCCTAGCTTATATTTGTTCCTATATTCTTGGATGATATTGTTATGGATATGGGGAATATGAGAGTTGACTCAAGCTTGTTGACTGGATCTTGATCGTGACCTTCATATATTTATGGTTAGGTGTAACTATCTAACCCCTCTTCTGATTCGACATTCATCAAAGTATTTGAGCACAATTCAATAAAGAGTAAGAACATAGTGTGAAACGACACTGATATATTAAGGCAAAACTTGGGTACATTCAGTGTACTAAACATGATAGCCTAGAATATTTACAAATGTATACATCATCTTAAAAGTTTAAGACTAAATTACTAAACTAAACAAAAAGTGTCTGCTGGTCATGACTTGGGTAAATTAAATTTTGAAGGAAAAAGGATGAGATTTGAATGAATTTTAATAGCAACAGACTATCATTCATAATAAATGCAAACATACCAAACATGCAAAGCAACTATCCACATCATCATATCACAGTCATCAGTATCATCATTAGAACATATGTAGTGTTCAAGCCATTATCATCAGAAAGATACAAAGTGTAATGCATGTATCATATCTCACAACAGACCGTAAACAGTCATATCGTCTCTCAGGCATCCCCACCTCAACCTCATGAGTGTCCACCTGTCACAGGCCAATGGTGAATCAAAATCGGTCACACCATCTCAGTCTCATGGTAAGGGAGTCAACCCGTCTCAATCTAACAGTGGACCTAAAGAGTCACATCGTCTCCTGGGCATCCCATCATTTCAGTCTCAGTCTCATGAATGGCATACAATACAAGCAATATATCACAATCATTATGAAATATAGAGTTACTACATGAAGACTTTTCCTTGTATGGCTTTTATACTGGCTCTTCAATTCTACTTAGGTAAATATCATATCCTACAATTCCAAATGTATAGCAATGAGCTACCATTTACTAAGTACTTATTTTCCAAGCACCTACTATTTAGTCAAGTTGGTTGTCATTTAGTTTAGTGCTTTAGGCCCAATTAAGTAGCCAATGTTATTCTCCTGATTTTAAAAAGGAGATCATTGTTATTCTCCTAATTTACGTCGATATCTTGTGTCTACGGATGTTACTTTTCATGGGTCCACTCCATTCTATCCCACTATGTAGGTGTCCTCTAAGTCAAATCCTAATATTGATAGTGTCTTAGTAAGTGAAGTTCGTGAGTTACTAGTGCAAGTATCTGATCAAGTACCGATATCTCAACCAATTCTACCTATTCATCATTATTATAAAAAACAACCTAGAGAATAGAATGTTTCCTATATAGTTCACAACTCTCTTCCAGTGGCTACTTCATTGTTTGATTTAGCACCTGTACCTACTACTGTTCTAGCTATGCCAGGCATGCCTTCTATTTCTCTTGAGACTCTTGATATTCTAATATCCCTAGACACCTCTACAGATTTAGATAATTCTAACAATCCAGTACCTTTTGACACTTCTGATCCTTCAAATGACTTGCCTATTGCCTTACGCAAATGTAAGAAAACTTGTACTTATCCTATATCAAATTTTGTGTCTTAATCATTTGTATTCTCCATCCTACTCCTTGGTTACCACCCTCGATTCCATTACTATCCCCACTTCCCTATCTCAAGCTCTAGCCTACCCTGGTTGGCGTGTAGCAATGGAAGAAGAAATAAAAGCCCTGGAAATTGTTGGTACGTGGAATTTAATTGATCTACCTCCTTGTAAGAATACGATTGAGTGTAAGTGGGTGTTTGTAATCAAAACACAAGCTGATAGGACTCTTGAGCATCTTAAAAGCTCGTTTAGTTGTGAAAGGGTATGCTCGACATATAGTGTTGATTATTTAGAAACATTTTCTCCTGTGGCCAAATTGTCCTCTGTACGACTATTCATTTCTATGGATGTATCTTTTGGTTGAGATCTACATTAGATAGATGTGAAGAATGCTTTTTTGAATGGTGATCTCCTTAAAGAAGTTTACATAGAGCAACCACTTGGGTTTGTTGTTCAAGGGGAGAAAGGCAAAGTGTGTTATCTTCAGAAGTCTCTATATGGTTTAAAGCAAAGTCCTTGTGCTTGGTTTTCCATATTCAATTTTGTGATACAGAAGTTTGGTCTAAACCAGAGTAAAAGTGATCATTCTGTAATCTATCAGAAACTTACTGAAGGGTTAATTCTTTTGGTTGTTTACGTGGATGATATTGTAATTACAGGCAATAATGTATCAAGAATTTCATCATTGAAAACCTTTTTGAATTCTCATTTTCAGACAAAAGATTTGGGAATATTGAAATACTTTCTCGGAATAGAGGTTATAAGGAATAAAAAGGGGATTCTCTTGTCTCAAAAAATATGTTCTTGACTTACTAAAGGAAACTGGGAAATTGGCTGCTACACAAGTAGTGTTCCCATGATTTCTAATCCTTTCTGAAAATGAATGACAATTTTCCATATGATGAACTTCCTAAAGAAATTCAGAAGATAGATCCAGAGAAGATTAAGCCATTTGCATATCCTGAAAGATACCAGAAATTGATTCGGAGATTGAATTATCTCACAGTGACTCGTGCTGACATCACTTTCTCTATAAATGTTTTGAGTTAATTTATGCAAGCTCTAACGGTTGCTCAGTGCGAAGCATTAGAACATGTTTTACATTACCTGAAAGGGGCATCAAGTTGTGGAATTCTGTATACAAATCATGGTCACACGAATATAAGTGTTTTTGTGATGTAGATCATACTAGATCCAAGACAACAAGACGGTCTACTACGAGATATTATTTGTTTGTAGATGGAAATTTGGTGTCCTGGAGAAATAAGAAGTAGAATGTTGTTTCTATTTAAGCGTAAAAGAAAAATATAGAGCTATGGCTCAAACAACATAGGAGATCATGTGGATTAGTCAATTAATTACTGAAGTTAGTTTATCTACCTAATTACCGGCTAAGATGTGGTGTGATAATAAGGTTGCTCTTCATATTTCCTCTAATTTTGTGTTTCATGAATGCACAAAGCATATTGAGATTGATTGTCATTTTGTGCGCAATTTGATTAAGAAGAACTTGATCTCTACAAGGAATGTGAAGTCTAAAGACCAATTAGAAGATTTATTGACTAAAGCTTTAACCAGGATACATGTAAATTACCTTTATACCAAGTTGTGATTGATTAACATCTATGTCCAACTTGAGGGGGAGTGTTAAGTTAGGAAATAAATCTTCTTATAATTATTAGGTTGATTCTACGTGTTTTATAATTAATTCTATGGATCCCCTTACTCCTCTCTCTCCTATATATAAACAAAATTAGTGAATAAATATAATTATACTTTTCTGATTAATCATCGTACAATTGACATAAAACATTGTCAAAAAAGGCACATGGTCTTGTCACAACTTCTTGAAGGACTTGTCAAAATTTTCATATGGACTTGTTTCACTAAGAGGGACATGAACTCATTTAAATGAAACCAGTTGTTAAAATAGGCATAACACATTGTTAAAGAAGGCACACGGGCTTGTCAAAACAGCCTTATGTACTTGTCAAAATTTTCAGATAGACTAGTTTCACTAAAAGGGACATGAACTCATTTAAATGAAACCAGTTGGCATAACACATTGTCAAAGAAGGTACACAGGCTTGTCAAAACAACCTCATGCACTTGTCAAAATCTCTAGATGGACTTGTTTGACTAAAAGGGACAGGAACTCGTTTAAATAAAACCAATTGTTAAACTAGGCATAACATATTGTCAAAGAAGGCACAAGAGCTTGCACAATAGCCTAAAGGACTTGTCAAAATTTTCATATTGATTTGTTTCACTAAGAGGGACTTTAACTTGTTTAAATGAAACCAATTATAAAAATAGGCATAACACATTGTCAAAAGAGGCATATGGGCTTGTCACATCCTCCTGAAGGACTTGTCAAAATTTCAAGATGGACTTGTTTCTCTAAGAGAGACATGAACTTGTTTACATGAAATCAGTTGTCAAAATAGGCATAACACATTGTTAAAGAAGGTCCACGGGCTTGTCAAAACAGCCTCATGCACTTGTCAAAATTTCTAGATAGACTTGTTTCACTAAGAGGGATATGAACTCGTTTAAATAAACCAATTGTCAAAATAGGCATAACACATTGTCAAAGAAGATATACAGGCTTGTCAAAACAGCCTCATGCACTTGTCAAAATTTTTAGATGGACTTGTGTTACTAAGAGAACTCATTTAAATGAAACTAGTTGTCAAATAGGTATAACACATTGTCAAAGAAGGCACACGGGCTTGTCAAAACAGTCTCATGAACTTGTCAAAATTTCCAAGTGGATTTGTTTCATTAAGAGGGATATTAACTCATTTAAATGAAACTAGTTGTTAAAATAGGTTTAACATATCACATAGGCTTGTCAAATCAATTTCATGCATTTGTCAAAATTTCCAAATGGACTTGTTTCATTAAGAGGGACATAAACTCGTTTAAATGAAACCAATTGTAAAAATAGATATAAGTATAACATATTGTCAAAGAAGGAACATGGGCCTGTCGCAATAGCCTCATACACTTGTCAAGATAGGCACATGAATTGTCAATGCATGACTTGTCAAAATAGGCATATGGACCTGTTAAAATAAGCATATAAACATATCAAAATAAATACAAAAATTTGTCAAAATAGGCACATCAATTTGTAAAGATACGCACAAAAACTTGTCAATGCATGACTTTTAAATAGACACATCAACTTGTCAAAATACATAATATCATTGAAGTATATTACCTTCTTAAATATCATTGTCAAAATACATAGCTTGTCAAAATACGCACATAAACTTGTCAAAATACATAATTTCATTGAAGTCTATTGCCTTCCCAAATACAAAATACTACTCCAAGTTCTCTTTCTTCCTCTTCTTTTGTTGATTGCTTGCAGTAGAACTTTTCTTCTTGCTTCCTGTTCTTTTTCTTTGATTGATATGTCTATTGAGCCCCTTTTATCGTCATATGTCTGTTGACTCTCCTATTTAAAAGACTCCAACTTTTCATGCTCTTTTTCTTCTTCTTATAATAAGTTGTTATGAATAATATTTAACCGGAAACCTTATATGTAACAAAAGTTTGTGAAAGAAATAATCACTTAAATTACTATCATAAACACTTTGAAATAAAAAGAAGATCCACCACTAGAAAGGCTACAATGCATCATATAAGCAAACAATTGAAATTTCATCCACTAAATGATCAACCTTATTTTGATTATGCTAATTATGATGCTTGAGTGGGGATGAATAAGTGGATTTAAGGGCTATATTAAATTAGTGACTTACATGAAATACTTTAGAAAATAAGTTGGTAATTGTCTTGATTTATGCAAGTATCTGAAAGTCCCATTCTTGGTATGTTTAATTGCCATCCATTTTGAAAACCCAACATATTCTAGAAGATTAGTACTTAGAAGAAGATAAAATTTGCCTCAAACTCAATTCAATTCAAGAAACCAACAAATTTAGTTCACAAGAGGACTCCATTCATTAGCCACAAAGGTACAGTACTGATATTCTAAATCTCACCTACATTAGATCGACTGCCTTCACTAGACTTGAATATGCAACACCCTGATTCCAAGCCTTGAACAGTTTGATCCAATAGTGCCTTCCAAATTAAATTACTAATAGCACGTTGTCCCATATTTTCCCATAACATACAAATGTTTTTTTAAAATAAATAAAGATGATAATAATTAAAAGGACTATATATGCATATATATATATATATATGAATGAATGAGAAGCAGGGATGTAATGTTAAATTAAAATATACTGGCGATCAAAGGTAGAGAGGTGGAAGGGACAATCCTTGTCTAGGATTGGAAGTGGAGCCAACTACCAATCATGGTTTAGGATGCATGTGCTTCTTACTTTCTTTATTACTTTTAAAACCCATGATCTTGACGAGGAGAGAGCAATGCCAACAAGGAGTAACAAACGTGAAGCCCACAATCCCTCTACTACCCAATTGAGTTCTCGTCTCCCACAAAAAATGCCAACAACGGTTTTGGTCCATCACCAAGCTTCGAGTTTGGTACACCGTCGAGCTTTGCTAAACTTCTTTAGATGCCAACCTTAATGTTCTTCACTAACCATTGTAAGAGTAGAGAGGAAGAGAATGATCAATTTTAGGGCTGGGACATTAGAATTTTAAATTTCCCTATCAATTATTAAGGGGCAAGTTGGTCATTTCACATTTCTATTCAATATCAGTAAAATCTCATGGAGCTTTTTGATAAGGCCGAAGGTGCAAAAATACTTTTATATATAACCCAAAAGTACGTCTGATATCATATATAACCATTAGGTGTAAAAATACCCATGAACATTTAAAAATGGGACAAAAATGCTAGCTTTGTTGATTAATGCCAACATATATTTTGTAGGCCCTACTTTAATAATTTTTTAGGACGAATGAGCAAAAATACCCATGTACATATTTTATATGTGTGTTTGGCACTATTTACATTTCTGGGGTGCAAAAATGCCCATCAACTTATTTAAATGGTTCAAAAATACCAATACCGTTAGTTGGGCCAAACGTTTGTTAGTTTTAAATTGTGGGCCCAATACTTGGTACACGTGTTAACCATTGTGTTTGTGTTGACCATACTTTGACATCACTTAGTTGACTAGGAAACCATAATATTATTTAAAAATCTCAATTTTTCTCTCTTCTTTATCCTTTCGTCCCATCCTTTCTCTCACACACACATACAGACACACTTCCACATTCTCTTTTGAGGTCCACTTTCTCCCTCACTCCTTCTTTCTCACTTTCTCAACTCTAAACTCTCTCCCTACTACTCCAACCAAAGTTTTTATTTGCAGCAACAAGAGATTTGAAATTCAAGTTTTCCAAAGGAAGGACGGCCCAAAAGTAATGGCTTCCTAAGTTGCTTCAAAAGCCATAATAACAAGACAGTAACAAGCTAAAGGACACAAAATTCAAGCTGGGAGAGAAATCACCAATGGTTGACAACATGGAGTAAGTGGGTGCATTTCAAATGACACGTCCATACGCCATTGGGAGGCTAGAGATTACTATACATAATATTCTTCCCAGTAGCTCAAGGATCACAGACACTACAGGAGAAGATGATTTTAATTGCATTGTCCATAATCTCTCAAGCATTGTGTTTTTTTTTGTAAAGTTCAAACCTTTCAGCTTCTACAAGTGTAAGAAAATTAACTTTTTCGCTCCCTTAGGATCATTGATTACCCTTTGAATCACTTTGTCTTTTTCACCTAGTTGTTCATGTCGAGAGCTACCAAACTGCAGCCACAAAACTCCAATTTGAGACCTTATTGTGGGCACGAGGAGGTGGAGAGAGAGAGGAAATTGAGAGTCAGAGATGGACTGAAGGGAGGGTGTAACACCTTGCTTTTAACCCACTACCTTTTCTTAAGGGGGCCTTTGGAACCACCGACGTGTTAGAACGACGAAACAGAGAAAAACATAATAACCAAAATAAACACCTTCTGTTAACTTATACAATGTCCAAAATATACAATACTATCATTGTTTATAGATACATGCCAAAAAAACAAGAAATATAATATCTATAGCTAAATTCACTCATTTCCTTTGCCTCTTATAGATCCTTCACCTGCATTGTGGAAAGGGTAAGGTTTTGGAAAAACATTAGTAGAAAAATCATATTGATAATGTAATGCATGTCATGCTATATGCAATGCCCGTATTTCCCTTATAATGCTCTCTCTCTCAGCACTTACCATGTACTGGAAGCATGCACGTGATTCTACTCTACTGAATAGCCAAGGCATAAAACAAAGAGTCAAACATCTCATACACATATGCTAGCTCAACCAGAACAAAAAATACAAGCAATAAACAAATAGCAGACAAACAGAGAATAACAAGTTAAGGGTAGAAATTATAAATATCGAGTATCCTTGTACTATGCAAGTGCACTGTTTCTGATACGTCTAGGTTACTGGTTTGTTTCTCTGTAATGCCTATACAGACCACAATAAATGGGGTTATTGTATGCCCCTATTGGTATATTATTGCCCTTTCTTTCCTGTACCACTGATTTGACACAACATTAGTCGCCTCAGGGTCAAATACAAAATTACCACGAATTAGAATGCAATATAGTGCAAATAACTTGTGATTGTTCTCTTATCAAAGAGCCTTTGTTATGAGTCCCTAAGTTAAACTAAGTACTAAAAAATGGGGTTTGAAATTAACTTTTTTAAAAAAAAAATTAAAATGAAAATTTACCTATGCTAATATTTTTTTGGAATTTTGTAAAATCAATAAAGAAAGAAATATTTTTGGAAAAAAGGTAATATAATAAAATGAGTTTTGGTAGTAAAGTTGGTGGCTTTACTCGCTTCTTAAAATTAATTAGGAGTTAAATTCGCATCAAGTCTAATAAAAATAACCCCAAGTAATCGCATTGAGTCCAATTTATCTAATTGATGACTACTCCTACAATCACATTCATAGTCATCCCTTGAATAAATTGTTAAACGCCACTGGATGTAGGCTAAAAATTATTTTAATGCACTCGCTTCCTCTTGTTGAGAGCACAATCGTGACACTCAACTTAGGATTAATTTATCACACAATTTAGATATCACATAGAATGCATAAATTTTATTAATCTTAAAGGAAATAAGTCAATATGAATTTCAAGTGCACTAAAACAAAATTCAACACAAATAATTCAACAAGTCTTACAAATATGTATCAAATTTAAAATCAAGTCAAATAGAATTCATGATACACAAAGTAAGCTTATTAAAAATAGTGAACTTCCCTTTGTAGCCCATTGAAGCTCTAGCCACCTTTTTCACTACCAAAACTCAAAGAAATTTAGCTCCTCATCATTTTTGACACAACCACACAATTACTGATGAAGCAACCCATGTAGTTAAATGTAGGGGTTGAATGGGATATGAGAGAGAGAGAGAGTGATGGTGAAGGTGAAGAGAGAAAGAAGAAGATGGTGATGATGGATCGGAGAAGAGCCAAGAATGATAGTGGCTAACGGTGGGTGCTACTCTCGGCGATGATGAAGATGATTATGGTTGGTGATGAGGAAGACAATGGTGACGAGTTGGGAAGCTAACGATGGTGGCGGCTACCTTTCCGATGAATGTGGTGACTTGATGGAAGGGAAGGAATGGTGGTTGGTGGCTGATAGTTGTATCTGACGATAAAGGGCATAGGTGGTGGTGGTTTCTGATAAATGAAGATGGTGACGAGATGGTGACCAGAGAGGTTGAGGATGAGGACAATGAATGACGGTGGTGGTTAGTGGTGATAGGGTGAAGAAATTAAGATGAAGGAAGACCCACTCCTTTCTGCCGAATTCGTTATGACTCTCCTTCACTATAGCTTGCACTCTGTCTCTCACTCACGTTAGTGTAGTAGCCAACACAATAGCTTCACTATGTCTCCTTTGTGGTTCAGCACACCCTTATGCAGCCTACGTCCTTTTATAAATTTTTCTTCTTCTTTTCCAAGGATCACCTCTTTGACTTTTCTTGACCTAGTTTCCTAATCTGCAAAGAAGGGTAACAAATATGTAATATCTTAATTTCCAAAAATAAACCTATTAATGGTAAATCATGAAATATAAGATATTTTTAATCTTTTTATGCTTAGTTAATTGAAATCACAATTAATCACAATCACTCATAATAAATGCAATTAAATCCAAAATTTGTGATTAATTGTCTAAATATGGTAAGAAAACTTTTGTAAAAATATGGTTTGATCAATTCCCCCACACTTAGATCTTTGTACTCCTGAACAAAGACAATGGCATACAATAATTCAAGTTCCAATTATCAATACAAATGGGAATTGAGAAATTTCACAATAAAGTACAATGAATGAATTAATCATATTTTTCAAGATGACACTAATCTTAACCACACAATGCAAAGGGAACTATTAAACTTCACAATTGAATACAAAAGAGTAATCACATGAGAACACTCAAGTTAATAGTGTTTAGCTCAACTCACTTAGATAGGGACATTTTTCCCCCCTTTCACTCCAACTCACCTAACTAATACCTTACCATAAGCTTGTAATTACTCTCGTATCTCTACCACTAGTAGCAATTAATGAGATGAATTAAGAGGACTTCAGAGACTTGTAATGTTGGATGAAAGCTAGATGGAATGAATTTATTTGAAAGGAAACAGTTTATATGCAAGTTAAGAATGATGGAAATACTCATGACACCTAATTATTAGAATTGAACTTTACAAACTCTTGCCATTTTTTCAAACCGTTGAACAAAATGTCTTCTTTTATTTTTTTTTTTGTGTATTTTTTGTTCAACTTCTTTTCTTTTCTTTTTCTTTTTTGTTTCTTTTTTTCAATTTTCTTTCTTTCTTTTTTTCAGCAATTTTTCTATCTCTCCCTGTTATTCTTCTTCTTCTTCTTCTTCTTCTTCTTCTTCTTCTTCTTCTTCTTTTGGGCAGGGCATTCCAATACAGACATTGTTCAAATTGATGGCAAAATCATTTTGATTAAAAAAATGCTATGAATACCCATGATATGTGACATGCATACAACTTAAGAATGATTCAAAGGGGTAAGGAAATGTAGATGTATATAAGGGTTTGTGTTTGGGTCAAAAGAGTTTTAAAATGAATCCTCTTCATCTTTATATATTAATGCAAATGTAGCTTTGAAAAAGAGTCAAGACAAGTTATAGAAAATGAAAAGTCAAGTAAGTATGCACACATGAAATGAATAATAATTGTAAGGCCCAAATATCCTTCCAACAAGGCTCATCTCAAATGATCACACTAACACATTCAATTACATAGAATACTAATCACAATGCATATGCTCAATCAATATCAATGCTCACTCTACAAATGCAATTAATAAAAAATTGTAATCATGTTCAAAACCTAAATGAGCCAACAATTTCATAATTTTCTTTTCAAAACAAGGAGTAAACAAAAATCCAATTATATGTTCATTTATCTTCCCGTTCAATTGAAAAGCAAACACATGGTTTAGGAAAGTTGCCAAAACACTAGATCTCATGAAAATGCAAAGAATTCCCTATAATTCACACTTCCAAAGTAGCAAATGCGACCTTTTACTACTAAAGACATGTGTCAAAGTAAGTCATTATTAATTTTTTAAAAAAAAAATTTCTAGTTTATGGCATTTACTCATTTTAAAACAATCAATTAATGGAATTCTCATATCTATCTCCTCCCCTGCACTTAATCAACACATTGTCCTCAGTGTTTAAAAACAACTCTATTATGCTAACTTGTTCCTTAGTGAAGTGGAAAGTTGTGAAGTCCCATTGCAATTGGAGCACAACATGTCAACATCACATAAAGAGAGAAGAAAGAAGAAACAAGTTGTCACAATTATGAGAATGTCAAGTAAATGAAAATTCAAGGTACAATGGTAATTAAGTAGAGTAGTGGCAAAAAATGCAAAGCATACAGAGGGGGTTTTTATTCAATTTATCAAACTAAACAACTTATACTGGCTTATGTCTCTCCCCCATACTTGCCTTCCTCAATCAACAATTAAGCTCAAGAATTTATATAAATTAGGAAGAAAAATAAGTGAGGAAAAAGACAAACTTTGTTAAAATATCTTAAGACACTTGTGGGAGAAGTTCTCATCTTTGATGAAGATCATGCACTTATCCTTAGAAAAATCTTCTTCTGCATTGAATTTTCTTGATGGAGGTGGTTCGGGATCAATTAGAAGAGGTCCAAGCATATAAGGTGGAAGTTGGCACCATAGAGGATCTTTCCAATTGTGGGCCTACAAAGAAAACAAGCCAATAGCAGCACCCATTCTAGAAATAGATAAATGGAGAGATTTAGAGCAATATGCACACATTGTTAGAATAAAACTCTCCAAATAGGTCTCACAATTAAGAAAATCAATGTCACTTCCATCAATAGGAGTAAAAAACTCAGTTAATTTTTGAAAATTCTCTTGTTTTTGCAAAGTAGAAGGTGCGGAATCCAATTTAACGTTGGCGCACACCACATTATCATTGCAATCACAAGAGGTGAAAGGAGAAAGAGTGGAAGAAAAGGGAGAATTTTTCAAATAATCACCACTTGAGATTTTTAAAGATTTAAAACAATTATTTTGCTTCTCTAAATCAGGTGGCAAATCACAAGATAACACTTGTTGGAAAGATTCATCAACATGCATAATTTTATCAATCAAAATTTTAGAATCTTTAGCACTAACAAGACTACAAGGAAGTAATCCAATGGTAGAATCAACCATTTCACTAAATGCTTTCTTTTGAAACTCAATAAGCAAGTGGTATTTTTCATAAAAACAATCTACACATATTTGATCTTTCTCATAAGCACATGAAAATATTTCATCCAAGTTATCACAATCATCCCTAATACCATGAAGAGAAGCACTCTCAACAGTTAAAGTATCACACAAAGAAGTAGGAGCAAATTCATCCACAAGTAAAATTAAGTCACTACTACCAGAATCAATGTGTTGAGCAATTACATTCTCAAGCATTTGAGGGGATTCACAAATAATTTCTTTATCAACCTCATCATCACTCAATTTTTCCACATCATCTAAAGTAGTAAGAGGGTCTACTTTTACAAGGATAGGATTTTTACCAAATGGTAGGAAAGACTCCTCATTGCTTTCTTCTTGTTTCTCTAATTCCTGTGCTTATGTGGATATTGGAGGATTTTCCTGAAAATTGTTCTTCAACGCTTGTACTTGTTGAGTGAGGTGCTCAATTTCCTTGATAAATTGATAACTCTCTTTATCCATTTGTTCCAATTTATTGATTAGAAAGTTTATTTGTGACTATCGCTCATTTGCGGTATGAGTCATTTTAGCTTAGAGCTCTTGAATCACTTTACAAAAGGAAGGTTCTTGCTTTGACACATTTGGTTGGGAAGGAGGTCTATTATGTGGCTTAAAGGTAGGGTATAAAGGCTCATGAGGTGGTAGAGAATATGGTTGGGGTGAAGGTTGAAATGATGGTTGGCATGGTGAATGGAAAGATTGATATGATAGAGAAATATATAGTTGGTGGGGTTCATATTGTGGTGGAGGTGAATTATATGTAGGTTGATGAAATGATTGAAAGGATTCGTAGTATGAGTTATATGGTGGAGGTGAAGGTTCATGATATTGTCTAAAGAGTAGATGTGGTGGGTGATAAGGTTGAAATGAAGGTTGTTGGTAAGGTTCATGGTATAGGTGGTAAAATGGACCATCACATCTTTAACCAATTGGACTTCTATCTTGACTTTCTAAATTGTCTTGAACAAGTCTCAATGTATGTTGAATGGAATGAATGGCTTGGGGAGGGAGAATTTGTCTTGTCGGTTGAGTCCTCTTTAAAAGAGTGAGTTTGAGAGGTAAATCTTGATCACCACGAAACCAAGCCATAAGAATTCAAGATAATAAATTCCCAATGAATCACAATATAACTAAGTATAAATAAAAAAAAATTAAGAAAAAGAATCTATGAAGAAAAAAATTGCAAGTGAAAAAGGAAAAAAGAAATTTCAAAATGACCAAAGATGCAAGAATGCAATAAATGCTATGCAAGTTTCCTAAATGCAAAAAATTACTAAATTATATGCAATGAAAAAAAAACGCAAAACTAATAAGCTTCATATGAGAAACCCCTTGTCAAAAGTGAATTTGACAATTAGATTACCTAGGAAGCCAATTACTTAGCTCCCCAGCAACAACGCCATTTGATGAGGACTTTTTTCATTAGCATTGGGGTCCACAACAAAAAATTGACTAAGGATTGCGTATAGGCAAACTTAGGATTGTTCTCTCTTCTCGAGGAGCCTTTTATTTAATTCCTAAGTAATCTAAATATCATGCAAATGCAATGAAAATAAGAGAAAATTGGTTTTGGGGTTTTCGAAATAATAATTAAAAGAAGAATGCAATTTAATTAAAATCCTAAAACTACTATTTTTGGTATTTCTTTTCAAATAATAATGGAATGGAATATGAATTAAATGAATCTCTTGAGAAATTGGTTTAATCGCTTTCATGGTTCACTAATAATATGAAAGTTAAAATTCATCAAGTCTTAATTAAAAAACCATAAATAATCACATTAGGTCTAACACTCTTAATCAATGGCTACTCCTACAATCACATTCATAGGTATTGCTTAGGTATATTATTAAAGAACCACTTGATTTGTGAAATAGATTAAATCAATGCAAATATTTACTCTTGTATGAATGCACAATTGCGACACTCAAATCAATCCAAATTAACCAAACAAACTAGTAATCACATAGTAAGTATAGTCTCAATGAATTAATATAAAACAAATAACTGAAAATCACTACCTTCAACAAGCATCTCATGGATTCGAAGATTGATCGTGTTAGCGGGAGATTTGAAGCCATGAGAGGCTAAACCCCTTAACCTCTTGGTAATGGATAGCAAGGTTGGAGCTTACGTAATTGAAGGAGCGGCCTTGTCGACTTAAATGCCTTGGTGACCTTTTCAAAATTAAACCAAGGATTGAAATAAAGTGTGTGATCCCAGATTGTCTCTTGAGGAGCTTTTTATTAATTACCTAGAAACTAAGTGCAATGATTGACATGAAACAATTAAAAGTGATTTGAATTTTTTATCTAACAACTAGGTTGCAATAAATCTAAAATACTTTAAGACAAATGTTTTTGTATTTTTGAGATAAAGTGAGTAATATGGAAATTGGTTTGAGAATATGGTAAAAACCTCCTAGATCAATGAATTTCATCCATCCTATGCTTCACAATATT
>JBAGKO010000010.1:25056470-25073096 GCA_037177275.1 Acacia concinna
ACAAGGTAATGCAATATAGATGAGGGAGAGAAGAGAGCATGAAGCAATGCAAGAAGAAGAATGATAGTGATGAGGGAAAGAAGATAACCTGAAGTTATGCAAGAAAAAGAAAGAAAGTAAGGAGGCAAAGAAGAGAACATGAAGTTATGCAAGAAAAAGAAAGAAAGTGAGGGGGCAGAGATGAGGGCGTGAACATATGCCAGAAGAATAGTGATACTGATGAGTGAGAGATGAGGGCGTGCAAGTATGTATATATAGAAGGGAGTGGTCAGCAACTGTGTGATCACGGGAAACGAAAACAAAAAAAAACGTCAGGAGCTCGCATGCAGATACTATAGGATTCATTGCGCATGGGGAACACACTCTGCACACACTGCACCCTACACACCGAGCCTATACTACCTATATTGCACACTGAACTCGCATAAAGCTTATGCGAGTTTAGTGACTTGCAGTGGGCAGTGATGGGTCCCACTGAACTCCCCCTCCCTCCTCCTTTGTGAAGAATTTGCACATGTAAGATGCTATTTTCGAAACTCGCATAACTAAAGGTCAAATTTGCTTATAGCATCTGGATAAATATTTTAAAAAGTATTGAATTTCGGGATTTATTTTTTTTCTTTGTAATATTTGAATAAAAAGGCCGTACTTTTGAGTTTTGAGGATACGTCAGCGTTGAGATGATTCAATTCCAAGTTTATTGTCCCAAAAAAAAAAAAAGAAATTCCGGGTTTAGTGTTTGGGATTAAATTCCCCCAAGTTTAATTTTCATAATATGATTTGGGCCACGCTCTGTTCTGTACCAAAATAATTTATGAATTGTACCAAAATTAAATTCCCCCAATTATATTAAATTTAATTTTTTAATATCGCATGAATTGTATAGATTTTATTTTAAGAGGTTAAACTTAATTATTTATGTTTATATTAAAAAATTTATAAAACATTGTATACAATCGCTTTATTAATTTTTTTTTTTTAACGGATGAAGAAGATCAACGGGAAGGGTGAGATAGAGGAGCTGAGGAGGGGAAGAAAGATAGAAATATAGTTGGCAATAAAAAAAAAGGGAGAAATCAGAGAACAATATTGAGGAGAAAGATATGAGGAAGGAAGAAACTCAATTCTCAATATTATTTTGTCAAAAAAAAAATCGCAATATTATTCAATTCATATATAAGGCATATTCTTTTTTTTTTTGGGGGGGGGGGGGACTGGAGGAGGGACGGTTTTGAGATAGAGATAATCTCTCTGTAACTTTTGGGTGTTCCTTCAGGCACCTTTTGGTGCTTCTCCGGCGTCTTCCTATGATGCTCTCGGTGCCGTTATGGTGCTTCCCAGCATGGTCTTTCACGGCTTTCCCTCAGATCCTCTCTCTCTCTCTCTCTCTCTCTCTCTCTTCCTCTCTCGTAGCCTCCCTGTTTCACTTCTTGCCTTCGCCTTTTACCGCTTCCACAGTCCTCACCTACCCAGAACTGCTCTGTTTTTTCTTCCCCTCCTTTGCCTTTTCCTTTTGCCCTTCAGCCTCACCCTCAGTTCTCTTCCACCGCCTTCAGCCCTCTCCCTGTGCCTTTCTTCCACCACCTTCAACCCACTCTCTGCCTTTCTTGTTTTCCTCCCCATCGTCGCCTTCCTCCACCCCCTTTTGCCTTATTCAACTGCCGATTATTTCCATCCACCACCTTTATTTGTTTTCCACCATCCACCGCCTTCCCTTGTTTTCCAGTTTTCCCCGACTTCCTTTTTCTCCTCCACCAACAAAGACAAAATGAGCAGTGTTGCCTTTGTCTTTCCTTTCCTTAGGCTGCTCGTTGGTTCCTTTTGTTTTTTGGGTTATGCATGCAGCTTTTATCTTTTCCCTTGTTGTCTTTTCTTTTTTCAGGTTTCTCTTTCTTGCAGATACTAGTAAAGCACAGCCTTCTCTTTCCTCTCTCTTGGGGTATGTTTGCTACTTCCAGTTCCAGGAATGGGGAAAGGTTATTTCTCAAACACCTCTTCTCGAGGTGTAGACGTCGTGCAGCTAGAGTCCTTCTTCATGCTGCTTTATGGCGTTACCTGGTGGCGGGGTTTGATCGCTGCTCTTCTTTTTGGTTACCTTTTGCTGATGCTTCCTTTTGTGTTGGAGTTTTGTTTTGCATGCCTTACCAATCTCCTGCTTACTTTGGTAAGCTTTTTGGTCATGGTCTCCGATTGTAGGACTGTTTTCATGATTATGTTTATCTCTTCTCCCTACTCTCTAACTTGTATCTGCCATACTTTAGTGGTTAAGTTTACCCATACTATATAAATGGGTTCCCAACGTATCTTTTTGTTCGGTAACTTTTGAGTTAATGTATCTTGATCATTTTATCTAAAAAAGAAAAGGCATATTCTAAGATTAAATGCGAATAATAATAAGAAAAATACTTAGCTTGTATCCATTTTATCATGTTCTGTAATCACACGTGATCAAATGTCCTAATTTTAAATTATGATCATTTAATTGTAAGTTCAAATACAATAAATAAGATATATAGTCACTACTAAAAATAAGTGTTTTAACGTCTGTTTTAAAAGGCTTTTCGCGTCTATTTTCAAGCGGTCGTCTTTGCAAGAGACATAAAAAGTTAGCATCCATTTAAGGAAGAACAAACGCATAAATATGTGTCCTTTTTGCAAAAAAAACAGATGCATAAATAGGTGTATTTTCATAAATAAGACGCTAAATAAATCATCTGATCAGAGTGTCAGGAAGTGAAGACTTGCAGAAGTTAGGTGCAGGGGGTAGGCTTTAGATGTTTTTAAAAAACACACGTCACATTGGTGTCTGTTTTTTGGGCAAACAGACGCGCCGCAAAACAAACACATAAATGTGCTTCTGTTTGCTGAAACAAACGCTAGATTGGCGTCTGTTTTCAGCAAACGTACTCCAGATTGGCGTATGTTTTCTCAAAATAGATGCCATATGGCCCATTCCTGCCGTCTTTATACGCATTTTAATTACGATTTTGCCATGCGTAATTTTTAACTTCTGTTATTTTAAAAACGAACGTCTCTTACAGACGTTATATTTCTTTTTTGTAGTAGGGGGTCTCGTATGATTGAAAAAACTGATGAAATGGATGTAAGGAATTTGATGTAAATATTATCCTTTTTAAAATATTTAAAAATCATAATTAATCATCATTTTCATATATACATGCTCTCTATTATAAGTCCCCTGTACATCACTCTTATAGATCAATAAATGACACTTAAGTAATTAAATATGCAATAAATTGATACAACTTTCCAATTTAGCCAATATTAAATTTGTTATCTCGATCTCTTCACATTTATAAACCATGCATTCTCTCACCTCTCTCATATCTTTTTCTCTTTCCAATAAAAATTAAATAAGGATAAAATGGAAAAATATATATTAATAATCATCCTAGTCACTCATGTTTGGAACCAACTTTTTTCCTACAAGAGTGATGTATGATAGGACTGGAGTATTACAACAAAAGGTGAACAAACAAGTTAACAACACTAATCCCACATTTTATATCTGCCATTTTTAACGTAAAAATCACCCCAAAAAAAAAATCTCAATCCTGTCCTTTCATTTTTCACGCCCTATATATTGGACATGAGATTTGGATCAATTAGGACTATACATGACAAAAGGAGAACAGCTTGGATATATATGTACATATATTCTCCCCGGTCCATTTTATAAGATGTCTTCTAAAAGATATTTTGTATATTTTTTATAAGATGTTTTGATAATTTAAAAAAGCATTAAATATTTTTCTATGTACTCCAATATTTATGAAAAATTATACAAGCTTCTTGAATCACTTCGAGCTGTTACTTTTGTTGGACAAGGTTGTCACTTAAGAAGCTGCGAATTAGGTCTCTCTAAAAATTTTCAGGAACTTTTTTTAAAATCAAAATTTAATGGAACAGTGAAAATTGTTTAGAACATAGTAATAGTAAAATTAAGCTTTGAAATTCGATAAAGGGAGGATGAAGTAAAATATGACACAATACGTATAATCCTTTTTTATCAGTTCCTTCTCTTATATCCATCCTTACCCTTGAGCTAATATTACTCATCAATATAATGCTTATATGTACAATTTTGCTTTTTCAATCAATATCATTTAACTACAATTATTCTGATCATTCATCTAAAAAATAATTATAGGATACATACGTTGGATTTTTTATAATTTAATTGATTATATCTTAATACAACGAGCTTTTGGGCTATATTTAAAGGCCTATATTTTAAATAAGCTTTTATAAATACTTCAGGCTAGGCCCTTCCCAAGTTTAGGGCTCCAGCATTTTTGTTTGTTTTTTTTTTTTTGAAAAAAAATCATACACAGACTCAGGTTTTAGGGCATTGCTACAAGTTTAGACTTATCTGGGTGAAGTTTGATCTGTCATTTTACCAAAAGTTCCCTTTTTAATCCCTTTGGTTAATCCCCAAAACAATAAATAAGGAAATAAATATATAAATAAATCAAACTCAACATGTCAATCTCTAAGGGTATGTTTGGAATAGTAATGTAAAAAGTGATTTATTTACAATAAAACTTTTACAAAAGTTAGATTGGATAAAAGTCAAATTCTATAATATGATTTATATTTGGATTTGAGGTAGTATAAGTTATTTATCTAAAAGTTAAATTGGTTTAAATTGACTATAGCATAAATGATTTTTGTGGTTATTTTATGAGAAAAGTCAAATTTAAAAAAGAGTTAGATTTCTTACAAAAAAAAGTTTATTTTTAAAAAATTTAAAATATTAAAATATTTAATTAAATATAATTAAATAATAAAACCTCATATAAGGTAAATCAGAATAAAATTGCAAACTTTTGTTAACTAAAAAATCCAATAGTAACTATCACCTGTGATCTTAATTATAAGACCGAATGACTTTTTTGGAAAATCCTAAGAAAACAAATTAAATTACTTTAAAGTATTAAAATTTATCCTTTTTTTGCAAACTATTTTGTTTGACTTATGAACTAATATATAATATAATAAAATATAGCATCTAATATGATTAAGTAACTTATTTTGCTTCCTTAAATAACTCTCTTAAAAAAAAGTTAATTAGATCTTGTAATTAGAATTGAACGGAGTACAAACTAAGATATTTATAATCAAATTTTTTGCCTTCCCTTATTTCTCTCTCTTCGTGGCCCATATTTTCCATCTCTATTCTCCCTTAATAATCAACCATCGTAAGGCATAAGCTACACATTCTTGCTTTAAAGAATAAGCAACTTAAACTCTAAAAGTCCAATTAAGAAAACGTCCAACTAAATATGGCCTTAAGTCAAAATCTTGCGCATACAACGTTTTGGGCTGAAATCAAATATTCTGGGCTGCAAAAATTAATGCCAAACACAAACCACCTTGGTAGATCCAGCCAACAAACATTATATATTTTGCCTCTCCATATAAAGAGAACGCCACATCTTTTCAACTTTTGAAAGTTCTTAAAAAAATTCGAATATGTAAATATTTTTCTTGAAAAATTAATCTTTTGATCCTTCAAATTTTACTTCACTTGTAACTTAACCCATAAGCTATTACTTAATCCCTGAACTTTTAATTCACCTATGACTTAGCCCCTAAACTTTTCAATTTTTTTTTTAAAATGATCATAGCCATTCACGAATCAGCTCAACTCTAACTTGATCATAACCTATGCTACACATGAAATTGCAAACCCAGAAACCACAGTCATAGTTGACTTGTTTGTCACCTGCAATAGCCTACCTCCACAAATGATGTTACAGACTGACATAATAAAAGCCATTTATGATAGATTTTAAAAGCTCTGTATATACTAAATTCAGTAAGTGCTGATAGATGATGAAGCATTAATTACTACGTAGTACTTAGCATCATCATATCATCACTCAAAGCATCCACCCAGGAATAAATCCATTCCCTTGCTGACCTTGTGTTGTTGCTGTCATCTGTTCTGATCCCTCTGCATTGTACCTGTAATAATCATATTAACACTCATGCATCAACTTATATATGGGGCTATCTTGTTTTTACTGTGTTACATGTTACATCATTGCGATCGATGTGGCAACACCATATATATAAAAAGGTAAGAAACTCTTGCTTGTATAACTTAATAGGTTGGCTTGCCTGTCACTAATTTGCCCACACAAAGCTCAGTAAATATATAAATCATCCGGTTATATTATAAAAAAAAAAGTTTATATGTAAGTACTTATAATTCTATCTTATTTTTAATTAAATCCTTGTGGTTTTTTTCCCTTTTCCTTTTTTAGGGGTTCTTATAGTTTTCTCTATTATGGGCATTAGTCCCTATACTCATAATGTGTTAATTTGTAAGAGAAACGATGTTTTAGCAATTGATGATGCAGTACTCAGCATACATCTTGATTAATTTTGCCTCATTGATATAAATATAATCAAAGTCTTTTGTTCAAAAAACAAAAAGAATAATCAAAGTCAACCAGATTACAGACTGTATAGAATCAAGGAAACAGTTATATCAACATGCATGATAATTTATTCCATCATTTTTTCTTTTTAAAAAACTTCATTTATTTTGTATCTTGTGGTAACTTACATTTCGCTTAGTCAGCATCTACATCAGCCATAATTAACATATTACAAGCATGGAAATTAAAGCCTCCAGTTGATAAAAATGAAACTATAAGGACCAAATACGAAGAAAAAAATAAATAACAGAGACCCGATTATAAATAAGGTAAAACCATATTTTTGTTAATACTTAATAGTGCAACTTATTAAACAGGATCCTATTCTTTATAGGCTCAAATTCCATTTTAATTAGCTATTGTTGAATCCAGATTTTAATAAAATGTTGATGATTTATGTTGGTCTACATGGAAAAAAATCCACTTATATACACAGTTGATGGTTCTGTTTAAGAAGTATGAGTGACAATATATATATATATATATATATATGAAATAAGTTGAAATGAGATTATATTACCCAATCTGTAAAGTGGGATTGCAGTCCAAAGGCTGGAAGAAGCCCTGAGAGTTTGCACTCTGGGAACCATATGCCATGCTTTGATCTCCACCTTCCCAAGATTGCCTATAGTTGTTCCTTGAACTGATTTCTTCTAGCTGCTCTCACAGGGTATGTTAGTTTTAGTGTTTCAAGAGACACACGAAATGCATATTTATTAGTATTATTTCTATCATACGAAGTTTCTGAGACAGAAACAAATTCATTACAAAACAGGGTTTTGGATATTCAGAAATGAAACTGATACAAGAAATTGAAGACAAATAAAGGAGAAAGATAGACTACTTTCTTAGTTGATTACTTTCTCCAATCCTAAATACAGGAAATAGATAACTAACTCCCAGATATTCAGGTAATTAGTTTAATTAGTTATTTATATTAATTGTGTATTGGTTTTTCAAATATACCCTTTTTAATCATTTACATTAGAAATTACCTCATTGTTGAGAATCCCCTTACTATGAGCAATCAATAGGACTTTTTGAGAGCATAATTACTCCTATAATTTGTGAAATAAAGTGAATTGGGATCTTATATTTAAGAGTAAAACCAACAAATTCATCCACTCACTCATACATGTAGGACCAGAGGGAATATATGAGTTATAAATTATAATATTTCCAACACAAAAAAAAAAAAAAAAAAGCAAGAAGCCCACTAGCTAGTGTCTGTTGCATTTCAGAGACCTCACATTAAGTTCGTTGTGTTAGGTTTTTGGTATTGTACTTCATTAGAAATAATACAAAGTAGACGCATTTAAGAGTACATTGCTAAACAGAAACAATGTAAATTACTATTATGTGGCTTTGAGCTTTGAACTTGATTGTTAACACGTTACCTTCATAGTCAAAGCTCTGTTTGCATCAACCAGAACTTGCTCCTGTATCAGAATCACCGACTTGCAAGCATTAGGCACATAAAGTATTATTCCCTTGTTTCATATATACATAGATATATATATATATATATATATAATTGGGTTAAAGTGCATTTTTATCAACCAAGTTTTTCTTCATAAGCGTCTAGCACAATTAAGTTTTGAAGAGTGCAAAAGTAGACTCAATCTTTTAAAAATAGTGCAAATTTTGCAATTGTTAAATTGATCCAAAATCAGTTACTTTTCCAATGATTGCTAAAATTGCACCATTTGAAAGATGATGTCTACTTTTATAACTTAAAATTGCTCCTTATATAGTTCTATCTTAAGGATCATGCCAAAAAGTTACCTTACTTTGAAGATCGCTCAGTTGGTCCAGCATGAATTGAGTCTGCAAAGTAATATTGCAGATATTTGACAGGAACCATTTGAAGCTTAGATTGGAAAATTGAAATATATAAAAAAAAAAATAATAAATCATGATTAAAATCGTGTGTATATTTTCTTGTAACCAAAAGAAGGATATAAAATTCACAGAACTTCCTTTATTTTCTGAGAACATGCACAAACCTTTCCCGAGAAATAAAAGGGAGGTCAAAGAGGTTTGTGAATTTTTTATTTTTATTTTTTACAAAACTATACAGTCAACACTACTATATGTGAGTACAATCACACAACAATATCAATTCTTAAAAAATGTTGGAAAATTATGAGAGACACAAACGTTGAGGCTAGTTAGGCAATGTACTTGCATTTCACTTTGAGATTTGTGAAGTTTATTACCTTGATGGACCTGACTTGCTTTAGAGATGAATCAAGTTGGCGCTCAAGTTGCTCAAGTTCCTTTGAGTTCAATGGGCCCAAGTCTTCTCCTAGAAGGTTCCTACAATGGCACCAAAAATTTAATGAACAGTCAAAATTTAGACGAAAATGTAATGTTATTTTATTTTATTAAAATACACTCACTTATCATAATTACTTCATAGTGATCAACACTTCTTAATTATTGAAGGGTGAGAATGTTAACTTCATCAATTGCTTGTTTTGTTTGAAAATATAAAGTGACAATTATTTTGAAACAATTAAAGAAAACTTTCAGTGTAGTAGATATTACATTTTGAAACAGAGTGAGTATGTTGAAAAGACACATATTTACTTAGATCTCAAAAGGCAATGGATCAATTTTTTAAAGCAACTAACTTAGCTAATTTTTTAAATTTCTGCAAATTGGTTAGGTGGATCCTACATTGAGCCCAAGGAAGCAAATCATAATGTCTTTTGTTTGAAAACGACGTGATTTGCATTAAATTTTTTGCATGTAAGAAGTCATTGTACAAGAACATAGTAGCCAATTAATTTACTATTAAAACTTCAATATATATCTTAATGATGTGAACAGCTTATGCTGATATGATGATTATCACCTTTGGGTCCTCTGGAGAGATTCCAGTCTTCCTTTCAGCTTCAAGTACTCCCGGTAACTTGTCTGTTAAGCAAGAAGATCAAAATTCAATAATTAAGCAAAAAGTAGATAAGAATTTTGCAAGTCAGCTATCTAAAGCCTGATTCAATGATATTCAATTATATCTATTATATATATTTTTTTTTCATATGAGTTTATATTTAAATGATAATAGTTTAAAAGTAGGGCACATGATTACATGTGATTAGGAAACTTAACGAAATTGACATAAGTATTTTTCAATTATAAATATCATTACCTCTGATACTTAATATAAAAACTAGTTGGCTAATTCGGGCAGATAAAGGAACTTAGTCGTGGTAGTTACTTGTAACAACTATAGGTTGGTTTCCCTAAATTATCATATTTGATCATGACTATTCTTGGATGAAATATCTTAATGTGTGCAATCGGTAAGAATATTTTATGGCGAAAATTTTAAATTTAAAAGATAAAGTGGATTGAGATCTTATATATAAGACTAAATCAATCCCACAACTAGTTTTTATATATATTAAAAACCGAAGGTAGTACAAGAGACAAAATAAGAAGTAAGAAATGTAAGTAAGAGAGACACCTCAAGCTCCTTGGTTGGTTTGCTCACTTCCACAGAACCATAACTACACTTTTGGTACCTTTCAAGTGTTTTCGGCATGCTGATACATTTCACACACATAAAATAATAATCAACACCCATCAAATAACAATATATTGATGACCATTATAGTAAATGGACAATGAATGACCAAATTTTCTTCTTAATCCTTGTATTGAAATGTAAAATTAAAAAAAACACGGAAAGTTTATTCACCATAATTAAAATTGGTGTATGTGTTACTTAGGAATTTTTAGATGGTAAATTTGTGCTCCATTGTAATTTGAATTGTGTGATATTAAATTCTGTTAAATTTAAAAATAAAGTCCATATTGTTATTTCAATTGTACGCATCTAATATTTGATCTATATTCACACTCAACTACAACAGAGTGGTATGACTAATATTATATATCTATTTTGACATGATTGGTATGCTTGCGTAGTTGTGTATGGATTAAAAATTACAACAGATTAATTTATTAATTATAATTTTAAATATGTTTAAAGAGAAATAATTGACATGAAAAAGACACCATTGACAAGTTATTGAACTTTTATATTATTTTTCTTAGTTGAGACATTAATGTGATTCCCTTTAAGTTTTGGATAATTTTATCAAATAGTTAATATATTATAGCAAAATGGCCAATCCATAAACAATTTTATACCCAAACTCATATACTATCACAGCACTGCCAGTGTAAGGCTCCCCATACTTCTCTGGTTTTGAGTTCGAGTCTCAAATGAGACACTTGTATTAGGAGGGCAGTCACAAACCGATACAAATATATATCTGTGTGTGTAAAGAGCAAGGGGGGACTGGCACTGAGTCTGGACCTTGTAAAACAATGTTGGGCTAATCCCATGTGAAGGATATAATAAGCCCAGGAAAGGAAGAAAATTGTACGTTGATGTAACACAAAGCCTTTAAGACACCGAAAAGAACAAGATGAAGTTACGTGAAGCAGAAGTTCAGACCGTCAGAATTATGAACCAAAAACCAAAAAAGTGAGCCAAATCTAGTTATAGTTGAGTGAAAGTGTTGATGATAATTAAGCATTAAAAGAAAACCACAGGCTAAAAATTGGTGTGTGTGTGTGTGTGAAGGGCACATGGTTGGCAACGTAACACACACAAACATGTAGATTTAGTGGCAATTCTTACTAAGTAGACTAAACACTTGGTAAGATCAAGGGTGCCATCTATACAAGTAAGATCAAGCAGAGCAATCTTTCTAAATGGTGATGAAAAAACAAATAAATATCAGATTAAGAAATCGTAGGACCATCCAGATTTCTAATATAAAACAAAATAAACAGCAATATTATTGTTCTTTCACATATTTGAAGCAAAAATGCAAAAAAAAAGAAGAAAGAAAACTGTTGGATATTCCATCTTAAACTAATATCTGATTAATTTTATTCATTTTGTTTAAAATTCACAATAAAAACTTACTTTCATTCCATTCTGCTTCATTCAAATGAAAAGAAAAAAAAAAAGCTTGAAACCTTGAATAGTAGTGTTCAAATTAATCTGAGCTAAAAAAATATCTTCAAAATGAAAATTGCATTGTTAGATCAGTTTATTTTTATGTGTTTTTTTCACTTAAAATTAAAAAAAAAAAGACACACAACGCCACAACATCTAAATCTAAATATATATGTTAACAAACTAATGATGAACACCAGGATGTCATATTACATTGTCTCTCGCCTTTGTCAATTATGTATTTACAGTGATGCAATGCTATAAACAAGTACATCAAAAATCAAATTTTATTGTTCCAAAAATAGTTTCATCTACGCCGTATTTTTACAATATTTTATTTTTTTCATATATAATTATCATTGTCTTCATCGTTTTTTATATCATTATTTGAATATTTTAATTTTTTCAAGTACTTTCCATAAAATTTTTAATCGTTATCATATATATGCACGGATGACGATGCACTCCAGATCTCACTATTAGCTGTGTGTGTGTGTGTTCATATTTATCCCACACGAGTCTATAGATCACTCATACTTTTCTTCCTCAGTATAGAGGCATCATACAAAAATGACAAGAAAATTAGAAACTAAACATAAGAGAGGAACAAAAATTAGTGAGAATGAGATACCAATAAAAATTAAATGAAAATGAGGGAGATCGAGAACTGAACCTGACAAAAATCTCGTCAATCATCTAGCTCAGAAAAGGTACGAACCAATAATTAAAAGATGAGATATTCATTAGATCATGTACTATTTATATTACCAGATCTCCTGTACATAACCATCGAAAAAAAAAAAAAAAGATCTCCTGTACATATACAAGTAAATAACAGAAGTGGAAAAAAATAACATGAGATCAAATTAAATCTAAAAACTTAATAAATTAAATGACTTAACTTTTTTTTTTTTGCCATAAATTAAATGACTTAACTAAAGCTTATGTTAAGCTGACTGAAGCAAAAATACAATAGAAGAAGCCATAAAACAAAGGAAACAGTAGCAGAAAGGAAAAGAAGTCCATAGATCTGATAGATCAACAAAACAATATAATAATAATAAAAAAGAATATATATACGCATATATAAATATATATATAAAAGAACATACCTTGATGTGCTACAGAACTCATAAAGCTTGCCACGATTGGAGAAGACGATGAGGGCAACTTCTGCATCACAGAGAACAGAAAGCTCATAGGCTTTCTTGAGAAGGCCATTTCTTCTCTTAGCGAATGTGACTTGCCTGTTTATTTTGTTCTCTATTCTCTTCAGCTCTACTCTTCCTCTACCCATATTATTATTAATGATAATGATCTTCCAACTTTCTCTTTCTAGCTATTTCTACACGATACCTCTTTACTTCCTTCACTTTCTCTCTCTTCTTTCTTCTTCTTCTTCTTCTTCTTCTTCTTCACAGATCTATCTTCATAAGGGGTAACCAGACGGTCCTTCTTTTCTGGGTTACTAATCAAATGGAACCAAATTTGTGAAATAGTGAGAAAGTTGGCAACTTCGAAAGCCCTAAAGAGAAGAGCCAAAAAACAGAAAGAACAAGAGAGAGATGGGGGGGGATTGATTGATTGATCACTCTTTTTCTCTTTCTAAAGTTCTTTGCTTTATCTTCTGGTTTTTGAAATCTCCACAAGAAAAGAAAAATGGTAATGAAGGTTTTCGGGTTGGTGCTGTTTCCAGTTTCACACAACATTCTTTTTCCCATGATGTTCTTTGCTTAGGTTTTTCCGGTAAGGAAACTACTGCTCACTCTCACTTCAGCGCGTGATTATCACGTTCAAATATGTGAATGTTGAATTCCTGGGAACTGCAGATTGGCGCGTAAGTACAGCTGTCATGAGCATTATTATCATTTATCAGTGATTTTTTTTTTTTTTTGCCTTTTGTATGTAATCTGAGTCATATTGTTCAGTGTCTTGTGAGAAGTACCAGAACGTCGTCTCTTATCTTAAACTAGAACCCCGCGTGTCACTCTGTTACTGGCCCTGAATCTGTTATATTTTTCATTTTTGGGATAAGTCCCCGATTCCACTGAGAAATGTTGGGTGTTTAGAAGTTTTTTTAAGAGTGATTTTGTCTCAAAAATAACCAAACTGGTGTAATTGAGTCTTGTTGTTAAGTTTGACTAAATTTGACCGTTATCTTTAATCAAACTAAGAAGTATGTAACATACTTGATATTTTTAATTTTACTTCTCTAATAATATGGCCATTAAAAGGAATATAGGTTATAATTAAAAAATAATTGATTTCAACAATTTTTGTTCATTTCTCTAGACCTGATCCTAGTCTTTAGATAATTTTAAAAATTATTTAAAATATTATATTAATTTTTTTCAATCTCAATCTAAAATAACGAGGCCCTTCTATATTTGATCTAACAATTTACTCATCATGAATCTTTCATTTAGAGAGTTAAAAATATCAAGATGTTACATACTAATCCAGTTTAATTTAAGATAATTGTCAAATGTTGTCATTAATAATGTAGTGTTGAATCTGAGCATCTCATATCTGAGCCTGATTCTGTAATTGCAAACACCAAAACGACACAAACTTTCAAAAACGACAAAAACTCACAAGTTCAAAGTTGGCCAACTCCTCATGAAATATTTGGTCAATTTTCAAGTCCCATATATGAGAGGTTCGTTTTAGTATATCCTATTGTCGTTCAACCAAGGAGATAACAAGAACGTTCTCAAAACGTGGATCGAGTTTATAGTATTGCCCGCCGTCAGGTAATAAATGATCTTATAATTTAATTAAGCTCTTGCTGTTGAATTAATTAAACATCGCAATATTCACAAGTGCATTGAGATCTTCCTCTTCTACTTGTTGATAGTTTATTATAAATAGAGATGGCATTAAATCTAAACAGTTCAAGTCTGATCTGAGCCTCATTCTTCAATTACAATAACACTACAAAACAACATAATTTTTCCCACACAAATTCCGTGGGAAAAGTTTACCAAAGATGCCAATGGAAAAAAAAAATTATTCCCAACTGCAATAGCAGTGGTTCGAATCCATGCCATCATTGTCACACCTAATACTAATTGTTGTTGCTATCGAACTTAATGGCCTTTGTTGGTCTGTGTGTTAGAAAAAGCATATTTATATACTAAAAGCTTGTTTAATCATCTGTAAAATTTTTAGAGCCCGCGTCTGGTGCTAATTTTGGCGCAAACCTTCGTTTTCCATAGCTTCTTCCCTCTTCAATTCGACCATTTCTTTGTGTAGAGATTTCAAGTGGTTTGCTTTGCCGCTGCAACTGTGGGACCGAGAGGAAGTAAACGGTGAAGCTGCTGGAGATTGAGACCGAGGGAGTGTTATTGCAGTTTTGCAATTCTTCGGCGCTGCAGCTAGGTCTCTATCTTTTATCCTTCATCTTCCATTTTCGCCATAGCTGAAGCTGAGAGAAGAAGCTTCATGTTCTGCACTCTGATTCTGTTTTATCGTCACTGGAAAAGAGAGGAGAAGGGTTACAGTGGTGAGTTCGAAATTCCCTTCCCCTTTAGTTCTTCGGTTCCATTTTAGCATACATGTAGAGATTGAAAATCTAGGGTTGCATACATGTGTGATTGGAGAGGATTTATAGAAATGAAACCAAAAGCCTATGTCTAAAATTAAGAATGCTTACTTAGAACCAAAACTGAATGCACCTTTGTTCTGTTTATGGTCGATTCTGAAATTCTGAAAATGTATGTGTCTGTTTGGCTAAACTGGAGGGAACCCACGGTTTGATGGTTCCAGTATTGGATAATTATATTAGGAATATTAATCAATGATTAGAAATGTTGGAATAATGGTGTCTGCCCTGTCATTGTTATTGGAAATTCTGGTGTGTTCAAAATTCACATTGAGTGCATTCTGGAGTAATGATTTTCAAGTGAATATGAAATAGGGTTAATGAACCTCAATGATTTTGAAATTTGGCAGTAAGAAAGATGACATAACAAGCTTTAAAATAAGTCTTAATTTATGTAATTTGGACCTATAGGTTAAGAGTTATAATTTTGTGTTTGTAAAGTTAAATTCTGGAAAGAAATCTGAATGCACAAGGACAAAAATTCTGCAAATAATAAAACTAAAGTTCTTTATCATTATGGAATTGGCCTGTGTATCATTTGCCATCTTATCACTTCCACCTTGCTAAATCCATCGATATTATTAATGCATCTGATCTTCCAACAGTTGTGATGGTTAAATCCTGGTGATGGTTAGTCAAAGGTTGCTGAATTCCTCACTTTCTTCCCATCTGATTCAATTGGTGATTTAGAGATTATTTGCTGCTACAAGGTGTGGTTAGTTTGTGGCAGTAGTTTTGTTCATTGCTTCTTGTCGTCTAGATTGAACTAGAGCTACACTTGGTTATTTTGAAGTGTAAGTTCACTTGTATATGTGGTGTTAAGTCCCTTTTCAAAATAGCTCAATCGCTTGTTGGAAATTGAGCTATTCTGTTTTACTTATTTGTAATTCACGGTGCTGAGTTGTTGCTGTGCTTGTTGGACACTGCACCTTCTATGGAACACTATTATTGTTTCATCTTGTCTTTGCATGAATTGGTCTAGGCTGAATTCCAATTGAACCTTTCTGTGCATGCTACTTTCCTAAATTTTGGCACTACACTCTGCATTTTATTTGTCTAATTATTGCAGCCTGGTTTCCAAACTCTTGATTTAGACCTTTGCTGGACCTATTTTTGTTGTCCTTGCTAGCCTTCTCTGCTGGTATAATTCATTGGTGAGCTCATTTTGAACTGAACTTTTACTTAAAACAGTGCAAGCTTATCCTATATTGCATTTTTCCTATCCATTGTAATCTGATATGAGAGGGTCTTGTTGTGAATGATAGCTACTCTTGATGCTATCATGACAATTCTATGACTTATCTGATTCTACATGATGAATTAACATTTTGGAATCTTAGAGAATTTCGATTTGCTCAGCAATAACTGAGATTTACTCTGCCTTATGCTTTGGAATTACATTGGGTAGTCTCCTCCATCTGACTAATCCCTATACTGCATTTTCCTGTATACGCTGCTCTATTGGCTGGATCAACATCTGCAATTGGTGGTTTTTCCCTGCATTTGTGACTTAATTTCAGCTGGTTTCTGTTTCTCCACTCACTAATTTCTCACTAAAGTTGGTACTG